>JAIEZT010000449.1:659744-751239 GCA_019594935.1 Periophthalmus modestus | reverse complement strand
TGCCAGATCCTTTTCTTTCAGGTAAAATGGATGTGAACTGTTCCAACGACGACACCCTGATCTGCGTCTGCTCCGAGTCTCACGTGGGCAGTGTCTTCCTCTCGGCCTGGTTTTTTTCCTTCATGCTCCTGGTTCCTGTTTTCCTGTCTGTCCTGTACATTGGCTTCAGGAAATGGAAGAAACATTCACCTATGAGCCACTCGGACGTCTTCATCTTCCACATGGTCTGCATGGAGGTTCTGGCTGTGCTGGGCTCCATATTCTTCACGTGGGGTCTACATGCCAAACTCACTTCTGTTTTGACGCTTGGGTTATTTCTATGGGACGTGTCGTTTGACGGACAGTTGTACTTCCACTCGCTCACCTGTGTGGAGCGCTACCTGGCTGTGGTTCATCCAGTCACGTACCTGCGTCTGAAGAAAAGGGGCTGGACCATCGTTAGAAACATAAGTGTTGGTTTTATCTGGGGGTTATCTATATGTCATTCAGTGGTTACTTTGTACAATAAGCAGCTCGAATACTGGACATACTTCGCGCAGGTGATCTTGTCCTTAGCGCTGATGTCTTTCTGTAGCGTCTCTGTTCTGTGTGTTCTGATTGGTCCAGGTCCTGGAGAAGGGGGCGGAACCAGGAAGAAGCTCAACCGATCAAAGAAGTCAGCTTTTTACACAATAACAGGCAGCCTGGCAGTAGTGGTACTGAGACAGGGGGTTTCTGTGGTTTATCAACTACTGTTTGTCTTCGATAATTTTTTTAATGAGTGTATTATGTTGTCATCTACACTTTGGTTGAGTTTGCCCAGCAGTGTGGTGCTACCGGTGTTGTTTCTGCACAGAGAAAGAACTACCAGGCGCTAATACTGGTGGTTTTCAGATTCAAGAGTGTGACGATACTTCCAGCAGGGGGCGCAAGAGATGAAATTTTGCTCCAGAGTATAAGTCGCACCAGCAAAAAGATGCGTAATAATGAAGATAAAAACAGATATAAGTTGCACTGGAGTATAAGTCGCATTTTTGGGGAAACTTTATTTTACAAAATCCGAGAACAAGAACAGACAATTTATCTTTAAAGGCAAGTTATAAAAAAAACAATAAAGTAGTTTTCACGAGCTTAAACTAGACTTAGACTTAAACTAAACCTTTATTATATTGTTCCAAATGAGAAATGATCACTTATAAATGAAGGGAAAAATTAATGTGAAATGTATAAAAGGAAACGAGTCAATTTTCTTACAGGTATTACAAACACATCACCGCCATCTAGAGGTCAAACAAGTGAACTGTACATAACATATTTTTTCAAGTCCGTGAAGCACAGACAGAACTGAAAACATGTTTGGTTTGTTAGCGCAAGATATTAACAGTTAATCACAGAACTAAAGCAGAAAAATAAGCAACAAGTTCACTCTGGATCTCACCCCAAATCACTAAATCCACCGAATTCTTCATCCACGGTGTCGCTTCTGAACAACTCCACCTGCTCCAGAAGTATTTGTCAGTGTAACAATATGAAAGATGTGAAATTATACATTTGAATAATTTCACATATAAGTCGTGTCTGAGTATAAGTCGCACCCGGACAAAGTATGAAAAAAAGTGCGACTTATAGGTCCTGACATATGGTTGTTTGTTCTGAAATATCTGAAAAGTAAATTTGTAAATGTTGAACCTGATCAGTTTTATTTGTGACTAGACCCAAGAACTCGCTGTAGTACAACAGAAACAGTCGATAGAAAGTTGGGAAACGCAGGAATAGATGCAAAAAACTCTGTAATTAGTTTGTGGTCAAATTTAGAACTAGAAAACTAGAACTTTTGGACTAAACGGCTTAGCACATGTGCACTTCTTTGGGATATTATTATTATTAGTTATATTGCACCATGTTTCTATCAGATGTACAATTTGTGCATTGACATTTACTATTGCACTTGGCTCATTGTTGCCTGGTAAAAAAAAAAAAAAACAGATAAAAAAATAAAATGTGATTTGAATAAATCCATCGTCTGATCATGATTTTATGTAAAACAATTGCAGGAGGTGATTTGTTTGAAAATGATTTGGCTAAAATGCAAAATAATATAGTGTCGTTCATATTCAAACCGTGGCATTTTACAGAAATATTATGTAGAGTTTGTAACGATATGAAATATGTGCAAACAAATGTAATAAAAATACTTCAAGAACATCACTAGAAGTATTCATTTATCTGTGCTCTTTTCTGTTGGACGTCACGTCTGGTCTGTTTCAGCGACTTTGAGCCTTATTGAAAGTTGAGGAGTTTAACCCACAACCTCCTGTGTGAACACCACCTCTTTAACTCCATCACTCTTCCATTTCCCCTGTAACTCACCAGTCTGTTTAAACACATGGACAAACTTAGCTCTGTCCCTGGTTAGAGCACCGCTCCACCAACCTGAACAGCGGAGGATTGATTCCCGCTCGGACCTCCTCAGGGAGGTGTCCAGGAGGCATCTGAGCAAATGCCTGAGCCACCTCAGCTGGTTCCTCTCGACGTGAAGGAGCAGCGGCTCTAATCCGAGTTCCTCCCATGTGACTGAGCTCCTCACCCTGTCTCTACGGGAGCAACCAGCCACCCTGCGGAGGAAACCCATCCCGGCCGCTTGTATCTGTGATCTGTGAGTCGCGCTTAAATTAATTAATCCTAATCCTGACAGATCAGACACTGGACCGGGACCAACATGTGAAGGTACGTCTTTGTGTGTCATTGCTAATGCTAATGCTAATGTTTGCTAATAAATATTTAAATAATGTCACTGATTGAAATAATTTACATCTAACAATAATTGAGTCATCAACAAATTTAATTTAGAGGCACCTTTGTAAAAGCAGAAGTTTCCTCTGGTGAAGTTTTCCTCACATTTATAAAGTGTTTAACACTTTGAGACACTTTAAAAAATAAGACACTCGCACACAAAGGATTTTAAAATGTTTATTTAACTTGTCTTTTACTCAGTTTTAGATTTGGAGGCACAGTGGTATTTTAATTGAAGCTACATGTCTTAGAAGGAAAAGAAGACAAACTTAAAGTTAACAGCTAATAATTAGTTAAATTATATATGTGCAGTATTATAGTGCATTTTAACACCCCTCTTAAGTAGCACTAGTTTCATCCAGTGAGTGTGACAGTATAAAAGGCCAGAGACCAGCCCACCATGTTCTGCTGCTGGAGGCTCTGTCTTTCTGTCTCACATCCTGCCACTAAAGGCCAGTTTACCTTAAAAATGTATTTCAAAGAAAGTGTTTCAATTCAATGCGTATCTTTAAATGATTCGATATTTGACTGTAATTATTTTTCTAAACAGATAAAAAAGTGGAAGTAAAATAGACAAAAAGAGGAAAATTTTGGAAATAATATATACATTTTAAAAAACCTTAAAGAAACAATACACATCAACTTGTTACTCATAGAATTCTGATGCGGCTCTTAATCACCTGCATTTCCCTCGTTTAATTGTGATTTCGGTTTACAATTTGTGTGTTTTTTTTGTTTTCTTTTTCACATATTTCTTTTTTCTTGCCCTGTACAGAAAGAGCAAAGGCAGAACCACACTGTTGGGCAGCTGAAACCAAAGTGAGTTGATAGACAGAAGACACATGTCCACAGTGGTGATGGACAAAAGAGCCACCACATAGACCAGAATGGAGTTCACAATACTCAGCAACTCAGCTCCCAAGATGAACGCCATGGTGCTCAAAGCTGCCCGTTTTGATTGGTTGATGGTCTTCCTGTCTCTGCCCCCTTCACCTGGTCCTGGGCGAATCAGAACACAAAGAGTAGACACGGTGCAAAAAGACACAATCGCCGAGGAAAACACTACTGACAGCAAACTTGAAATAAAGTGGTAAAAATAAAGGCTTTTTTTGTACACCAGAGCGCCGAGTCCAGCGCTGTACAGCCAGGAAAAAACAATGCAGGTTTTCACGATGACTCCGCCCCCTGTCTTCAATCGCAGGTACATGATTGGATGAACCACAGCCAGGTAGCGCTCCACACAGGTGAGACAGTGGAACGACATCTGTCCAAATCGAGTCAACATGGACATGCAAACCGCCAACGAAACCAGCGTGTCACGGACGTTCACATAGACGCCGTGGAAAATAACGCAAGTTCCCGCCGTATTAACAATCTCCATGACAAGAATTTGTGAGGTGAAGATGTCGGAGTGGCTGAGGTGAACAGAATTTCTCATTTTTTTGAAGAATGTGTAAAGAGCAGACAGGAAAACAGGGAAACAGAGCAGGTAGACCACAAACCAAGCTGTGAGCGTCTGCTTAGTGAAGGGAGATGTGCAGAAGTCACCGTGAGGCTGAATCTGGGAGGAATTGGTGGAGTTTAATGGATTTGAAGCCATCTGAAAATACTGAAGAAAAAAAATTATATATACATACTGCCAAGGTAAATACAACATACGAGTTTCTTAATAAACCTGCAGCATTGAAGCGTGGGTCAAAGATGCTTTATATTACAGTGAACCTGAAAAGTGAAACAGATTTTAGGTGAATAAAGTTAAATATAAAATGAAATAAATTGAATCTCGAGCGTACCTGAGTGGGGCTGAAGCGCTGAGAGAACAGGCGTCTCTGTGCCCTGTGCAGAGCGTGTTGTAATCTGAGTTTGAATGTTTCATTTAAAATAATGACCCACATTTTCATAAGGCACATTCTACGTCACACCTATTTTGTTACACATAATTAGCTTTTATTTGGTTTAAACGGAGTGTGACAAGGTGCAATACAGAAAAAAATATATATAAAAAATACATATATATTAAAAAAAAATTAAATTAAATTATTATTATTATTATTATTATTAAATTAAAATTAAATAAAAAAAAACATTTAAGATACAGTGTCTATGTGTAAATAAAACGTCCCAGGTTCAGTTGGTCGTTTAGATTGTGGATTTCAAATGTCAGTTTTTTGTGACCCTCTGGTACAACAAATGGATATTAGTCTTGGCTATAATCCTGTGTATTTATCATGATGCATCACGTCTGTATCATGTCTGTTAACATACTTTATCCCAATTAAATAAATAAATACATAACATTAACACATTTGCATTATCTCCAAAACTCAAAATAAAGCTGTAATGTAAATCCAAGCAGAAAGACGTTACATTAAATATATTTAGCTTCTGTTTTGTTATAGAACTAGAGCATAAAAGGTGCCAAAAAAATGTAATATGTAAGTTTTTCTAAGATTTTATAGTAAACATTTGTGTTTTGCAAATAGATAATTAAAACATGAAGCAGAACCGTCTCTTTGGGTTTGAAAATCCTGCAGTTATAACCAGTTTGTAAAACCCATAAGAGCTCTTCTGTGTCACATGTTCTCAGTGTGTGATGGTCTCCCAGTTTCAGGCTAACAGCTACATTACCTAATAGAGTACAGTTGTCCCTTGCTATATCGCGGTTCGCCTTTCGCTGTCTTGCAGATTTTTTTTAATGTCGTATGAATGTGCTGTATGTTTGCAAGTTTTCTCCCCGACAAAACCAACAATGTCGATGAAACGTTCTGCACCGACAAAGGCACCGACGAAGGTTTGAACTTTGAGAGAGTTTGAACAAGAGACAAATGTGAGAAAATGTTAATGCCTGTGTGAGAAAAGTGTATAAAGTGTGTGGTGAGGGGTTTAAAGCCAAGAAACATATAGAATAATTGTAAAAAATTAAGCTGAGTACTTCGCGGATTTTGCCTATTGCGGATTATGAACAAGGGACCACCGTAGTGTTCATTTTTGACTGCCTCAAAACTCCAAATAAAACTGCATGCTTTCAGACTTTCACAGGGTTGATTGAAATTTTGGTATTTTTTGGCACAATTAATTCATTTATTCATTCTCATTATTCTTTTTTTGTCCTATGCAGAAGGAGCAAAGGCAGTACCAGACTATTGGGCATCTCTAACCACAGCGAGCTGATAAACAGCAAACACACGTCCACTTTAGCCTGTCCCGTTACGCCCACCAGGTAGAATGTGCTGAAGTTTACAATATCCAAAAACTGGGCTCCCAAAATGAATGACATATTTTTTAAAGCCTGTCGTTTGGATTGGTTGATTTTCTTCCTGTCTCCGCCCCCTTCCCCTGGGCCTGGCCGAATCAGAACTCGTAAAACTGCTATGGTACAAAATGACAGCAATACCAGAGAACTCAGAGACACCAGCAAACTGAAAATCTGGTTGAAAAAAAACAGGCTTTGCTTATGCGCCAGAGCGGAGAGTCCAGCGCTTAACAGGCCAGCAAAACCAATACAGGTGTTTCGGACCGTGACTCCGCCCCTTTTCTTCAGACGCAGGTACGTGATTGGGTGAACCGCGGCCACGTAGCGCTCCACACAGGCGAGACAGTTTAAGAAGATTTGTCCGTAGCGGGGCAAAATGACCAAGATCATCGCCGGTAAAATCACCGTGTTACCAATCGTGTTACAGATGCTATAATAGAGACAACTTAACCCGACTATTTTAACCATCTCCATTATGATTATATATAAAGTGAAAACGTCGGAGTCGCTCAGTTGGATTGGTTTCTTCCATTTTTTGTAGAGTACGTAGAGTGTCGACAGGTAAATAGGGAAGCAAAGCAGATAGACCACGAACCAGGCTGTGAAGGTTGGGAAAACATAAGGCGACACACATAAGTCCGCAGAGGGTCCAAAGTGGGAAGAATTGGTGGAATTCTTTGCATTCGACGACATCTGACAAGTAATGAGATACATAAATGTTTGTTTTAATGATTCGACAAATGAATATACAACACAACCTAAAATATTTGTAGAAACCTTACCTCCGACCTCGAACTCCTGGCTAAGATTTGAAGAAGTTCACCCAAGCGCCCCACTGTGATGGTCTACTGCCCCTGACGATGAAGTTCCACCGATTAAATTAGACATTTAAATAAATAAATAATAAAATAAAACACCAGATCCTGACTTGGTGTGGAGCGACGACAGGTGTGGTGTTTCTTTGGCTTGCGTCGAGCTTGTTGTGACCAGACTTTGCATGTTTCATATACAATTATAATTACAGTTTTCCATAACGCAAATTCTGCAGCAATCCTTTTCTGTTACGCATCATTAGCTGCTATGTGGGTTGTTGTAAAAGACAGTGGAAATGTCAATGCTAGTTAAATGAGTTTAAGTCATGCACGGTCAGCATGTACAAGCAGAACAATAAAGGGCCTAAAATTGAACCCTGTGGTGCTCCTCGGCTTAATGGGGCCACACAAAAATGGCAAAGAATGATTAGTCTTTGCTGCCGACATATTTCTTAAGGTAGGAAACAATATGAACAGTCCCGCCCACTTTGAAGCCCACTAATGTCCAGTGTTAGTCTCATTTAATTCAACTGTAACTTAAATTTCCAATAATATATAGCACTTCTATGGAGTATTAATGACACATAACATATTTAGATCACCATGTTTCCTTTTATTGCTTTAAAAATGCTTAATTCGCAAAAAACGACGTGTTAACATGTTTAATCCGTGTCAGTTTTGGTTTCGACGCTCTCTGCTCTAAGACACCCCCCCTTCAGAGCGCTATCACATTACAATCAGCGTGAATTCCGCTAATAAAAACTGCTACACATCGCAACGGGTTTGTGAAGTTGTAGTTTATTATTTTGGAGCATGTTTTTGTATATTTATGAAAAATTGTGGGGTGATGTAAGTTTGTGAACAGGGCCAGGGAGAGATCACAAGATTACTCAAACACACATGACATATGAAGCTTTTTCAGGCATGTTTTTGATGAAGGAACAAAGTTAAAATATGGTAGAAAGCTCCAAAAAAGTTGATATCCACCACTCTTTAACTATACAACTTAGAGATATGTTCTTAGGTGTGAATTTGAGAAAGTATTTGTATGAATCAACTCAAGAAATTCACTTTTTCTCAGTTACGCTCTGATTTCCAGCCGTGATTTGAGGGTTAGAGTCACCGACAGTGTAAACACCTCATTGAACAACGTTTAAATCTTACATCTCAAATTTCTGTCTCTCTATTTTTAACGGCATGCTGGATTTTCTCGGCTTTTTCTTCGGCGCCGCCCCCCACTGCGATAACGACGCGCCGTCCAAATCCTGCCTTTTCAATAAATTATAATCAGACATTTCACAGCTTCTTGCATCTTCAAAAGAGTTCGTACTGAGAAAGGAAACGGAGTTCAGTTGTTCATTTTTGTTCTGATCTGTTGTAAACTGGACTTGCGCAGTAGTAGTAGTAGTAGTAGTAGTAGTAGTAGTAGTAGGGTCCCGTTGGATGAAGATGTTTGAGTTTTGTTGCGCTCGGAGCCAGACCTCATCGTCTCCACTTCTGCTGATGGTATTCGGTACATTCTTGTTGAGGTTCTCGGAGCAGGTGTGGAGTCGCGGGTTGGGGTTGGCGCTGTGGCGGTTGCGGCTTCGTAATGAGCTGAAGACCATCGTGCAGCCGGAGACGGTGCAGCGGTGTTTGATTTTCAGGTGGACAGCGTTGTAGTGGATCTTTAGGGTTCCTGCAACACGGACACAAAAATCACTAAAGGTCTGTAGTTCCTTCGTTCTTTACAGTTACTCTCAGTTAGTATTGTAATGATCTGGTATTTTGTGTTTGGTTCAGAGTTGACACCTTTTGTTGTTTTCTTGTCTGTAAAACCCCTCTCCACACACTTTATACACTTTTCTCACACAGGCATTAACATTTTCTCACATTTCTCTCTTGTTTAAACTCTCTCAAAGTTCAAACCTTCGTCGGTGTCTTTGTCGGTGCAGAACGTTTCATCGACATTGTGGGTTTTGTCGAAAACTTGCAAACATACAGCACTTCAGAGTCACACTGTGATCCAACATTTATGTAAATTTGTCTGACACATTCTGTACTGTACAGGAGACACGGAGGAGACTGATGGACAATGGTCTACAGTCCCTCAGCCAATCAGGACGCAGAACACAATGGTCTACAGTCCCTCAGCCAATCAGGACGCAGAACACAATGGTCTACAGTCCCTCAGCCAATCAGGACTTTATATTTAAGTCTGATAAACAAATATAAAAGCACATTCTTTGTTCATTTTGGTTGTGTTTATTGCACTGAAAACCTGCGTCCTGACTCTGAGCAGGCTTGCATCTCCACAAACCTGACTCTTATTTGGCAAAGGAACTTCTTGTTTCCATGGAGATGTTGTTCCTTTTGCTATAATCTTCCACAGTGTGTACCATATGTTCTGAAATATGGTTTTAGCTTTCTTTTTTTTCCATAGAATCATGCAGACAGCAGGTCGTCTCCAGAAAATTACATACTATGGCTTTAATTTTCAGATGGAGTAGTATAGCTAAGTAATAGATCTTGTCACTAAGTTCAATTAACATCAACATTTGTAGATTTTTTTTTATCCATTTACAACAAACCCGCTAACCTTTGTCGTAGAAGCTCTTTCCACAGACTCCGCAGCAGACCCGGCCTTTCCGACCCACCACAGGAGCACCCGAGTGGGGCACAGACAGGAGAGAACCAGCAGGGGGCAGCGGAGGACAGAAAAACGAGGAGGAAAGGGAAGGAGTTGAATTATGGGTAAGTTTTGTTGAAGATGAGAAAGTGAATGGGCAGAGAGAGGAGAGAGGAGAGAACGACAGCTCCCGGTCAGGCTCCGGGTTCATGGTCTGGAGGAGTTTGTCCGGGTCCGGTTTGACAATGAACGTCAGGCGGTTTTCAGACATTTTGGACGGATTCGGCTTCTGTGTCGTGGAATTAAATGAAGAGATATGATCCTGTGGAGACAAATTAAACTATAAATGGAGATTTTTTAAGATAACCGCAAGGCCAAATTTGTAGAAACGTGAACGTAAAGTGGGATTAAATACACAAATGGGGTCTGAACCATAGACTGTATATATACATAGGCCACTTCTTTATACAGGCTATGGTCAGGGCAGTCATGTGTGATGTCACATAGTACTTGAAAATGCAGAAGCCACTGAAGGCAGATGTTTTTGACCAGAAAGCTGCACATTGGCCGAGTTCAGTTTGCACTAAAGTTGCCCAAAAATGACTGGGAAAAGTAGATAATGCCATTAAAACATCATATATACAGTTTAATAGAAAAAAGAAAAAAAAAATCCACTTTAAGGCAAAAAAAAAAAAACCCCCCAAAAAACATAAAATCTTAAATTTAGGGGTAAGAATTTTCTGTAGTTTACTTTATAAATGTAAAAAAATCTATTAAAGTTTTTCATCATGTAATTTTTTCATATAAAAATAAAACATTTATGTGTAAACTTGGCTGAAATTAATAATCAGTATTTAAAATAAAAACTTCATTTTGTTGACATATTAAATACAAAAAAAAAAATACTGACAGGATTTTGGATTTTATTTAGTATTTGAGTAAACAAAATCTTACTAAAATTTGGCATAAAAATCTAAATTTCATCACATTTTTGGAGTTAAAACTTGAATAAATTAGGCTTAGAATAAGGTATAAACAAATCCAAACTCTACATATTTAGGCTGAGTTTTTCTCTCAAACTGAAAACACTCTGTTCCACCTTGTGATGTCATCATGTGGTGAAACAAGAAGTGCTCCACTGTGTTTTTAAACTCCACACACCTTCACTAAAATCACCTGGATGATTTCAGTCCTGGAGTTGCAAATCTCGACTGAACTGAAGGTAAAAGGAGCTGTTCACTTGAAAACTACCACTTCATGACATCACAAGGTGGAACAGAGCATTTTGAGCGTTGGAGATGAGCATTATAAAATTATCAGGCCTATACGTCGGTCAGACCTTATGTGGAGCAGGGGGGAAGGCGCAGGACTTTTTCAGAGAAGTCTCCCCGAAAGAGTCGGTCATGAACTGAACAATGGAGCGAGTCTCTCCAAAGCGAAGGAACTGTTTCAGGATCAGCTGCTCCTCCAATGGACTCGCCATCAGCCAGTGCTCCAGAGTGCGCCCCCTGGAGTCCTGCAAGAGAAGAGACAATCCAACTATGTCAGCAAGAGAGTGAGGGGAGAAAGACATGAGTGAAGAAAACGTGAGAAGAAGGAGAAAAACTGGAGAATAGTTTTTCTATTTGGTGATAGTACATGAAATCAACTGAACCGGCTCATTTTAGGCATTGTATATAAAAATGGACATAGCTAACCCGCTAGCTGCCACGCTCCAAAAAGGAAATGAGCGTAAGCGCACTTCCAGCTGCATCAACTCTGGCCCCAATTCACTTTCTATTGAAAAACCTTTACCCCTTTTTCTATAACTTCTGCTGACAGACTGGTCACTTTAGTCTTAAATGTTCGTATTAACCCTCTACATGATCCTGCTGTTTTTATTTCACTATTGTGTGGCTCCAAATTAGCCGCTATAATTGCTAGCTTCGATGAGCTTCATTTGACTGAGGCTTAGTCCATTTCTTTATACAATTTATGGCATGAAAAGAACAAATAACTTCAACATTTGATCATGGATTCTACTCAAAAGACAAAACTAATAAAGAGACGCATGGTGCAAACTAGTTCAATTGTATGAAGTTTAAAGAAAAACCCTGACTTGCATGAACCTGGTCAGTTAAGCAGAATAAAAGACACTTAACTATTACATACAGTTTACGTAGATTTTAACATAACTGCAGAGTTGTACCTGTAGCTTGTATCCTCGAACATAATCTCCCAGACTCCAGCCCAAAGTGTGCAAGATGTGTCCCACCTGAGCACAAATATTTCAGTCTGATTATTAAAAAGAATCATGCAGGTGAGTGTATCTGAGGAGCATCCAGTTACAATATCAAAAATGTTGTGGAAAATGGACAGAAACCTGCGCTTTTTCCTCAGCGCAGAAGAAGAAATATGATGTAATTGTGTTTAAAGGTGCTGTATTAAACAAAAATGACTCTTGTGAGGTTTAAGTCATGTTCTAATGTCTCCTCCTCAAAAACAGACCTGGAGTTGAGTTTTGTTTCATTCACATGTTTAAGTAACACTTTATTATTAATCTGTTACATCTCCAAAGCTTAAAACGCTCTGTTCCACCTTGTGATGTCATGAAGTGGTAGTTTTCAAGTTTTACCTTTAGTTCAGTAGAAGATTGTCTGTTATATTAGGGTTGAAATGATCCCCGTGATTCTAGAAATTAAGGTGTGTGAAGTTTGAAAACACAGTGGAGCACTTCCTGTATCACCACATGATGACATCACAAGGTGGAACAGAGTGTTTTCAGTTCGAGAGAAGACCTCAAAGCCTAAATATGCAGGTATGTGAAACAAAACACAACTACAGGTCTGTTTGTGACGACGAAACAGCAGTATGACATCTGAAAATAGTGTAATATGTCCGCTTTAACTTATAATAAAGAAGCAATACGCAACATTCGTAACCTAGCAACTGGGTAGAAAGAAAACAGTAACCTAGCATTTTTAGGGTGTATCATTTTGGTGAAGTTTGTCGTTTTACTTCCTGGTTGGACGTGAGCAGTAGAGGTGATTTCATAACGGTTTCCTAGCAACCGTAATATAAGCAAAGGCCAGAACAGCGGAGCACTTCCTGTATCACCACATGATGACATCACAAGGTGGAACAGAGTGTTTTTAGTTTGAGAGAAGAACTGCTAAATATGAAGGTTTGTTAAACATGTGAGAATGAAACAAAAAAACACAACTCCAGGTCTGTTTGTGACGAGGAAACATTAGAACAGATTAAAAAAATAGCGTAAAATATATAATTAACTCATTATTTTAAAAAAACACATATTTCCGTGTACTTGTTCAGGTGTCAGGACGCTGTAGAGTCGGTCGAGCAGGATTTTGAGTCTGATGGGAACCGCCTGAGCTCCAAACAGAACCAGGGAGCTCAGGTCCAGCACCAGCCCAGGAACGGCCACCTCCACCGGGCCACAGCCGGACGCTCGCCTGGGCCCCAGCTTCTCCAGGGCTGAAATGGAAGAAACAGCAGAGCACAGGGACGTCTGCAGGTCAAACACGGCCACATGGACACGGCTCAGACTCAGAACATGGACCAGACGCTGACAAGTGAATTTAGATGATTTGGATAGTTTACATTTGTTTTATTTTTTATCATTTATTATTAAAATATTCAATTTAAAGGTCCTAAATGACACAAAAATGACTCTTTTGAGCTTTAATCTATGTTATATTGTTGTTTCTTCCTCAAAAACACATCTGGAGTTGTGTTTTGTTTCATTCACACATCTGAGTCACACTTTATTATGAGTCTGTAACATCTCCAAAATGCTCTGTTCCACCTTGTGATGTCATCAAGTGGTAGTTTTAAAGTTAAGTCAGTTTTAGCATCAATTGAACAGATTTACTGCACAATAAACCTGCAAAAAAGAAATACATAAGTGGCGTTAAATATTTTAGTTTTACATTTTGTTCAGTTGAGATGTCCCAGAAAGTCTACGGCACTATCTTCTGGTGTTCCACGAAGTGAAGAAGTTTAACTAAGGCAAGTGGTCCCTCGTTTATCGTGGGGGTCACGTTCTAAAAATAACCCGCAATAGGTGATATCCACGAAGTATCAGCTTTATTTTTTACAATTATTCTCTCTGTTTCTTGTCTGTAAAACCCCTCACCACACACTTTATACACTTTTCTCACACAGGCATTAACATTTTCTCACATTTCTCTCTTGTTCAAACCTTCGTCGGTGCCTTTGTCGGTGCAGAACGTTTCATCGACATTGTGGGTTTTGTCGGGGAGAAAACTTGCAAACACACAGCACTTCAGAGTCACACTGCGATCCAACATTTATGTAAATTTGTCTGACACATTCTGTACTGTACAGGAGACACGGAGGAGACTGATGGACAATGGTCTACAGTCCCTCAGCCAATCAGGACACAGAACACAATGGTCTACAGTCCCTCAGCCAATCAGGACGCAGAACACAATGGTCTACAGTCTCTTAGCCAATCAGGACGCAGGACACAATGGTCTACAGTCCCTCAGCCAATCAGGACGCAGAACACAATGGTCTACAGTCTCTTAGCCAATCAGGACGCAGGACACAATGGTCTACAGTCCCTCAGCCAATCAGGACGCAGGACACAATGGTCTACAGTCTCTTAGCCAATCACATGATGACATCACAAGGTGGAACAGAGTGTTTTCTGTTTGAGAGGAGAAAAACTCAGCCTAAATCTGCAGCGTTTGTGTGTTAAACATGTGAGAAACATCAGTATGAGTCGTGTCTGTGGTGTGGACGCTTTAAAGTGTCTCACCGTGGACGACCCAGCCGCGTCCACAGACCTCACACGACCGAGTCTGGAGCGGAGCCGGTCTGAAGCCCTCACAGCTCCTCTGCACCTGCACACGGGACACGGGACACGGGACACGGGACACGGGACACGGGGCACGGGGCACGGGGCACGGGACAAGGGACACGTTCAGCTGGGACACCGAGCGGCAGGACACGGCAAAGTACACACACAGGTGGGTGCTACTCAGTTACATTTACTCGAGAAACTGTACTTTTCTAGCTGCATACTTTTACTCCTACTTGAGTCATGTCGTTATTGAAGTCGTAGTACTCTCAGTCAGTGGTGGAACGTAACAAAGTACAAGTAGTAAAGTACTGTACGTGAGTTGAATTTTTAGTTATCTGTACTTTACTTAAGTACATTTTACAGTGGATACTTTTTACGTTTTGCTTAAGTACATTTGAGAGCAGTATCTGTACTTTCTACTCCACTACATTTTCGAACAGGACTGAAAAGTAAAAAGTACTTTTCATAGATTTGAGGGGTTATTTTTACATGTTCGTGGTAATATTCTGACTAAAGTTTTCGAGTTCAAGCTTCGGATTTGAGCAAAACTAAAATAAAAAGACAAAATTCATGAGAAAAGTAAAAAAAAAATGGTTCATATTGTTCCTGTCGACCAAAATTTCGATCATTCTGAGTCAGTATCACGACATTTACACTTTAACAGAAGAACAGCACGTACACTTTTGAGGTATTTGTACTTTACTTAAAGATTCTGAAGTCGATAGTTTTTACTTTTACTTGAGTACATTTGAGATACCACTACATACAAAAGTATTTTTTTTGTTTAAATAATAGCAAAACAAAATTCAGCACAAATCTGTATCAAAATCACTAAATAAACCTTATAAAACCTCAAAATCTGCCGAACACTTATACTTTTTACTCTTAAAGTACATTTTAAACAGGTACTTTAATACTTTTGCTTAAGTTGATTTCTTCATGTGATACTTTTGCTTTTCCTTGAGTAACTTTTTACTTCTGTGTCTGTACTTTTACTGTAGTAACAGTGTCGAGTACTTCATCTCTTGCTCTTTCTCGAGTAAAAGTTGCAGCTCCTCTTCTCTGTGAGTGACTCTAAAGTGACGTGAGTTTTTTACTTTTTACTTTTTAACTTTTCTTGCAGCTACTTCAGACGTGATTTAGTTTGTCTCAGTTTTTTTGGTCCATCTTTTGAAAATACAGGATTTTGTGCAGTATTTCATGTTTATTCCTTCAAATTACACTAATTTCAAACATAAATCAGATGTTAAGTCCTGAGTTACTCTTTAAATTACTCTGACTTCAGTAGTACTTTTCCCAGATGCTTTTTCACTCTTACCTCATTTCCTGTACTTCTACTTGAGTAATATTATTTTGAAGTAGCGTTACTCTTACTTTACTACAGTTTCTGCCTGTGTAGGATTTGGAGTCTTTACCTCTTTATCTGCGTCTGGACTCATCTTCATGTCTGACATAAAAAGGAAACACATCAGAATTAAAAATACAAGTTAAAAATTCATTATCCTTTCATTAATATTTAAAAGTATATGAGAAGAAGAAAAAAGTAAGAGTTTGTCCACTGATCTGAAGGTTGTTGGTTCGAATCCTGCTCTCGACATCAAACGTCATTGATTCCAGCTCCCACAGATGAACGCTGCTGTTGTGTCCTTGGGCAAGACACTTAACCCACCTCAGCCCAGTGTGTGTGTGGATGTTTGTGTGAAAGGAGGAGTGTTTCCTTCATGTAAAGAGCTTTGAGTGACTTGAAGGTGGAAAAGGGCTGTACATGTGTCCCTCACTATATCACGGTTCACCTTTCCTTTTTTTTTGTGGATTTTTTTTTGATTGGCTGAGGGACTGTAAACCATTGTGTTCTGCGTCCTGATTGGCTGAGGGACCTGTAGACCATTGTGTTCTGCGTCCTGATTGGCTGAGGGACTGTAGATCATTGTGTTCTGCGTCCTGATTGGCTGAGGGACTGTAGACCATTGTGTTCTGCGTCCTGATTGGCTGAGGGACTGTAGACCATTGTGTTCTGCGTCCTGATTGGCTGAGGGACTGTAGACCATTGTGTTCTGCGTCCTGATTGGCTGAGGGACTGTAGACTGTTCTGCGTCCTGATTGGCTGAGGGACTGTAGACCATTCTGTTCTGCGTCCTGATTGGCTGAGGGACTGTAGACCATTGTGTTCTGCGTCCTGATTGGCTGAGGGACTGTAGACCATTGTCCATCAGTCTCCTCCGTGTCTCCTGTACAGTTCAGAATGTGTCAGACAAATTTACATAAATGTTGGATCGCAGTGTGACTCTGAAGTGCTGTATGTTTGCAAGTTTTCGACAAAACCCACAATGTCGATGAAACGTTCTGCACCGACAAAGGCACCGACGAAGGTTTGAACTTTGAGAGAGTTTAAACAAGAGAGAAATGTGAGAAAATGTTAATGCCTGTGTGAGAAAAGTGTATAAAGTGTGTGGTGAGGGGTTTTACAGACAAGAAACATATAGAATAATAGTAAAAAATAAAGCTGATACTTCACGGATTTCACCTATTGCGAGTGTATCCCCAATGATAAACCAAGGAACACTGTATATAAAAAAAAAATAAAATAAAATAGTAGAAAAAGTCCAAAAATCCCACACTCAAAATATGAAGCACTGACTAAGACGAATATTTGAGGTTAAATGAAAACAGATTTTAAACAGGTACTTTAAACTTTTATACTTTTACATAAGTAGAATTTTTCATTACTTTTACTTGAGTGTGTTTTTGCTCTGGTATTTGTACTTTTACCTACTGGGGGTGAAGTGGGTTAAGTGTCTTGCCCAAGGACACAATGACAGTATTCATCTGTGGGAGCTGGAGTTGCACCGCCAACCTGTGAGTCAGTGGATCAGAACACTCAATCAATAAAAAAAAAAAATTGTAAATGTGTGAAAAAGTCCAAAATCCTACACTCTGGAAACATGAAGCGCATTAAATTTCAATGGAATCGTCTTAAAATCTTAATTATTTCCTTAATTACTTCATATTTTCCGCTGAAGGCGGCGACCACACAGACCGACACGTGATTGTGATATAAACAGAAAAACACAAAAACCATCTTTAAACTCCTCCACACAATCCTGGTGTGTTATTGTTGTTAACCTCATTTAAAATACACCTTTAATCACAGTGATCATGTGACACGGGACAGAGTAAAACAGGAAACAAGGACAAATAAATGAATAAATAAATAAATAAAAATCTTTACAAAACAAAAAATATCTGATCAAATTATGAGGCTGTTGTAATATAATAATATAATAATAATGTAATAATAACTAAATAAGAAAAAAATTAATTAATTCAAAGAAAAAGGAAATAAATGGAAAAAATTGTAACCTGACAAAATTATTAATTTTATTTGTTTTTTGTTTGGGGGTTTTTTTTCTTTTTCAATTTTCTGCCTTTTCCCTCTTATTTCCTTAGTTTTTTAAAACTTTTTTTTTTTTTTACATTTTTTAAAATACTTATCTAGTCATATACACACACATGCACACAAACACACACACATGCACACACACACACACACACACATGCACACACACACACACACACACACACACACGCACACACATGCACACACACACATTCACACACACGCACATACACACACACACACACACACACAAACACACACGCACACATAAGCGCACAGACACGTGAACATGCACATGCACACACACACACACACACGTACACACTCACACACACACACACACACACACACACACCTGCACACACACACGTACACACTCACACACACACACACACACAAAACAAAACACCACACACGCACACACACACGCACACACACACACACACACACACACACACACACACACACACACACACACACACACACACACATGCCCTGTAATCCGCCTTATTCCCTCAAGTCAAAATAAAATGTATTTTATCATTTGTAATAATTAATAATTATTGTATCACAAAAAATAAAAATAATCTAATCTAAATAAATACATAAAGTAATTAAATAATAATAATATTATAATAATAATAATAATAATAATAATAATAATAATAATAATAATAATAATAATATCAGCACATTCTCCAGTCAATAAAACAAATTAAATCTGTACAGTCTCACGTACCTCAGTCCTGCTCGACGTCGCTTCACTTCTGGCTCCGGCTCCTGTTGTTTGTAAATTTATTTCACATTTATTATTTTTCAGACGTGTTTTTCCTTCTTCTCCAGTTTCTCGTCTTTCTCGTCTTCCTCCTCGTCTTTATATGATCTCCGCTCGCTCTGGCCCCGCCCACTTCTATATAATTCATGTTCACATATTTGAGCCCAGTGATGGAGCGTAACGAAGTACAAGTAAAGTACTGTGTTTGAGTACACATTTTAGATATCTGTACTTTACTCAAGGATTTTACAGTGGATACTTTTTACTTTTACTTCAGTACATTTGAGAGCAGTATCTGTACTTTCTACTGCACTACATGTTTGAATTAGAAAGTACTAGTGTGAGATTTTTGTGTGTATTTGTAAGTGGACGGCACATATTCATGAACTCGAATACACAAAATTATATCCACTGAAGTAAATGTACTTCAGTCCCTTATTTTATGTACAAAAAACAAAAAACTAGTGATTGTAGTAACCCCAGAAGAATCCCAACTGCGTTTTACTGTTGAAGTACTGGTATCAGCAGTACTTCTACTTGTAAAGGCAGCTATAGCAGAAGTAGTAGTAATAGTAGTATTTCAATTACTAGTTAAAACAATAGCAGTAGTCTTAGTTGTAGTAGTAACTTAGTAATATTTTTTTTTTGTAGTATTAGTAGTAACAAGTAGTAAATAGTAGGCCTAGATGTAGTTGTAGTTGTAGTAGTAACCCTAGAAAAGTCCCAAATACTTTTTCCTCATTGTAGTACTGTTGTAGTATTGGTATCAGTAGTAATAGTACTTGCAATTGCAGTTATAGTAGTGGATGAATCAGAATTACTAATGTGTAGTAATATATAGTAGTAGTTCAATTATTACTAGTTAAAACAGTAGTAGTAGTAGTAGTAGTAGTAGTAGTAGTAGTAGTAGTAGTAGTAGTGGTAGTCTTAGTTGTAGTAACCTAATATCAGTAATATCAATTTTAATAGTAGTAGTTGTAGAAATATTTGTAGTAACAAGTAGTAGTCATAGCAGTACACTAATAAGATAAAAGTAGTAGCTGTAGGTAGTAGTAGGAGTTGTACAAGTTGTAGCAGTAACCACAGAACAGTCCTTAATACTTTTTCCTCATTGTAGTACTGCTGTAGTATTGGTTTCAGTAGTAATAGTACTTGTATTAGCAGTTATAGTAGTGGTTGTATCAGAAGTATTAATATGTAGTAATATGTAGAAGTAGTAGTTCAGTGATTACTAGTTAAAACAATAGTAGTAGTAGTTGCAGTAGTAGTAGGAGCAGTAGTCTTAGTTGTAGTAGTAACCAAATATCAGTAATATTAATTTTAATAGTAATAGTTGTTGAAATATTAGTAGTAACAAGTAGTAGGCCTAGTTGTAGTCGTAGCAGTACACTAATAAGATAATAGTAGTACAGTGTATTTGTATGTAGTAGAAGGAGTTGTGCAAGCTGTAGTAGTAACCCAGAAAAGTCCCAAATACTTTTCCTCATTGTAGTACTGTTGTAGTATTGGTATCAGTAGTAAAAGTACTTGTAATCGCAGTTAAAGTAGTGGCGTACAGCAGTGGTTTCAGTTGTAGTAGAAGTAGTAATAGGCCTAAGAGTATTTCTAGTAGTAGTTCAGTGATTACTAGTTAAACAATAACAGTAGTAGTACACTAGAAAGTAGTTTTAGTAGTAGTAGTTTTAGTAGTATTAGTAGTAACGAGCAGTAAATAGTAGTTGTGATTGTACAGTTGTATGGCAACATAATAAGATAATCGCAGTAGTTGTTGAAGGATTTGTAGACGTTGCAGTGCTTGTATAAATAGTAGTTATAGTAGTAGCTGTAATAAGTAGTAGCTGTAGTAAAGTTGCGTGTACTCGTCCCGGTCCGTGTGTTTGTGCAGTACTCCCGCTGTCACTGATCTAATATCACTGCTGTAATTGAGCTGTAATGTCACAGGGGGGCGCTGTTCCCTGGAGACACACTGCCCCCAGACGACCGCAAGGACAAAACACAACTTCAGCTGTACTTTTGTGTACTGCGGCTCAGGAGAAAGTACTGCCGCTGTGTCCCTCGGGCAAGACACTCCACCTGCTGCGCTTCTATATCTGTGTAAACTCGTGTATAAATGTGTAAAAGTATCGAAAAACAGATACTAATCGATACTAAAACTAGTCTCAAAACTAGAGGTGATATAAAAGAAAGTACTACCACTGAGTATTGAGTATATTTGCCGTATAAATCCAAGACATTATTAGTTTTCTTATTAAAGCTGTGTTGTGTAACCTTTCTGGTCAGGAGGGAGGGTGTACCAGAAGTGCTTTTCCTGAAAATTTCCGCAGTGTGGCTTTAAACTTATATATCTTCCTGTATATTCACCTTCAGTAAATGTACTTCAGTAACCCCAGAAGAATCTGACCACGTTTTCCTCAGTGTAGTACTGTTGAAGTACTGGTACCAGCTGTACTAGTACTTGTAATGGCAGTTGTAGCAGAAGTAGTTGTAATAGTAGTAGTAGTAGTTCAATAATTACTAGTTAAAACAATAGTAAGTAGTAGTAGTTGTAGTAGTAACCTAGCAATATTATTTTTTGTAGTATTAGTAGTAACAAGTAGTAAGTAGTGGGCCTAGTTGTAGTTATAGTTGTAGTAGTAAAGTCCCAACTACTTTTTAGTCACTGTAGTACTGTTGTAGTACTGGTATCTAGTAGTAATAGTACTTGCAATGGCAGTTATAGCAGAAGTAGTTGTAATAGTAGTAGTAGTAGTTCAATAATTACTAGTTAAAACAATAGTAGTAGTAGTTGTAGTAGTAACCTAGCAATATTAATTTTTCCTAGTATTAGTAGTAACAAGTAGTAAGTAGTGGGCCTAGTTGTAGTTATAGTTGTAGTAGTAAAGTCCCAATTTTTTTTTCGTCACTGTAGTACTGTTGTAGTATTGGTATCAGTAGTAATAGTACTTGCAATGGCAGTTAGAGTAGTGGGCTTGCTTCTCCACAGAGCTGAGCCGTGAGCTGCTCGATAAGTTAAATGCCGTACTGTGGAACATTCAACATGGAGAGTTTTCAGACAGTTTGAGATTCTGGTCGATTTCAGACAGAAACTGGTTCACTCCACGAAAAAATGAACCAACAGCGTCACAAGAGCAGCTCAGGACCACAGTCTGATGTTCATCTCCAAGTTCAGAAGTTCAGATCTGAGCCGGAGAAAAGAAATGGTTTGAGAGGAGAGTTAAAGAAGTTATTTTTGTTAGGAAAAAGAATCCTCCATAAACAGGAACAAAGGCCTTAGACATCATCTCTCCTCCATCTATAAGTCCATCCTCAGACCCAAAGCAAACAAAGAGAACAAGATTAGGGTCGTTTAAGCTGAAACTGGAGACAATAGATGTTCACAGGCTCCTCCCTTCACATACATATAAGTCAGTGTCCAGCAGTGATCTGACCAGAACTGAAGAAGCAGCCAAACGTCTTCACTCCTACAACGATTTGTCCAGTTGACAGATTTAAACTTCGTCTTTTAGCTGTCTCTTTATCTTTTAGCTGCCCTGGAGAGCAGCTTCAGTGACAGACTGATTCACCCTCGCTGTGTGAAGGAGAGGTTCAGGTCTTTCCTTCCTGCTGCTGTCAGACTGTACAATGACACTGTTAACTCTGAACATGTGTCATTCAACTATATTTAACCAAACCCATGTGCAATTCTCAGGTCACTTTACTCAGATGTTATATTAGAGTCTATTTTTTAGTTTACTTTTAAGTCTATTTCTTAAATTATTTTAAGCTATTTATCTATTATCTTGTTTTACTGCATGTACCATTTTCCTTCTGTTCTTTAACTGTGCGGTGCAATACTGGAATTTCCCCACTATGGGACTAATAAAGGCAAATCTTATCTTATATTATCTTATCTCCATGGAGACACGTAGGGGTCATTTTATGCTGTTTTTTGATTTATTTCTAATGTCGTTTCCTCGTCACAAACAGACCTGGAGTTGCTTTTTTTTCATTCACACTGAGTTCTTCTCTCAAACTGAAAACACTCTGTTCCACCTTGTGATGTCATGATGTGGTAATACAGGAAGTGCTCCGCTGTGTTTTTAAACTCCATGAACCTTCATTTCGAGAATCATTTGGATGATTTCTGTCCTGGAATTGACAATTTCTACTAAACTAAAGATAAAAGTAGCAGTTGACTTAAAAAAAACTACTACTTCATGACATCACAAGGTGGAACTGAGCATTTTTGAGGTTTGGAGATGTTACAGACGAAGAGGAAATAGCACGACTTACAGCTACCAGAGTCAGTTTTGTGTAATACTTGTGCTTGTTTAATGGTTTAAACTTGTGCGTTTTTGTTATACAACTTATATATTTCTTACATTTTCATTCCAAAGTGATCACAAATGTTCGTTCTTTCATTTTTTACCATCAGAAGTAAAACGTTCAAACTTCACACCCATGCAACCAGGCAAATTGAAAAGTAGAGCTGCCACAGTCTCCACAGTGAGCGATTTTCTAATGAACCAACTTCAAACCCGGATCCAGGTCTGAGGAGGTCCCCGAGGAGCCGGATCATCCAAGAATCCGCCTCTTTGTAAAGAAAGAGAAAACCGAGAGCCGTTTTCAGGCCATTTGTGCCACAGGGAGCGAACCTGTGCCGCTGTCAGGTTAGTGAGTTTTAACTGTGTCCTCAGCTCAGTGGTTACATGAACAAAACCTCCTCACGAGCCGATCTGTGGAGTTATGAAACTGTGAACGGCAAAATGATGTGATCTCTGTCTGATCTCGGTCCTTCAGGTTCCTCATGTCAGATTCTGTGATGTCCAGAAATCAGATAATAATCAGATTTTGGTGCGTTTGAACGATAGACTGTGTAAAGAAGTGGACGAAGTGTGACGTCGCCCACAGCGTTTTAGCTCCAAATGAAGCTCATCGAGGCTGGAGCAGGTATAGAGCTGAATTTGGAGCCACAAAATAGTGAAATAAAAACTCCAGGATCATATAGAGCAGGTTAATACGAACATTTATTTATTTATTTTTTTTAAAGGCAAATTTTACTTTAAAACAAAATATATGATGAAAACAATATACAAAGTAATTACATAAATAAGACAACAGACATATAATAAATAAAATAAAATAAAATAAAATAAAATAAAATAAAATAAAATAAAATAAAATAAAATAAAATAAAATAAAATAAAATAAAATAAAATAAAAAATCAAATTAAATTAAATACAATTAAATTTTAAAAATACATTTTAAAAATGAATAAATAAATATAAAAGAGGGAGGGGGGCAGCGTTCAGGTAACATATTCTATACTTGTATATTCACCTGTTTGTCAAAGCACTTCAGAAACTCATTATGTCAAGTGAAAAATGTTCATGTTCCCTCTAAGTAAATTATTTTTTTTTCTAGTTGGACATGTTTCATTATGTCATACAATAGATTAATGAGAACACAATGGTCTACAGTCTCTTAGCCAATCAGGACGCAGAACACTGTACCTCATATCCGGGGACACAGATAGATCAAGTTTATGAAATTTAAAATCTAAATCTAAAAAATACACTTCCTTTAAAAGTAATTCTCCTTAAATAAATGTTTTTTCATACTTTCATGATGGTGTTGCTCGTGATATTTGAACTTTGGCATGACTCGAAAACTGTAAGATCAGCCAAACTGTCTGAGATCCGTGA
The DNA here is from genome assembly GCA_019594935.1 of Periophthalmus modestus. Taxonomy (NCBI): domain Eukaryota; kingdom Metazoa; phylum Chordata; class Actinopteri; order Gobiiformes; family Gobiidae; genus Periophthalmus; species Periophthalmus modestus. Next base: position 727,109 of record JAIEZT010000449.1, on the reverse strand, counting down.
CGTGCTCGTGTGTTTGTCGTGTTCATTCAAAGGTTCATGTCTCTTTAGTTGCCGCGGCGTCGTGATGCTAATAGCGAGTGTTAGCTTAAAGCACAGACATGTCGCTGACTCTGTATCTCTTTTCACTCGCCGAGAGTGTCCCAACCCGTGGACAAAGATTAGGCCTAAATCTGGATTTAAACGCAGCTCCTCTTTACAAAATCACAGGGTTTAATCCAGGAGAAGGGGACAGACATGAGAGTAAAGATCTAATCCTCAAACAAGAACGAGCCGAGTGACGTGAAGGAGAAACACGGGGTTAAACATGTTCACGGCGAGAACTGACCCAAAGCTGTCGGCTGATCCACTTTTGAGGGCGATGCTAACACGCCGTTTGCATGTTCTCACTGTGTCCGGGTGGGTTTTCTGCTGCACTTTGTCACATCGACCCAAAACAGACGTCAAATCCTCCAGCTGAGGTCGTCCTGTCCAAGACTCGCTGTAGATCTGGAGATGGTCCCACTGCTCCTGAGGTTTAACCCAGAGACACTGAAGGACGGTCAAACGCCGACGACAGATTTCTCCACAGGACACAGTGTTGGTTTAGTCACCTTCATGTGTGTCAAACTCAAGGCCCAGGGGCAGGATGTGGCTCACCGCTTTATTTTATGTGGCCCACGAGAAGGTAAATTAACCCTTTAAGGACTGAGCACACTATAGCTCGCCTAGACTTTTATTCTTTTCAGCCATAAAAATCATGTTAAAGGAAGTATCAGAATAAACTACATGTTTTCACACAACTACCTCTATTTTACATCCATCTGTATTTTTTCTTTGATGCATTGAATAAGCGACTCCTGCCTCTCATTCGTCATCTTCAAGGGACGATAGAGACAGATTACCATAAAGGAGCTGGAATCGCGCCAACAACCTGTGGGTCGGTGGATCTGATCGCTCGACCGATGATGCGCTTGTCGAGAACGGGATCGGTGGGCGAACGCTCTACCGACTGAGCCACAACTACTGTCGCTCCTCAAAAGTTTACGGCATCTGTGGAACATTCTGGGAGAAAAATATCGTTGAAATTTGGCTTTTGATTTATTAAAACTTGGTAGCGGCGTAGCTTTAAGTTGCGACTTGAGGCCCTCGTTGGGGGATAAAGAGGAGGACAGCGAAGTTTAAGCGCAAACAACAGAGCGGCCGACTCAGCACGGCCGCTGGAGACGCCTCGAGATGATTTCGTTTGCGTTTCTGTTTGATTTCTGTCACAGTCGTGCGTTTCCGCTGAGTCTGCAGCGAACGGGCTCCAGAGACAGACCCATAATCCCACACTCCACCGAAGAGCGTCAGAACCACCAAACTCTGTCCTTCTGTGTTGATTCATGCAGATTTAATCAAAAAGTTTAGCATTGCGTGGCCTTTAGCGACACAATGCTAAACTTTTTGAACCAAATAATACAAATGCGCTTTATTTTTCGCGCATTTAAAGGTTTAATATTACGCCAAACTGACTCGTGTACCTTTAAGTCGTGTTATAATGTTGTTACTTCATCAAAAACAGACCTGGAGTTGTGTTTTGTTTCATTCACACGTTTAACACACAAACCTGCAGATTTACGCTGAATTCGTCTTCTCTCAAACAGAAAACACTCTGTTCCACCTTGTGATGTCATCTTGTGGCGATACAGGAAGTGCTCCACTGTGTTTTTTAACTCCACACACCTTCGCTAGGATCATTTCAGCCCTGGAATCGACCATTTCGACTGAATTGAAGTTAAAAAGTAGCTGTTAAATGAAATGTTGAATGAAACAAAACACAACTCCGAGTCTATTTTTGAGGAGGAAACAGCCTTAGAACATGACTTAAACCTCACAAGAGTCACTTTTTGCTGCTTACAGTCTGTGCAGTTAGGATTGGGTGATACAGATAAAAATGTCAAACTTTTTTTATGCTATTATTTAATGTATTTTTCTTAGGACGTTCAATCTTCACTTCTAATCGGGACTAATTAAGACCAGGTGATCGTGGATAAGCGGAGCCAGGACCTAACACTCGGGTCAGATTGTCCGCATGTCAAACATTCTTGCTCCCTGGACGTCCCTGCTCCTCGTCTCCGGCTCCGTTCCTGACCCTGGTATTGTCTGCTTCCTGTCTTTGTCTCTACATCATGCTCTGGACCCTGGCTCGCACCTCGCTCCCCGCTCCGGCACTACCTCCTCTTGCCCCTGCACTTCACGTCCCGCCCTGGACCTGGCTCACTCCCTGCTCCTCGCCCGATCTACCATCATTTGCTTGTTTAAATTCACTTTTGTAACACACCGCCAGTCCGAACATTACGACAAAACATGAATAAAATGGAGAATAGTTATGATTAAATGGGGTTAAATGGGGGTTTAAACTGTCAGAAAAATGCCGTCCTTCTGTGTAAATGAGGGTTCTGTTTGAAAATCAGTGCTACTTCCTGTATTTTTGCGCTTTTTCTCAGGTTTTTTCTTACAAACTGCCACTTAAATGAAGTAAAACTAAGATAAATATTCACCAAAATGACACCAAACCAAGTCAGGACTGGAAGAACATGAAAACGGCCGTACACACATGTCATCCTCTTCCTCAGTTTCATCAAAAACCAAAGTCCTGAAGTGGATTGGTTACATCTCGTCCTGTTTTTGCTTTGCGCTGGTCCCTTATGAATATTCACTGAAACTCCTGCCTCATGTCCTAGTTCAACCTGACGACAAAAACACAAAAACATTTGGACGGGCTACAAAGAAAGAACCGCTGCGGCACAGATTTTTCCGAGGGGCGGAGAGGAGCGGGGGACCCTGAACGCATCGTGGCAGAATGGGGGTCGAAAAACATACAAATGAGGCCTAAATCCGGAGCCACACGCGAACGCAACCCTGAGCCAAGCAAAGTAAGTGGGCCCTGAAGTGACACATTTAAGCAAAAGTTTAGCTTCATGTAAAATTCAGACGAACATCCAGGCGACAAATGACAAAAACAACCAAAAGGGAAAAGTGTAATGAGGAAACGGGTTTGGGAGAAGATTTGGGAGGTTTCAAAATGGCAGCGCAGCAAATAATAGGATTTTCTTTGCCATTAAACGTACTTTTTATGTGATCCTATGAGGTTTTTTTTTTGCTTTCTTTATGTTATAAAACAGAATGTGAGAAGGAAACAGTGACAGCAGCACAAAGCAGAACAGGACCAACTCAAATCGGCCATTTCTGAGGATTTCTGCGTAAGAGAGAGAAACATGATGAACTGGGACAGAGCAAACGTCACTGGGACAGAGGACAACAAACACTGTCACTCGATTAAGGAGGAAAATGAAATATGGAAACATGTCCACGGGACTTCAAACATAGAATAATTAAATATGGATTAATGTTATATAATACAATAGGTAAATTAATTAAAATTAAAAGTTAATTTGCTCAACATTAAAAGTTTTGGACCACTAATTAAAATAATAATAATAATAATAAAATAATAATAATAAATTAATTAATTAATTAATTAATTTCTAGGGGGCGCTATTCTCTTTTTTAACATTAAAGATTTTGGAACAGTAATTTTAAAAAAAACAAAAACTTTGCGGGGAAATTTCTAGGGGGCGCTATTCTCTTTTTCAACATTAAAGATTTTGGACCACCAATTAAAAAAATAAATACATAAAATAAAAAAATATATATTAAAAAAAACAAACTTTGTGGGTAAATTTCTAGGGGGCGCTATTCTCTTTTTCGACATAAAGATTTTGGACCTCCAATAAAAAAAATAAATACATAAAATAAAATAAAAAAAATTTAAAAACCACACTTTGTGGGTAAATTTCTAGGGGGCGCTCTTCTCTTTTTTTTAACATTAAACATTTTGGACCACCAATTAAAAAAAACAACAAAAAAACAAAAACTAGTTAAATTTCTAGGGGAGCAAATCTCTTTTCCCCTGGAGACTGTTGCTACGGAAGTGACGCAATGACGCTAAAGATGGCGTCTGTTTCAAACGGATTGTGCACAACCTCTCCTGCTGTAAGTTCACTGTTTACTACATTTCTAACCGATTTTTCCAATATTTTGGGGAGTTTTCACCGTAGGACGACATTAACTTGCTTTGACCTCTTCAAACGCGCGTGAATGGAGAGTTTTAAAGCTTTTACGTTGGCGAAAAGTGCAATGTTTACGATGGAAATGTGGACTGCTGGACCAACCTTAGCAGAATAATGTTAGAAATCTTTAAATAATTCGCGGTTTCAAAGCAATAAAACAGTTCAAATGTGCTGTAAAGCGAAATAAATATTCGTAGAAGTGTCTCTGGGTTTAAGTTGAAAATTCAAGCCGTGATGGTTGTGTTTTGTTGAAAATTTAAGCAACTAACACCCTTGATACTCACTAAACTAAGCTAAAATAAGTAGCAGCGGGTTATAACGTGTCTGTATTGACTGATGTGCCCTGACAAATGAAATCCAAGTGAGCGTTTGTTGTTTTAGAGGTAGGGACGTCCCCGGAGATGCCAGGCGAAGCAGCGGGACGTGGGAGGGAATGTGGCCGAGGGAGGCGCACTGAAAGCGGGAGGAGCAGCGCGCGGCCCCGGGGGAAAGAACCGACATCCAAGATCCACGAAGAAGAGACGAGGTAAGCGCTTTATGCACGTGTCCTGGGACTGAGCTGCAGGAGGGATCCTCACACAGACACTCAGAGCTCGTTATCTCTGTTAGATCATAGTTGGATTGGTTTAATATCAGTGGTTTACTATAAGTGGATATTTTTTTACTTTACTTCACTACATTTGAGAGCAGTATCTGTATTTTCTACTCCACTACATTTATGAACAGGGCTGAAAAGTAAAAGTATTGTATTATTATTATTTGAGATCTGCTGAAAAGGCTGAGGGTTTTTTTATTGTCACAGTTTGAGCAAATAAAAATAAATAAATAATTAAAATAGTTTGAAAAAAATGTTTGAGACCTGCTGAAAAGGCAGAGGAGTTTTTTTAGAGCACATTTGTATTTTGAGCAAACTAAAATATACAAATAAAACATGGAACAACAAAAAAATGGGAAAAAAATGGAAACTCCCACACTGAAATGATCCAAATGATTCTAGAAATGAAGGTGTGTGGAGTTTAAAAACACAGTGGAGCACTTCCTGTATTACCACATGATGACATCACAAGGTGGAACAGAGTGTTTTACTGTAAACTTAAAGTCATGTTCTAATGCTGTTACCTCTACAAAAACATACCTGGAGTTGTCTTTTGTTCATTCACACATGTTTAACACTTTAGTCTGTAACATCTCCAAAGCTCAAAATGATCCGTTCCACCTTGTGATGTCATCAAGTGGTAGTTTTCAAGTTAGCGTTCAGCCTACCTTTTAGCTTTAGTTCAGTAGAGATTTGCAATTCCCAAAATCTTGAAAACCACCCAAATGATTCTAGTGAAGGTGGAGTTTACAAACACAGTGGAGCACTTCCTGTATTACCACTCGATGACATCACAAGGTGGAACAGCGTGTTTTCAGTTTGACAGAAGAACTCAGCCTAAATCTGCAGGTTTGCTTGTGTTAAACATGTGTGATTCAAACAAAAAAAACAAAACTCCGGGTCTGTTTGTGACGAGGAAACAACATTATAACATCAGAAAACTGCGTCATACGTCCTCTTTAACTTAACATAATAAAGAAGCAATACGCAACATCCGTAACCTAGCAACTGGATAGGAATTAAATTGTTAAATTGTTTCTGTTGAACAAAATTCTTAAAATATGCACAAATAACTTTTACTTTTTACTCTTCAAGTACATTTTTATTCATTCATTTAACAGATACTTTTATTTAAGTAGATTTTTTCATGCAATACTTTTACGTGAGTATTTCTTTTGCTCCAGTATCTGTACTTTTACTTAAGTATCCAAGCTGAGTACTTCTTCCTAGTGTTTAATACCTGATTTGGTTCATGTTCTGCCCATTTTTCATGACTCAATCCTGTTTAGACCTGGGTCATGTTGGCTAGGCCTTTGTTTAGTGATACTTTAGTTTCTTTTGCCCTAGTTTTGTCTGGTTTAATCCTGGTAAAATTGGAAAAAAAAGGAAAAAAAAGCCAAACTGCAATGCAATAAATCTGAGCAAATATCTCTATATACAAAACCAACCACATTTTAATCTTGGTCAAAGCTTTTATACATAATACTTTTTTTTTTTTACTAATTACTTGATGTTTCCACAGGCTGAAGGAGGCGCTGTTGCCCTCATCCGGCTCGGAAAAGCAAAATGGAGAGTTGAAAAAGGACGACGGCACAGAGGGCGGGAAACGGAAAGAGAAGAGGGCGGGTTTAAAAGGAGACGCTGCGGACGACGTCACCACGGAGCTGAGGTGGAGAATGAACCGTCTGGAGAACGAGAAACTACAGCTGACGTCTGCGCACAACCAGCAGGTGAACGACGAGGATCAGTGACATGAAAGGCTGGTCCAGTTTAATCACTGAAATCATGATTATTCAACCATTATTTGCTGAGGGAAGGAAAACTGTTGAAATAAAAGTGAAAGAGAGTTAATTCGTAATTTTGTAATCGATTAGAGCAATAGTCATAATGTTTAAAAGTTTATTTCACATTTCACATGATTAAAGAGGGCGTATTATACAATTTTAAAACATTTTTTTTTTAGCTTTTTCCCATGTTATAATGTTGTTCCCTCATCAAAAACATGTCTGAAGAGGTTTTAGAGTCATCCATGCATGTTTGAGTAATTCAGCGATCTCTCTCGGGCCCTATTCAAACCCTCCTCACAGTTAGCAGTACGATTCTGTGCACTACGACTTCACAAACCTGATGTGATGTGCAGTAGTTTCATTAGTGCGATGCAGCTGGTTGTGTTGTGATAGTGCTCTGAAGGGGAGGGGCTTAGCACAGAGAGCAAAGGGAGGGGAAGCATCAAAAACTAAAGTGAAACTTATTAAACATGTTAATATGTTGTTTTTTGTGAAAATAGCATAAAAGGAAAAATGGTAATCTAAATATGTGATGTGCTATAGTTAATACCCCATAGAATTAAAATACCTCCTCTTTAATACCCCACAGAAGTAAATACTCCCTCTTTAAATTTTAGTTTTACTAAGGCATCCAAAGGTACTGTTGTGTCCTTGGGCAAGACACTTCACCCCCCCCTTGCCCCCAGTATCTGTACGAGTCAGAGAGTACGTGGTTCTTTGATTCATCGTGCTTTAAGTTCTCATTAGACATAGAAAAACTCTGTATAAATATGACCATTTGCCATTTCCAGATCTCAGTCTGATAATGCTGCACTATACTTCGACTATACTATTTGTGAGGGACATAAAGTCTTCAGTTTTCCTCTCTGACGTTGTGCGTGGCAGGTGTGCTCTCTGGAGGCAGAGCTGGCCCGGTTGCGAGCGGCGGTGGAGCGCGGTGAAGCCGAGAGGGCGGAGCTTCAGTTTCAGATCACGGGTTTGTCTCAGAAAAAGAGAAAGAGGCTCAGACCAACAGAGACCTGCAGAGAGAGAGGGACACGCTCACAGGTACAGACCAGGACGGACCAGGTTATGTCATAATATGTGATGATGTCATAGTTATAGACGAGGGGGAGGGGCCTGTCACTCGGGGTCATAATCATAAAGACTCAGGACTCGTGCTTTAGTGAGAAACAGTTTAACATGAAATGCATGTTTTGAATGGAAAAAGTCATTAAACCGCATAAGGAGAAGTGGAGGAACGTGATGAAGTAAAAGTAGTAAAATATTCTACTTAAGTAAGGTATAGATACCTAAAATTTTGATTTAAGTATGTTTTAAAGTGGATATTCTTTACTTTTACTTCACTACATTTGAGAGCAGTATCTGTACTTTCTGCTCCAATACATTTTTGAATTAGACTGAAAAGTAAAATTATTTTATTATTATTTGAGACCTGCTAAATAGGCTGAGTTTTTTTTTATCGTCACAGTTTACGCAAACAAAAATATATAAATTAAACAGCTAGGAAAAAATATATAATTCATAATTAATTCAGTTGTTTTTCAACACAAATCTTTATCTAAATCACCACATTTGAAGCTTTATTATATCTCAAAATCTGCATAAAATACTTTTACATTTTACTCTTCAACTACATTTTTAAATGGATACTTTAATACTTTTTAATTAAGTAGATTTTGTACATATCTGAGTATTTTCTTGTTCCAGTATCTGTACTTTTACTTCACTAACAGCTCTGAATAATTCTCCCACCACTGAGTTTAAACTGTTGTAAACATGAACAGAACTATTATTATGTTCAATGCATTTATTGATTAACTAAGCATTTTATTAAACTCTTATATTTTAACTATTATCCAACAAATTCACATCGCATTACATTATTAACTGAAATGTAGTGGCCACTGGGGGCAACACACGCTCAGTTTTAGACCAGGTATCAGCAAATTGACCTTTATTTGCACTAAAATATGCTTAAAAAAAGAACGCGACATACACAGCAACAAAAGATGATCTAGTGTTTCACTTTAACGCTGTCTCCTTCCTCTCCCAGAGCGTCAGGCTGAGGTGGAGCAGAGTCTGTCCGACCTCAGAGTGGCTCTGGACCGGACTCTCCGCGGCCGGGAGCAGGACCAGAGGAGTCTGCAGCAGGAGCTGGACGAACGAGACGGGCTCATACACAAACTGAGCCAAGACAACAGCCAACTGCACTCACTGCTCACGTATCAACCCGACAACTCGGTCTGTCAGCTGTCAGCCCCCAGCCCCTGCAAAACGTCCACTTTAATGAGCCGAGAGAGTGTTCATAGTATCAGTGAGGTCTGAGTATTAACATCAGTGATGGTCAGAGATGGAGCATAACAAAGTAAAAGTAATAAAGTACTGTAATTTTAGCGGATACTTTTTACTTTTACTTCACTACATTTGAGAGCAGTATCTGTACTTTCTACTCTACTACATGTTTGAACAGGCCTGAAAAGTAAAAGTACTTTTTTCTTATTATTTGAGACCTGCTGAAAAATCTGAGGGTCAATACATTTGAAGCTTTATTACATCTCAAAATCTGCACAAAATACTTTTACTTTTTACTCGTTAAATACATTTTTTAACTGGGACTTTAATTCTTTTACTTAAGTAGATTTTTTCATGTGATACTTTTACTTTTACTTGAGGTTTTTTTTGCTGCACTTTTACTTAAATAACAAAACTGAGCACTTCTTCCAACACTGACGATCGACAATTTGTTGTTTTGACCCAATACAACGACAATTATCTCAATATTGATCCAAGACAATGCACATTTTTATTAATTTTATGGGTTAAAAAAGCATTGTAACTTCTCTACTAAAGACTTTTGCCTCGTCATATAGAGTTTATTAACTGTAAAACTGTTATTTTTTCAGGAGAAATTTTAAATATTGATATGAGAATCGATATTGTTGATTTATTGGAGTCATTCTAAGCCTTTCTACTTATAATGGAGCTCTCCTGGGTCTAAGGTGTTTGCTCTCGTGCAGGATCAGAAGCAGGTGTTGGAGCAGAGCGAGCAGAGGATGAAGGAGCTGCAGAAAGAGGTGGAGAAGGAGCAGGAGGTGAAGCGTCGCCATGTCGACAAACTGCGTTACCTGAGCAACCGAGAGAAACGTCTCCGGGTCGACAAGGAGGTGACCAGGAAACCAGGCTCACAGAACACATTTACACAAAATAAGATCAACACTTTATTCTGGCAATATGTAATCCCCACTGTTGCCAGTAGGGGGTGACAAATATAATGCATCTTTTGTTATTGAACATTTTTGAGACGACTTAGGTTTCAAACTTACCTGTTTCTTTGTTCGGACAGTTTGCAGAGCAGAGAATTAAGACTCTGGAGACAAATATCGAGGCTGAAAGAGCTGCTCACCTAGAGTCCAAGTTCAACTCTGAGATAGTTCAGGTAAACCAGGAGAAAAACAGGACTAAACCAGGACTACACCCAGGTCTAAACCAGGACTACACATGGGTCTAAACCAGGACTACACCAGGACTACACATGGGTCTAAACCAGGACTAAACCAGGACTACACCAGGACTACACATGGGTCTAAACGAGGTCTACACATGGGTCTAACCTGGGACTACACATGGGTCTAAATGAGGACTACACATGGGTCTAAACGAGGACTACACATGGGTCTAAACGAGGACTACACATGGGTCTAACCTGGGACTACACATGGGTCTAACCTGGGACTACACATGGGTCTAAATGAGGACTACACACGGGTCTAAACCGGGACTACACATGGGTCTAAACCGGGACTACACATGGGTCTACACCGGGACTACACCAGGACTACACCAAGACTACACCAGGACTACACATGGGTCTAAACCAGGACTACACACGGGTCTAAAACGGGACCACACATGGGTCTAAACCAGGACTACACCAGGACTACACACGGGTCCAAACGAGGACTCCACACGGGTCTAAACAGAAGTAACTTGTGACTTTCAGAGAGTGAATTACAAAAAGATTTATTAATTTTTTTCAGCTGCGTTTGAGGGACCTGGAGGCGGTCTTGGCAGTGGAACAGTCCAACCTACAGGAGGCGACGTGCAGCGTGGAAAAACTGAGAGAACACATCCAAGAAGCCGAGAAGAAGAGGGAGCAGGAGCAGCAGAGGAGCAGCCAGACGCTCGCTCAACTACACAGGTGAATAATGAAGATACAGATACAGGTGAAGTGTCTGTCCACACACATGCACAGGTAAAGTGTTTTTTTTCTCCAGGTTGCAGCTTGAGTTTGAACAGTGCAAATCCGACCTGAGCGCTGCTGTGGAAACTGAAAAACGGACGACCTCTGACCTCAACGTTGCCCTGGAAACGGAGAAACGTATGACCTCGTGCCTTAAGGAGCAACTTGAAGACGAGAAGAGGCGGCAAGAAAGTACAGAGTCACAGCTCCAACAGGTTTATAACAACTATATAACCTCTGAAAATCTCTTGTCTGCTCCTCCAGCTATGTTCTGTTTCCTGCCCAAAGTTATCGGAATATTGTTAATAATCATAAATATACATGTGTTACATAATTACACTCGCCCTTAATAAAACATAACAAACTCCTTAATGAACATCTACTTAAGTAATAATTTAAGAATGATTCAGACTTCATTAAGGGGTTAAAGGGCTCATATCACGCTGCTTTCTGATCTAAACACTCCGTTCCACCTTGTGATGTCATCACGTGGTCATACAGGAAGTGCTCCACTGTGTTATTAAACTCCATTCACTTTCACTAGAATCATTTGGATCTTTTCAGTCCTGGAATAGACAATCTCAGCTAAATGAAAGGGAAAAGGTAGCCGGGAACTTGAAAACTACCACTGCATGACATCACAAGGTGGAACAGAGCGTTTTGAGCTTTAGAGATGTACAGACAAATAATAAAGTGTTACTCAAACATGTGAATGAAACGAAACACAACTCCAGGTCTGTTTTTGAGGAGGAAACATCGTTATAACATGACTTAAAGCTACAAGAGTCAGTTTTGCGTAATATAGTTCCTTTAAGTCTTTTGTCGTGCTTTAATAAGATGTTGGTGTAGTTATTATGAAGTGTCTTTTTTTCAGGTGACAGAGAATCTAAACAGATATAAAAACTTTGTACAAGACGTCGAAGAAACACTACAGCAGCATCTAGGTAACGCACAGTCATTATCCCTCAAAATGTCTTTTAAATATAATCACATTTTATCTATTGCAGTTTATCAATAACACTTTGTACATTAGTTTATATCTCATGTGGTTGTTCCAGCAGAAGAGGATTCTGGGAGTTGGAGTCCTGATGAGACACTGGAGAAGCTGAAAACGACGCTGTTATCCCAGAAACGGAGACAAGAGGAGGCAAATAAACAGGTCTGGAGCTTAGATATTGACTTTTTTTGTTAATTTTCTTCAACCCTGATATCGATGTTCTATCTATACAATATAAACTCACTGAAACTGTTACAAAAATGCTAAAACAGTGACTTATTTTTTCACTTTTAAACCCTGTGTGTGTATTATTGCTCCTGCAGTTGTGCACCAGATGGCCACTAGAGGGAGTTTTGTTCTTTTTTTCAGATAGAGGAGCTGCTCTTTGCCTCTGAGCAGCTCCTGGACAACAACGAGGCTCTGAAAACCCACAGCTCGCGACAGAAAACGCAAATAGAGGTAAAAATCACAGGTGTCAGGACAGAGCAGGGACAGAAGTTAAACGTGATCGTTGTAGTTTGACTTTTTTTTACTTTTTACTGTCTTCTTTGTCTTTTTGCTACCATTTTTCTGTGAAGAGTGATATCCAGGTGTTTTTTTCCTTTGAGAGATGCTTATTTTACGTCTTGTTTTTCAGTTCATGAGTAAGTTTTTACAGTGGATACTTTTTACTTTTTACTTTTACTACATTTGAGAGCAGTATCTGTACTTTCTACTCCACTACATTTTTGAACAGGACTGAAAAGTAAAAGTATTTTTATTATAGTTCAATGCTCAAACAAAAATAAACCCTTTCCAGCAGGTCTCAATAAATTACAATATTACAATAAAAACAGCTGGAAAAAACAATCCATTTAATTGTTTTAATCTTTATCAAAATCACGACATGTGAAGCTTTATTAAGTCTGAAAATCTGCGTGAAATACTCTAACTTCTTACTCTTTAAGTACATTTATAAACGGGTTCTTTAATACTTTTACTAAAGTCGATTTTTTTTTTTAGGTGATACATTTACTGTTACTTGAGTACTTTTTTTTCTCTGGTGTCTGTGCTTTTACTCAAGTAACAAAAGTGAGTACTTCTCTCATCACTTCTGGACCTTTACAGACACATTTGAGTTAATTCATGATGTGTTATTAAAATACTATCTGCATATTATCGAGAAAAAGCAAAACACAGAGTTATTCATTTAAAAGGTTTGAAAATCTGAGTGAAATACTTAACTTTTTACTCTTTAAGTACATTTTTAAACTTGTACTTTAATACTTTTACTTCAGTTAAGTTTTTCATGTGATACTTTTATTTCACTTCTTTTTTTTTGCCCTGGAATCTGTACTTTTACTTAAGTAACAAAATTAAGTACTTCTTCCACCACTGGTCAGATACATAGATACATAATAGTGAGAGCTTTTGCCACGCCCCCTTTTCAGTCGACCAATCACTCAGCAGAACACGTCTTTACACCACAGCCCTAAAAAGATTTATTATGAGTACGAAAGCGAAAGCAAATTTTTTTACAAACATTATTGAAAGTGCAAAGGGAAACAATAAAAAAATATGGAACAGTATTAATAAACTTACCGGTAAACAGAACAAAAAAGATAGAGACGAGTTAGAGTTACAGATTAACAATAAGTTAGTAAAAGACCCGTCCATTGTTGCCTCTGAGTTAAATAATTTCTTCATAAATTCTGTGCAGGACATATCTAAACAGTTTAACCCACCAGAACATGAGTTTTGCCCAATCAATCCTGAGCAACCAATTTTTAACATAGATGAAATAAATCAAACAGAAGTAGATAAAATAATAGATTCATTAAATACATCCAGAGCTAAAGATGACTTTGACCTTGATGCCAGCTTCTTCAAAGAACACAAGGATGCACTGATAGCCCCAATCACACACATGGTAAACCTATCAATCAGACATGCCATGGTCCCAACTGCATGGAAGGTTGGTGTCGTCAGCCCTATTTTCAAAGCAGGAGATAAAAGAGACAAAAACAACTATAGGCCAATCAATATCCTGCCAATAGTATCAAAAATAATTGAGAAATGGATCGTCAAACTCCTGACTTCACACCTGAACATTTGCCATACACCTTTACACCCCATGCAGTTCGGATTTCGTGCCCATCATTCGACAGAGTCTGCGATTAGTGTTTTTTATAGAAAAAACAAAATCTTTCTTAGACAAAAGCAGTTGTGTTGGCGCAGTATTTATAGATTTAAAAAAAAGGCATTTGACACCGTGGACCACAAGATTCTTTTAGCCAAACTCACACATTTTAATTTTTCAAATCAGGCACTCAAATGGATAAAATCTTACTTAAAACAATAGAAGACAGTGTGTTGTGGTCAACGGTGTCAAATCGCCATACCTGGGAGTGCACAGTAGGGGTCCCACAAGGGTCCATATTGGGACCGGTTCTATTCTCTCTTTACATAAATAATCTTCCGGATGCTTGCAGAAACATTCACATACAAATGTACGCCGATGATGCTGTAATATTCACACCCTGCAAAAAACACACAAGAAGCTAGTCGCATCTTAACATCTACAATGACTGAAGTACAAGATTGGCTCACAAAATCATGTTTACTCTTAAATACAAAAAAAACTGTTTGTATGATGTTTTCAAAACAAATTCCTAAGGAGATTTTAAGTTCAGGAGTATTTTGAGAGGAGAGGAACTTGAGCTGGTACAAGATTTCAAGTATCTCGGTGTAGTTCTCGACTCCTGTCTCACTTTCAAAAAACATGTAAAAAAAATCTCAAAAACAATTAAATTTAATCTTCACAACTTCCGACATATTAGACAGTCATTGACATTAAAGGCAGCAAGAATGTTTCTGCACGCTCTAATCTTCTCACATATCGAATACTGCTTCACTAACTGGACCCTGACCAGTGCCACCACATTAAAACAGATTGAATCACTGTATAAAAGAGGACTTAAAATCTTTGCTAAGAAACAGATTTCATATCACCACTGTCAAATCCTTCAAACATATAATTTATTGAGCTTTGACAATTTCAAACACTTTAAGTATGGTTGTACAATATACAAAATCCTCCATGGACTCGCACCACCACCACTACAAGAATTTATTAAACAAAAACCTCCCACTGGCAGGACCAGGGCGACTACGAGAGGTGACTGTGAGGTTCCTCACCGACGTACCACCTTCGCACAGTCTGTCCTCTCAGTCAGAGGCTGTAACATGTGGAATAACATCCCTCACACAATAAGAGAATCCTCCACATATAACACCTTTAAAACGCACCTTAAAAATGGCTCAAATCCAATCAACAATGCTCCCATTAGAGCTGTTCAGACCTCATGGTACATGCTACATATACGTATGTGGCATTGCCATGACTGTCTGAACAGACTCACATCGTACGGTTGTTGTTGTGCAGTGCATGCATACATATACGTATGTAGGCATGCACTGCAGACATGTACCTTGCATTTCATGCTGTCACTCTGTAATCTATGCGGTCACTGTTTTTTGATGACATTAATTTGTAAATATGTAAATATGTATATAAGGATGAATGTTTTAGGAGTTTGATTTTTGTTTGTCGTTTGTGTCGTCCTGTCTCTTGTCCTGTTTTAGATGTAAGGGACTGAGAATGAAAAGTAGCTGTTCAGCTAACTTCTGCACATTTACACGTGTAGTTTTTACTGGTGTTCATTAATGTGCTTTGTCCCTTTTCAAATAAACAAATAAATAAAATAAATAAATAAATAAATAAATAAATAGTTGTAATAGAACTACAGGTAGTTTCTATCTTCGCAGAACTTCTTACACACGTTTTTTTTATAGGAATCTGAGCAGTTGTTGGCGGAGCTGAAGCAGGAAGTGACACGCCTGCAGACGGAGGGCTGTGATTGGTCGAACGTGACGCGGCAGCTTCAGGCCGAGCTTCAGCGAGAACGAGACGAGAGGAGGCGAGAGCGAGACAAGATGGAGGAACAAATGAGCTTCATGAAACGGCAACAGCACCAACAGGAAGAGGTCAGTGTTCAGGGCTGAGATTCACCGCAAAGAAATTGAAATCGACATTTAATGAGCAGATCACAAAGGTTTTGAAGTACAGTTGTTTTTTTCCACAAAGAGCAAAAAAAAAGTCTAGAAGGAAGGTTTGATTTGTACAAACATGCTCTGATTTGCCCCAGTGAGTCAGATGCCCTCCCTCTGTTCTCTCAGTGTGTCAGATGCCCTCCCTCTGTTCTCTCAGTGTGTCAGATGCCCTCCCTCTGTTCTCAGTGTGTCAGATGCCCTCCCTCTGTTCTCTCAGTGCGTCAGATGCCCTCCCTCTGTTCTCTCAGTGCGTCAGATGCCCTCCCTCTGCTCTCTCAGTGTGTCAGATGCCCTCCCTCTGCTCTCCGTGTGTCAGATGCCCTCCCTCTGCTCTCTCAGTGTGTCAGATGCCCTCCCTCTGCTCTCTCAGTGTGTCAGATGCCCTCCCTCAGCTCTCTCAGTGTGTCAGATGCCCCCTCTGCTCTCTCAGTGTGTCAGATGCCCTCCCTCTGCTCTCTCAGTGCGTCAGATGCCCTCCCTCAGCTCTCTCAGTGTGTCAGATGCCCTCCCTCTGTTCTCTCAGTGCGTCAGATGCCCTCCCTCTGTTCTCTCAGTGTGTCAGATGCCCTCCCTCTGCTCTCTCAGTGTGTCAGATGCCCTCCCTCAGCTCTCTCAGTGTGTCAGATGCCCTCCCTCTGTTCTCTCAGTGCGTCAGATGCCCTCCCTCTGTTCTCTCAGTGTGTCAGATGCCCTCCCTCTGTTCTCAGTGTGTCAGATGCCCTCCCTCTGTTCTCTCAGTGTGTCAGATGCCCTCCCTCTGTTCTCTCAGTGTGTCAGATGCCCTCCCTCTGTTCTCTCAGTGTGTCAGATGCCCTCCCTCTGCTCTCTGTGTGTCAGATGCCCTCCCTCTGTTCTCTGTGTGTCAGATGCCCTCCCTCTGCTCTCTCAGTGTGTCAGATGCCCTCCCTCTGTTCTCTCAGTGTGTCAGATGCCCTCCCTCTGCTCTCTGTGTGTCAGATGCCCTCCCTCTGCTCTCTCAGTGCGTCAGATGCCCTCCCTCTGCTCTCTCAGTGTGTCAGATGCCCTCCCTCTGCCCTCTCAGTGTGTCAGATGCCCTCCCTCTGCCCTCTCAGTGTGTCAGATGCCCTCCCTCTGCTCTCTCAGTGTGTCAGATGCCCTCCCTCTGTTCTCTCAGTGTGTCAGATGCCCTCCCTCTGCTCTCTGTGTGTCAGATGCCCTCCCTCTGCTCTCTCAGTGCGTCAGATGCCCTCCCTCTGCTCTCTCAGTGTGTCAGATGCCCTCCCCTCTGCCCTCTCAGTGTGTCAGATGCCCTCCCTCTGCCCTCTCAGTGTGTCAGATGCCCTCCCTCTGCTCTCTCAGTGTGTCAGATGCCCTCCCTCTGTTCTCTCAGTGTGTCAGATGCCCTCCCTCTGTTCTCTCAGTGTGTCAGATGCCCTCCCTCTGCTCTCTCAGTGTGTCAGATGCCCTCCCTCTGCTCTCTCAGTGTGTCAGATGCCCTCCCTCTGTTCTCTCTGTGTGTCAGATGCCCTCCCTCTGCTCTCTCAGTGTGTCAGATGCCCTCCCTCTGTTCTCTCTGTGTGTCAGATGCCCTCCCTCTGCTCTCTCAGTGTGTCAGATGCCCTCCCTCTGTTCTCTCTGTGTGTCAGATGCCCTCCCTCTGCTCTCTCAGTGTGTCAGATGCCCTCCCTCTGTTCTCTCAGTGTGTCAGATGCCCTCCCTCTACTCTCTCAGTGTGTTTTAAAATGTGAACTTTGAACAGAATCCTTTTGTTAAAACATGAATCGCAAATCTAATCACAATTCGTGTCAGAAAAATCAGTTAGGGCTGAACTATTTGGGAAAAAATCTACCTGTTTTGACCTTAAATATATGTTTTATTAAATTGAGGCGAGCGGTTCTCAAACTGGTGAGACTCCTCTGCAGATCTTGTGTTCGTTTAAAGAGGAGGTATTATGTATTCAACACTGATTCCCGTACCACGATGATCAAGGCCGGTTCTAGCTTTCAGGGGCCCTAAGCTGAATTTGTCTCTGGGGCCCCCGGTACACCTGTGTGATGGATGGATAGGGGAAAAAAGAAGAGAAAAAAAGGCAAAATTCAACAGGTTAATCAACTTTTTTTTGCATTTTCAAGTCGCTTTTTGGTGTTTTGGGAAATGTTTTTTTACATTTTTTAGGTGGTTCCTCCATCAGTCTTACATCCTGACAGGGCCGGTCTCATCTTTCAGGGGGCCCTAAGCTGAATGTGTCTCTGGGGTATAACTTTACATATTAAATTATTCTCAATATAAATGTATTGGCTCTTGGGGGCCCTCTAGTGGCCTTGGGGCCCTAAGCAGCTACTTAGTCTGTTCATAGGACCGGCCCTGACGATGATGACAATAAAAACACTCTTTTTTTAGACGATATACTGTGATTTTCCACCTTAAATGGTAGTACTTTGTGTTATATTCCCATGTGTGTTATATGTGTGTGATCCTCAGTGCAGGAAGTTCATACTGGTCCATGGTGTTTGTACGAGTCTGTGTGTCTTATACTTGTGAAACATACAGCTCAAGATCATTCTAGAGATCCTCAGGAAAGGTTCATTTCTGTCCTGTGAATGTGACTTTTTTACTATTGATACCTGCGAAAAATGAGTATCTTTCTTTTCTTTATCTTTATTCATAAAGACGAGAGCACTTGGACTCTTCTCTTTTTCATGGACGCCCTGTTTCAAATGCAATATAAGCAGAAAAGCGAGCAAAACAAGTAAACAAGTTCATATAAAACATTAAAAACAGGAGCAGGTGTGTGGATAAAAGTTCGTTACCAGAATCAGAATCTTTCAGACTTTTATTGCCGTTGTCGGTGAACACAGCTCACAAACTAGGAACTTTAAAAGTGATAAAGTGCGACATAAAAACACAAATAAGTGCAAATAAGAGCATGCATGAAGTTAAAAAAGATATGCTTGAAAATAAAATACTTAGAGGTAGAAAATATATCCAACAGCAGCATCAGAACAACAGAGCAAACGTGGATTATTTAGGTGACCAGTGTTATAAAGTGTTCAGTATTATTAAATTGCGATTATGTCACTAGTTTATCCATTTTTGTGTCTTTTCCTTAGAGTGTGTTTCATTTTTGTGAAGCAAAAGCCTCTGTCCCGTCTCAGTTTTGGTGCAGCTCGTGCTTTATGCATCATGTGATTTGGTGTTAAATGTTCCCGTATCAATGAATCAGTCGAGTCTTTACACTAGTTTTGATTTTTGATACTTTTAACGACCCTGTTCATAAGACTGTGTTTGTGACTGTGCTCAGACATACCCGGAGCGGCGCTGACCTTTCACTGTCCTCATTCCCCCAGTGTCTTGATGCAGTCGCACTATGAGCCCTGTTATTACATTACTTTACTTTTAATCTGGCCGCGGTGGGTTTGTGCTAATCTCGTTATCCCGTCTCTTCCCTCTGTGACGCCGACGCCATCGTTTCCTGCAGAGAGGCTCAACATTCATAGATTTAATTTTTCGTTACTTCTTATTACAACTTGTTACAACTTGTTACTTTCCAAATTTGGTGGTTTTCAGATTCTAGCGTGTGATGACGTCACGCTGCCAGACGGGGGCGCAAGAGACAGTTTTCCCTATTGATTACACTGTACTTTTTCATAAAATATCCAAAAAGAAAATGCACGAATGTTGAAGCTGCTCGTTTCTGTTAGTGACTCCTAGACCCAAGAACTCACCGTGTTACAACAAAAATCTGCATTTTAACAATACTCTATTCATTTTAGGATCGTCAAAAGTATTGAAAATCAGACACTTATCGATACTGAAACAGGTATCGAAACTAGATACTCACTTGAGCAGGTATCAGTATTAAAAAAGTCACATTCACAGGACAAAAATGAACCTTTCCTGAATGATCTTTAATGATGTTGAGCTGTATCAGAACAAGTTTAAGACACATAGACTAGTTTTTAAAAATGATTATCACTGTGGTATCGGTATCGAGTATTGATTCTATTCCTTAGTATCGAAGTGAAGTTGAAATGTTTGTATTGGGACAACACACATTTATTTGAACTGTTTCTCATTTGAATTAAACGTCCTGTGTTACACAAAAATTACTCTTGTAGCTTTAAATCATATTATAATGCTTTTACCTCCTCAAAAACAGACCTGGATTTGTGTTTGTTTCATTCACATGTTTGAGTAACACTTCAGTCTGTCACATCTCCAAAACTCAAAACGCTCTGTTCCACCTTGTGATGTCATGAAGTGGTAGTTTTAACAGCTTTTAACAGCTCCTTTTACCTTTAGTTCAGTAAAAATTGGCAGTTCCTGGGCTGAAATGATCCAAATGATTCTAGTGAAGGTGTGTGGAGTTTAAAAACACATTGGAGCACTTCCTGTTTTACCACTTGATGACATCACAAGGTGGAACAGAGTGTTTTCAGTTTGAGAGAAGAACTCAAAGTCTAAAAATCTGCAGCGATTGTGTGTTAAACATGTGTGAATGAAACAAAACACAACTCCAGGTCTGTTTTGAGTACTTCCCCAGTCAGTACATAAAATATTTAGTTTTAATTGTTAATCACTATGGCAACGGTACTTATTTTTCATGTTATTCGAAAGTGACCAATAGAAACACATTGATCCTTACCTCTGTTCTGTGCTCCAGGCTCGCGTGTCCTCACTGCATGCCCTCCTTCAACGTCTACAGCCCCAAAGCATCATGGGAAGTCTCTCCTGGGATGAGCTGTGGATACGAGTGGGTGAAGGAGCGGAGCAGATCAACACAGACCTCCACCAGGCCAAGAACCAGGTCAGTACTGCGCTCAGATGCCCTCCCATACTCCTGTAGTACTGCAGTCGAGACCTGAGAGCGGGAAGAGGTGAATGAAGCAACGGAAAAGTCTTTAATCTTGAAACTAAAGCTTTGACAATATTGATAAAATTAATAACTCTATATTTTTTGCTTTTTCTCAGTAACAATATGAAGACAGTATTTTAATAAAACATGTGTCTGTAAAGTACCAACAGTGATGGAAGAAGTACTCAGTTTTGTTACATGAGTAAAAGCCCAGATACCGGAGAAAAAAAGTACTCAAGTAAAAGTAACACCTAAAAAAAATCTGCTTAGGTAAAAGTATTAAAGTACCTGTTTAAAAATGCACTTAAAGAGTAAAAAGTCAAAGTATTTCACACAGATTTTCAGACCTAATAAAGCTTCAAATGTAGTGATTTTGATACAGATTTGTGCTGAATTTTGTTCAACAGAAACAATTAAATCAATCTTTTTTTTCTACTGGTTTTTATTATTTGTGTATTTTAGTTTTGCTCAAATTATCGACGTGTTAAAATAAAACCTCAGACTTTTCAGCAGGTCTTAAACTACCATAAAAAATACTTTAACTTTTCAGTCCTGTTCACTACATTTGAGAGCAGTATCTGTACTTTCCACTCCACTATATTTTTGAAGTAAAAGTAACTCTAAAACTAACCCCAGGCTCTTTCAGTTTTTTAATATATTAATTACACTTGATATTGTAATTTAGCTCATCTTCTACATCTCTAAAACAGCTATTTCATTTTTTAGCGTGTTATTATCGTTGTGTTTGCTGCTTGAATCGACTTTAAAGGTCTTACATAAATCCAGTACATTATTACTACTTTTACCATCTCTCTTTGTCCAGGTGTCCTCCCTGCAGAGTGTCCTCTCTCGCCTGGAGGACAAAGTCAGGAGACGAGAGTCCGACCTGAAACACAAACACCAGCAAACGGTGTCAGAGCTACAGCGCCATCTGCAGGTAACAACCTCAAAGTACTAAAACTTCAATCATGTGGAGTGTTTGTCAGTACAGTTGTCCCTCGATATATCACAGTTCACTTTTCCTGGTCTCGCTGTTTCGCTGATTTTTTTTAGTCCAGTTTTGCATGCTTTTGAACGTGCATTGTGTTCTGCGTCCTGATTGGCTGAGGGACTGTAGACCATTGTGTTCTGTGTCCTGATTGGCTGAGGGACTGTAGACCATTGTGTTCTGCGTCTTGATTGGCTGAGGGACTGTAGACCATTGTGTTCTGCGTCCTGATTGGCTGAGGGACTGTAGACCATTGTCCATCAGTCTCCTCCGTGTCTCCTGTACAGTACAGAATGTGTCAGACAAATTTACATAAATGTTGGATCAGTGTGACTCTGAAGTGCTGTATGTTTGCAAGTTTTCTCCCCGACAAAACCCACAATGTCGATGAAACGTTCTGCACCGACAAAGTCACCGACGAAGGTTTGAACTTTGAGAGAGTTTAAACGAGAGAGAAATGTGAGAAAATGTTAACACCTGTGTGAGAAAAGTGTATAAAGTGTGTGGTGAGGGGTTTTACAGACAAGAAACATACAGAATAATTGTACAAAATAAAGCTGATACTTCATGGATTTCGCCTATTGCGGGTTATTTTTAGATGATAAACGAGGGATTCAATTTTTTTAAATCTATAAAAATAAATTGCAAAGCCTGTTTGACCATTGGTAGTGAAGTAGTGAACAATAGTACAGGTCAGTTTAAATAAATGTGCTGATTTGAAATGTAGTTTGTATAAAAAGTGGTGTTATTAAATTGTTATCGACTCGCTTGTCTGCCCATAAAAGTCACCACACGCTGCTGAGTTATAAGTATAATATTGTAAGAAGTATAAGATGGTACAATACAACCTATACAACAACAGGAGGACTGTGTCAGACAAGTATTTTTGTTAATACAATGGCTCCCTCTGCTGTCCAGTACACGCAAATGTAACT
This sequence comes from Periophthalmus modestus, assembly GCA_019594935.1. NCBI lineage: Eukaryota > Metazoa > Chordata > Actinopteri > Gobiiformes > Gobiidae > Periophthalmus > Periophthalmus modestus. The sequence continues at coordinate 704,565 of JAIEZT010000449.1, read as the reverse complement.
ATTACTACTGTGTTGTTTTCAGTTGAGCCGCTCCGAGTGCCGTTCGCTGCAGGATCATGTGACCTCGCTGACCTCCGACCTCTCGTCTCTCTGTGACCAATCAGGGCGGTTCCAGTGGGCGTGTCTTCTGCTGGGAGGGGCCCTCGCTCACGCACAGGTCCGACCCTCATGCCAGTCACTTTGTCACATTACCTGCTCCTTTACAACTTATTTAACGCTGTTTTAAGTTGGGAAAAGTCGGTGTTTGAATATATTTGGTAACACAGGAGGCTGATCTGGGGAAGTGTCTTGCTCAACAGCACAACCACGGTATAAAGTGGCTGAAGGTGGAATGGCACTGACAACCTTTGGACTGAGGAACTGTGATGAACTTGTAACGACTATTAACATGATCAAAAACACAGAAATGATGTGGGGAAGGTTGTCCAATTATTCATTCAAAGAAAAAGGAAGAGGGGGAAGGGGAAAAAAAGAGAAAAGTAAGAAGGAAAAAAAGAGAAGGAAAAAATAAAAGAGAATGGAGACTCAACCCTGAGACTGAATGTCAAAACTTCATAGCTAATAACTAAACTCACTCATTCGTTCATTTTACCTGCTCGAGAATAAAACATTAGCTCATTGTAAGACCCCAGCCCCCCCCTCAACCCACCCCTCAACCTGCCCCCTCAACCAACCCCCTCAACCCGCCCCTCAACCATGGGTGAATGAATGTGTGAGTGGTTCTTTGATGTAAAGCGCTTTGAGAGACTTGAGGGTGGAACCATGAATCATGAAAGCCTCTGTAAGCTAATGGTGGTTATTTAAAAAGTTGAGTTTATACAATCTGTCTCTTATGAGTTTTCTGTCCTCTTCTCAGACTCGTCTCCAGCGTCTCTCGGAGCAGAAGGCGTTTCTCTGTCGCGGTTTGGCCGAACGGGACGTGCTGGAACAGGAAGTGAGGTCACTGGTGGAGGCTCTGGAGGCCGACGAGGGCGACACGCAGCTGCAGCAGAAGAAGAAGAGAGCGCGGAGGAGGTGGAGGCGGGTCTTAAACGTGGTGGCGGTCCTCAGGAAGTGGTGCATGCTGGGAAAAAGGAGCCGTGTGCTGTTCAGAGTGCAGGTGGACGGGGCTGGCGCTGTGGGCGTGTCGCTCTGTGGAGAGGCTACGGCACGACAGGAGGGACAAAACAGTAGGTTATTTCTTACTCCACTGGAAAATGATGCATCTTGAAGTAAAGTTGTCCTAAAATAAAGGTCGAAATCAGTTTGTGTCACAGAAAATATGGCCGAAGTCCTGTTCAAAATGACTTGGGTCAATTAATTGTGACTTGAGCCATTTTGAAGTAATTTTGTGGCTTTTTTACACAATTGACGGACATAAATGTTAGTTTATCATCTCTCATCTATATTATCATTATCACATGTCGTACAGTTTTAAATTGGTTAAGTTTTTTGTGTTTCCTGAAAAATATGAAAAAAATACTTCAGGAGGCCTTATTTTAGAGCTAAAATGCAGATCTAAAAAGTACATTTAGATATAAGCTCAGTGGTGGAATGTAACCAAGTAAAAGTAGTAGAGTACTACACTTAAGTACAATTTTTCACTTTTACTTCACTGCATTTGAGAGCAGTATCTGTACTTTCTACTCCACTACATTTTTCAACAGAATTTTTTATTATTGTCTGAGAGCGGCTGAAAAGTCTGAGGGTTTATTTTTAATGTTCATAGTTTGAGCAAAACAAAAATCTATAAAAAAAAAAACCTGACAAAAACAAAACATCGATTCAGTTGTTTCTGTTGAACAAAATTCAGCACAAATCTTTATCAAAATCACTACATTTGAAGCTTTATTAGACTCAAAATCTGTGCAAAATACTTTACTTTTTACTCTTTAAGTACATTTTTAAACAGATACTTTAATACTTTTACTTAAGTAGATTTTTTTCATTGTGATTCTTTTACTTGACAATTTTTTATCCAGTATCTGTACTTTTACTTATGTAACAAAACAGACTTCAGTACTTCTTCCACTACTGTATAAACTAGTACACACCCCCAAAAATATTCTGAACTTAAGTTAAAGCTGCAGTATGTAACTTTCTGCTTGCTGAAATTTCCTCAGTGGCATTAAATTTATCTATTTTGTATTGATTCAAAATAAAAATTAAAAATAAAATAAAAAGATGCACCATTGGTTCCTTCTCCATTGATTTGACTCGTAACTTGGCCTGGTAGCGCCACCTGCTTGTCTCTGTAGGAATAAACTTATGTAAATTTTATTCTGTCGATTCAACCCACTTCCAGAAATGTTCCATAGTGCCCTTTAATGTAGATAATCTTTTTTTTTTTTTAGTTAATTAAAAATTTCACCAATATAACAATTAGAAAAAGAAACTTAATGAGCCGCTCGCAATTCTAAATAACAAAACTCAGCTCCAGGTCTGTTCTCTGAGGTAACGACACGACTTAAAGCTACAAGAGTCACTTTTGTGTAACACCGGACCTTTAATAGTTGTATTATTTCTGTAGGAGAAACAGGAAGTGGAGAGAAGTGTCTTGCTCAGTGGCTCCGGTCCAAACATCTGTCCACTGTGGTGCTGTCCTCCATGTCTGACCTGCAGGGGGCGCTCTCAGGTAAAACTCTATTCATCCATGTGTTCATTTTGCCTGTTGTCACTTTCAGATTGTGTGTTTCTCTGACAGATGTGAGCCAGTATTTCTGTATTCATTATTCAAGTATTTTTATTTGGTGTGAAATATCTAAAAGAAAAATGTGTTGAAGCTGAATAAATTTTGGGGACGAACTTCCAGAACAAATTATTTAGTGGTGGAAGAAGAACTCAGTGTTGTAGTAAAAGTAAAAGTACAGATACAAAAAAGTGCATAGGGCCAAATTTTACCATCGAACTTTGACTTTTCTCTAATTTATCTCGGATGAGGAAAAGCCAAATGTCTGTTATGTTCAGTGTGTAATGGAGTATGGGAGGGCATCTGACTTAAAAGGATTTATTCTATCTGCTATCTTTATCTCTTATCTATAGGCTCCTCCCCCCAGACTGTGCTGTCAGCGGTTCAGTCGGCTTTGTCCCGCCTCCTGGGCCACCTCCTCGACCAATCAGACGCAGCGACTGTTAGGAGTCAACGCAGCTGTTCAACGAGGCGGCCGACAGTCCAGCCTCACATGAAGGTAACCTCGAGGACGGTGTTATTTTAAGGTCTATTTCTACCACTGAACTACTTTTTTAAGGCTGTAAAAGAAAAAAAAAAAATGTATCCCTTGTGAGGAAAACTCCAGAGCATCTCCAGACCTAGAGTTAGACTTGGCTTAGTGCAAACACAGATTTTACAAAGTGATAGTTTGACTGGTTCGCTCACAGTCGATTTCATAACTTATTTCTTCTCTTGTTTCGTCCAATCAGGAGCTAGTATCCAGTTTGCAGCAGCACTTCCTGGATTTCAGCCAACGACTCCACTCGACCGAAGTGGAGAGGCGGAGCTTACGACTAGACTTGAACAATCTGAGACGAGCCACGAAGAAGAAGGAGCAAGAAGCCAACAAAATGGTGACTACTTTTACATTTCGACCCTGAGAGGCTTTGAGCGGCTCGCCTCTCCACAGAACTGTAACTTGGCCTGGAGACTTTTCACACATGTCTTATTTGTGCTGCGTCCAGGTCCCGTCGGAGCGATTTGACGAGGTCTGTTCTGAGCTGCAGGGGGCGCTGTGTCGGGAGCAGGAGGCTCAGGCTCTGATGCAGGAGCTGAACTCACAACTGAACACGCTAAGAGACAACATGGAGTCGCTCGACAGTCAGAAGACTGAAGCACAGGAAGCACACGACCAGACGGCACAGGTCAGAGGTCACTGCGCTTTTGCAAATTAATCAAATGTGCAATGAAGCAGGTGAAAAGTCTCCAGCAGCACAAGTCCCAGGCCTCCAGCAGCGCCACCGGTTTGAGAGCAGGTCTGTTCAGTGGAGCAGGTCAGAAGTTTAGTCTGGGTGCATCCGGTGTCCGTTTAGTCCAGCGTCTGATAGTGCCCTTCTCCTGTGCGAGCGCAAACACAAGAGGCACTGCACCTGACCGCTCTGACCAATCAGAACGAGCCGAGCCTGGATCCAGATTCTATACTCTATTTAATATTGTTGCGTCCTCTGCAGAAAATGGCTGCTCCAAAACAGGAGCTACAAAAATAAATAATCTAATCATGTGACACCCTCCTCTTTTCAGCTCCTCGCACACGCCCGTCGTGAGGTGTGCCGTAAAGAGCGGTCGCTGAGGATTCTGGGTAAGCACCTGTCTGTCGTCCAAAAGGAGAAACGGCAGCTGGAGGAGAGGCTTCGTGAGGCGCAGGACGAACTACAAAACGCCACCAAGTATGAATTCATATCAACCAATCACAGCCTGAGATCCAGCCGTGTGACCACCAGGCATCGGCGCAGTTTAATGTGTTTTTTTACTTTCACAGGCGGAAAGAGCAGCTGATCGAGCTGATGACGGCAGCAGAGAGGAGCTGTACACAGGTAAAACAGCTTTATAAATCCTGTTTCAGAACATGTTTATTCTTAGAGAGGAAAAGGATCATTCAAGTTTTGTTTTCTGCAGTTCAGGGAAAGTCTCGTCCAATCACATCGGCTTCTGTGCTCCAAACCCCGCCCCCTGACGCTTCCTGAGTCGCTGAGTGGAACAGAGAGCATCATGGGAGATCCGGGTGTGGTGGCGTGTCAGGTGAGAAGAGGACAAGTCGTTTCTAAATATCACAAAGATTAGAAAATCATGTCAAATGTATAAATATAAATATCGTGATGCCAGCTCCAGGAAGCAGAAAGTCAAGTTTTCACTAATCACAGTTAAAAGAGTCTGCACCAGATTTATCCCATGTATCTGAGCAAAATGTATCTAACCCCAGTGCAGATATCTTTATAAGCAGCTCATGAAGTCAAAATAAGTCCCCCTGTGCACTGCATCTAATTATAAAATGTTCTATTGTCTGAGATATGGGAAGTTTGCTTTACTGGTTACAACTGTACTACAAACAAGGGCCAAAAGTCATTTCATTCACACTCCAGTTATGATCAACCTTTGTACCTTTATTTTCTGTAAATTGCTCCTGCATTTGGATGTTATTTTGTGTGCTGGTGAGGTGGTACGACACAGGAAACTCACCTCTTCTCCCTGGTATTTAAAACTAGCTAAACAGGAAAAGAACAATAAAACACCAAGATATCATGTGTATCGTGTTATCTGTGTAAATGTTTTTGACTTTTATGTGAAGAACTTTGGTCAGCTGAAGTTGTTTTTAAATGTGCCATATAAATAGAGTTTTTTAAGAATAACTGCACTGTTTCCTGCATTTTTCTTCTCAAACTGGAGCTTGAAAAAGCAAACTGTCTATAAATCAAGTGTGTTTTGATGTGAAGACTGTAAAAAATCCAAGAAAATCCAAGACACTTTATTCTCTAGTCATGAAAATGTCTAGAGTTTGACCACAGCTACAAAACATGTGCAATTTAATCAACAATATCCTTAACTTCCCTGCTCCCGTTTCCAGAGTCTCCTGTCCAGCGTGGCTCTCCTGTCCCAGACCTTCTCCTCCAGAGCTGATTGGCTGGAGCAGGAAGTCTCCGCCCACCAGAGTCATGTGACCGCCCTGCGCAGCGAGCTACAGGACGCCTGCCTCCGCCACAACCAGGTTTTCACCCCGGTGAGGAACGACACACACGTTACACTGTTGTCCCCAAATCAAAAACATCCGGTTGTGTTTTGAATCATGTCAAGTTCTCGATTGTGAAGTTTGTTGTGTGTAACTTCTACTTTAAATGTTACGCAAAACTGACTCTTCTGAGGTTTCAGGCATGTTCTAACGCCGTCACCTCCTCAAAAACAGACCTGGAGTTGTGTTTTGTTTCATTCACACATGTTGGAGTAACTCTTTATTATGAGTCTGTCTATATCTCCTAAGCTCAAAATGCTCTGTTCCACCTTGTGATGTCATGAAGTGGTAGTTTTCAACAGCTTTTAACAGCTCCTTTTACCTTTAGTTCAGTAAAGATTCCAGACGCTAAAATGATCCAAATGATTCTAGTGAAGGTGTGTGGAGTTTAAAAACACAGTGGAGCACTTCCTGTATTACCACTTGATGACATCACAAGGTGGAACAGAGTGTTTTCAGTCTGAGAGAAGAACTCAGCCTAAATCTGCAGGGTTTGTGTGTTAAACATGTGAGAATGAAACAAAACACAACTCCAGGTCTGTTTGTGACGAGGAAACAACATTATAGATCAGAAAATAGCGTAATATGGGCTCTTGAAGCTGTTTTTATGTCCCTATGGAATAAAAATGCATTTTGGGAAAACTGCCTTTGAAGTTACAATGTCCCATGTTACTCTGTGGAGGCAGGATCTTTCGGGGCAGAGTTGACAGTTTTGTTGTTTCCATGTGAAAGCTTGTTGCTAGGAGACCAAACTGACCAAAAATAAAATATGAGTTTTGCCTGTAGCATGTCCTCATACATAAAAATAGGCTGCATCTAATCAAAATATATCCCTGACGTCACAACGACTAAAAAACAATTAGCTTTTTTTGAGTCACGGCTGTACAAGAAAATAGAGTAACTTTATGTGTTTTTAGATGGCTGTGGAAATTGAATCTCAACCTGTTCCTGCTGATGATTTGCTGAAAAATGTAGCAGTTGTCTGAAGATCCGCCCCTTCTGACCAAACCCCGCCCCTTCTATCCAAACCCCGCCTCTTCTATACAAACCCCGCCCCTTCTATCCAAACCCCACCCCTTCTAACCAAACCCCGCCTCTTCTATACAAACCCGGCCCTTATATCCAAACCCCGCCTCTCCAAACCCACCCCTTCTAACCAAACCCCGCCCCTTTTGTAGATCCCAAAATCAAAGACAACAAGTCGCTGTTTAAAAGACAGATTTTGCCATCACACACTGTAATTTTGGTATTTTTTTGGTATTTAAGAGTAAAGTTGTCAAAATAAACCGTTCTTGTAATGAATCATTTGCCTTTTTACATTTTTTTCACTTCAGCTATTGCTTTAAACTCAAATGTATTTAGAATATTCCTTATTCAGATTCTGAATTTATGAAAAGACAAAGACTCATCCAGGACTTAGGATGGAAGCCCATTTTTTTCAGTTTATAGGTTTAGATTCATTGATGTGTTGGTCTGATTGAAAACCTGTAAAATAAATCAAGTGCTGGAACATAATGAAGTAAAGCGAGTAAAGCAAAGTACAGATATCTAAATGTACAATACAAATTACAGTACTTAAGTAAAAGTATCCACTTTAAGATCTACTTCACTACATTTGAGAGCAGTATCTGTACTTTCTACTCCACTACATTTTTGAACAGGACTGAAAAGTAAAAGTATTTTTTATTATTGTCTGAGACCTGCTGAAAAGTCTGAGGGTTTATTTTTTATTATTTTTATCATGTTCATAAAAAACAGTGGGACAAACATGATTCAGTTGTTTCTGACGAACAAAATTCACCATAAATCTTTATCAAAATCACAACATTTGAAGCTTTATTAGACTCAAAATGACTCAAAATCCCCTTATTCGAACCCGTCTTACATTTAGCTGTAAGATTCTGTACAAGGCTCCGCCCACAAGCCTACGTCACCCACGCTCCACACAACAATCCTCCATAAATATACAAAAACATGACACAAAACTGCACAGCAACTTGACAAACCTGATGTGATGTGCAGTAGTTTCATTAGCACAAAAGTTAAACTTCTTAAATATAATACAATGTTTTTTTGTGAATATAGTATTTTCAAAAGAATAAAAGGAAACACGGTGATCTAAATGTTATGAGTAACAGTCAAACCCCATAGAAGTAAGATACTTCCTCTTTAAATCTGCTTTGTCTTTGAAGACATGTGGTGGAGTGTTGTTCAGGTCTCATTAAATGTTTTAAAGTCTGAAATGAGAACTGGGGGCATTAAAATGAGGAAAATAAAGACATGAACTCATTAATGGAGACGCTCATTTTATCTGTGTGGAATGAGTCTCCTGTACGACGACTGAGGATTTACTCTCCCACCTTCTGGTTGGTGGTGGGTGACTTGTCCTTCCATTTCTTGAAACCCGTGAGTTTGCCTGTTCTGTGCAGAAACAGCAGCGGCAGCACCAGACTACTGGGCAGCCCGGACCACAGCCAGGCCGCTGTGACGGTGCACCGGTGTGGCTTCAAAACCGGCATCATGTATGAGAGGTTTCTTATCATGAAGGCCAGAAACCTCAACAGGAGCACTGACAGTATCGCCACGACGGTTTCTAAAGCAAAGCGTTTTGATTGGGTGAGGATTCTCTTGTTTCCGCCCCTTTCCCCTGGCCCTGGACGAATCAGAACACAGATGACTGAGACACTACAAAACCCGGTAACAGTTACAGAAAAAACTGCGATTGTGAATGCAAGAGTGACGCTATAAACGGAGTCAATATTTTGAACATTTTTCAAACAAGTATCTCCCAAACTGAGCAGCCAGACACAGCAAATGCTGATGTTCCTGATGGTGACCCCGCCCTTTTTCTTCAGATGGAGGTACGTAATTGGATGAACCACGGCCAGGTAGCGCTCGACACAGGTGAGGCAGTGGAACAAGGCCTGTCCCACCAAACACAGGGCAGCTGCACTTCCCCCGATTCTGGCCCAGTGGGAGGGGCCACTGTAAAAACCACTCATATACAGACAGGAGAACCCCATGCTGCACAGCTCTAGCGCCACCATGTGGAAAGTGATGACATCTGAGTGGCTGCTGACAGAAGCAGAGCGCTGATTTCTATGTCGCTTGTATCCCACATAAAGCACGTAGAGAAAAAGTGGGAGGTAGAGCAGGTAGACCCCAGACCAGGATGTGAAAAAGTATTTGTCTTTGGGTGAATATAGACAGTTTTTAGAGCCGTTGGTTTGCATCTTCAGTCGTGATGGGGCCTAGAGCAAACAAAATATTAAAACTACCTTTGTCAACTATTTAAACTTCTAGCGTTGCATGATTTATTTTAATAGATTATTATTCCAGTCCAGGGATTAGTTTGTTTTCTTACCTGACAGTTTGGACTGTTCACTGGCGATCTTCCTCAGAGTGGTGAGTGTGGCAGTAGAGGAAGGACTATAAACCGGGACGAGGGTTTTTTTTTTTAATTCTCTCACACCTGCGATACTGTTCTGTGCTGTTGTCCTGCCTCCACTGGTAGGAAGACCGGGCCAAAACCTGTTTAAATCAGCTGACCCGACATGTCACAGCAACATGGAGCTAGTGTAAATTCAGCCTGGAAGACAAGGCAAATTATTTTGTATAGCACAATTTGTTCACAGGGTATTTCAAAGTGCTTTACAGAATAAGAAAGACATTAAAATCACGACACATCAAAACACAAGTAATCACAAATAGTCATCATAAAATGAACATTATAGGAGAAAAGTGCAGAATAAAAACCTGCACATGCAGCTAAACAGAACCGGAGCTTGGATTTAAACATCGTCAAAGTCGAGGCCTGTCTCACATCTTCAGGAAGAATGTTGCAGGTTTTATCTGCAGAAAACTGAAACACTGATTCCCCATGTTGAGTCCTGGTTTAGTCCTGGTTTAGTCCTGGTTTAGTCCTGGTTTAGTCCTGGTTGAGTCCTGGTTTAGTCCTGGTTTAGTCCTGGTTTAGTCCTGGTTTAGTCCTGGTTTAGTCCTCAGAGTGTGAGATGGTTCACGTGGCTCTCACATGTGGGAGATGTTCTTTGGTGCTGGTTCATGGAGAGACTTGTTCACACAGAGCTGCTTTTAAGTCTAGTCTCTGAGCCACAGGAGCCAGAGACACAGGACACATGTGTGAAGTACTTCCTGGTTCTAGTCAGACCCGAGCAGCAGTGTTCTATCTGGATGTACTGTTCTGTCTTAAGGCTCGTTTGGAGAGGCCAGTGAGCAGGACGTTACAGTAGCCTAACTTACCTAAATGACATCCGCCTGAACACTGATGCAGGCAAAGTCTCAGTCTTGATCCTGTTAGATCTGAGTTTCCTTTGACTCTGTGGATCATGGATCCTCTTACAGAGACTAGAGGACTGGGAGGGCATCTCTGGTACTGTACTAAACCGGTTCAAGTCTTGTCTAGAAAACAGGGAGTTCTTTGTTGAAATTGGAAAATGTATCTCAGATAAAATGTCCCTGACCTGTGCGGTGCCCCAGGGGTCAATCTTAGGACCCCTGTTGTTCAGTCTCTACATGTTGCTGTGACTCAGATCTATGTCTCACTGCAGCAGGTGAATATGGACCAGTGGATTCACTCTGACACTGCATCAGATCAGTGTGTGGATGAAAAAGAACTTTCGTCAGCTAAACTCAGACAAGACTGAAGTCATAGTCTTTGGCCACAGAAACAAAGAGAAAGTGTCACAGTGACCTCCAGTCTCTCTCTCTCTCTAAAACCTTCAAATCAGGATAGAAATCTAGGGGTAATAATGGACTCAGACCAAAGAGAACTCATTCACTAAAGCCTTCTAATACTTTTCTTTCGTGTCCATGTGGGTCCTTCCAAGTTGAAATCACGTGACCACTCTGAGGAAAAGCACTAGTGAACAGTCCAAACTGTCAGGTATGAAAACAAACTAAACCTTGGTCTGGAAAAAGAATCTATGAAGTTAAATTAACGGGAGACCAGATGAACCTTGGTGGACGTTAACTTTGTAGAGTTGTCATTTCATTTTTCAGTTGGTGGCTGGAAAAAAGATGAAAAGATATTTTTTGTTGAAGGAGGACCTGCTAATATGGACCTGTAAAGTGATTCTTTCTTCCTTTTTAATGACGTAAAGAAGAAAAAAATAATACAGGTATTGTTTTCTGATAAATTACAATAAATCAAATATGTAAAAGGCTAGAAGACTATTCGAAAATGTGAAAAACAAAACAAAAATAGAAAAGTATATTTCACACACCTGTGAGGCGTCGCTGCTCAAGCTTCTGTTGGTCTGACCACGGAAAAAAAACATCAACATTAATATGAGGATGGAAAAAAAGTGTTTTGCATAATCCATGAGTTTTGCAAATCCTTATAAAACATTAAAAACAGGAGCAGGTGTCTGCACAGAAATGTGTTACCAGATTATTAAACGGCGATTGTGTCACCGAAGTATCCGGTGCTTTTCCTTGGAGTGTTTTCCATTTTTAGCAAAACAGCCAAAAGCCTCTTTCCCATCGTAATTTTGGTGCTGAGGCTCGTCCTCGGCCTCATGCCGTCACGTGATCTGATCAAATGTTCTGTATCAATTATGAACAAGCAGATGAGGTTTTCTGGCAGTTTATTTTTTACAAGATTTGTCTCTGTAATAAAATAATAATTTTGATTTTTAACTGTTACATAATTCTTCTTTTGTAAAGTATATGTTTTCTTTAAGCCAAAACCCAAGATATTTATGGGTGGCGATTCGTTTAATCGATGCAGCGTTTAGGGTATAAAGATTTGTAGCTTGCACATCACTTACATGTTTTTTTTTTAAAAAGAAAAAATATATAACTAGTTTTATTTGCATTAAATGATAATTTAAGATTAATAATTATAAAAATTTATGAGAGATTTTTTCTTGTTGCAGTTTTAAACGTGCCTGACCAGCAGAGGGAGCACTTACCTAAATAAATATGTAAATATATAAATGTATGAGGCTTTCTCTTAAATTCCAACCCACAGAATTAATAAATATAGTAAAAAGTAGTGGGCCCAAAGTTAAGCCTTGGGGCACTCCTCTGCTTCTAGTTAGAACATTTGATTTAAAGCCAGTGAACTAAAAGAGTATTTCATGCACATTTTGAGATCTAATAAAGCTTCAAATGTAGTGATTTTGATAAAGATTTGTGCTGAATTTTGTTCAACAGAAACAATTGAATGAAATGTTTTCTTTTTCTCAAATTATGAATGTGTTAAAAATAAACCCCTCAGACTTTTCAGCAGGTCTCAGACTCTAATAATACCTGCCCTCAAATGTAGTAAAGTAAAAGTAAAAAGTATCCACTTTTAAATTAACTTAAGTACAGATACATAAATGTGTTTTGATGACGATTATAATGACTGCAGTACAGGTTTTAGTTTTAGCTACAGGTAAAGTGATGTGCAGTGAAATAACATTAAGCTGGTCTTTACTGTTAGACTCAGGAGACGGTCTGCTACTGGTGAAGCTCAATGTGCAGCAAATACCTCACAAGTTTATTTTATTCACTCATAAATGTCCGGAGTTATGAATGTCACAGCGTTTTCATTCAGTTCTAGTTCAGTGGCTGGTGATGTTGGATGACATGTTTAAACTGTGCCAGTCCAGAGTCAAGCATGACCTCAGTGTGATGCTCATTTATGCTCAACCACATCGTACAGTTGTTATCAATGAAATGAATATTTGATGTCATCATGTTTACTCTGGAGACAGGGGGTTTTTAATAACATTTTAAAATAAAAAACTCTTACACACTCAAATCTATAAATACACAGAGGGAACTTGAGACTCAGAGCGTCAGAGAACAGGCAGAATCCACAGAGGAGACACACCTAAAGTGGGTTTAAATAAATGCACTTTAATAGAAAATAAACAGAAAAAACACACACAAACACAAACACAGATCATAAGGTTAGACAGGTATTCATTTTTCATCTAAACAAGATTTAAAAAGTGAAACTCGAAATCCAGTACATCTAATCCATTGTTTAAACAATTAATGAAACTCAACACAGCACCTCTTGTCCAGACTAAGTGTTTTTACTAGTAGCATTTAAACCTAAAAGTTCAAAGTGTATGAAGTGTCCTGCTCTAGAACTCACTGACACTGTGCAGGGCCAGCTTTTGTGTTTAAACCTTGAACCTTCCCATTAGAGGGCAGATGGGCGATGGGCTTTCTCTTCTTTAACCATTTGAGTTTGCCTGCTCTGTGCAGAAACAGCAGCGGCAGCACCAGACTGCTGGGCAGATTGAGCCACAGCCAGGCCCCTCCGATAGGGCACCGGTGTGGGTCCGTAGCCGTCATCATGTATGAGATGTTTCTCATCAAGAAGGCCAGAATCCTCAGCAGGAGCACTGACAGTATCGCCACTACGGTTTCTAAAGCAAAGCGTTTTGATTGGGTGAGGATTCTCTTGTTTCCGCCCCTTTCCCCTGGCCCTGGGCGAATCAGAACACAGACGACTGAGACGCTACAAAACCCGGTAACAGTTACAGAAAAAACTGTGACCACGAATGTAGAAGTGATTTTATAAACTGAGTCAATATTTTCAACATTTTTCAAACAAGTATTTCCCAAACTGAGCAGCCAGACACAGCCAATGGAGATGTTCCTGATGGTGACCCCGCCCTTTTTCTTCAGATGGAGGTACGTGATTGGATGAACCACGGCCAGGTAGCGCTCGACACAGGTGAGGCAGTGGAACAAGGCCTGTCCCACCAAACACAGAGAAACTGCACTTCCCCCGATTCTGGCCCAGCTGGAGGGGCCACTGTAAATACCACTCATATACAGACAGGAGAACCCCATGCTGCACAGCTCTAGCGCCACCATGTGGAAAGTGATGACATCTGAGTGACTGCTGACAGAAGCAGAGCGCTGATTTCTATGTCGCTTGTATCCCACATAAAGCACGTAGAGAAAAAGTGGGAGGTAGAGGAGGTAGACCCCAAACCAGGCTGTGAAAAAGTATTTGTCTTTGGTTGAATATAGACAAATTTTAGAGCCGTTGGTTTGCATCTTCAGTCGTGATGGGGCCTAGAGCAAACAAAATATTAAAACTACCTTATGTAACGCTAGAAGTTTAAATAGTTGACAGATTTATTTTGAGATTTGAAGTGTTTGATAGAGCTAGAGCAAATAACTATTTTAATAGATTATTTTTCCAGACCAAAGATTAGTTTGTTTTGTTACTTGACAGTTTGGACTGTTCTGTGGCGACTTTCCTCAGAGTGGTGAGTGTGGTGGTAGAGGCAGGACTTTAAACTGGGACTAGGGGGCTCGTTTACCCTCACACCCCTGGGATACTGTTTTGAAGAAGTCGGACTGCAGGTGGCGCTGCCCTCCTGCCTCCACTGGTACGAAGACAGCATCAAAACAGGTTTAAATCTGCTGACAGCAACATGGAGCTCGTGTAAATTCAGCCTGGAAGACCTAACTCCACTTCCATCTACTCACTTCTTCTCCAGAGTTTACCTGCTCCTCAACCTTCATCGCCACCTCCTATTACTCCTCCTCACTGCTGACTGCACCTCCTCTTCATCCAACCAGTGCCCACTCTCCAATCCCCCTCGCAGATGCATGGTTGCTTCAGTTCGTGCCATCCTGGGGGAAGACATCTCCTAAACGTCATTTAACTGTCCACGCCCTTCAGTGTCTCCTGCCGGGGTCTGAGCTCCAAAGAGAGCTCATTCACTAAAACCTTCTAATACTTTTCTTTCGTGTCCGTCTGAGTCTTTCCAGGTTGAAATAATGTGACCACTCTGAGGAAGAGCGCTAGTGAACAGTCCAAACTGTCAGGTATGAAAACAAACCTTGGTCTGGAAAAAGAATCTATGAAGCTGAATTAACGGGAGACCAGATGAACCTCATTGGAGGATAACTCTGTAGATTTGTCATTTTGTTTTTCAGTTGGTGGCTGGAAAAAATTATGAAAAGATAGTTTGTCCTTTAATGTGGACCTGTAAAATGATTCTTTCTTTCTATAATAAAAACATCGTCCTTTTTAATGACGTAAAGATGAAAAAAAAAGTTGTTTTTTTCTGATAAACTACAATAAATCAAATATGTAAAAGGCTTGAAGACTATTAGAAAATGTGAAAAACAAAGCAAAAATAGAAAAGTAGATTTCACGCACCTGTGAGGCGTCGCTGCTCAAGCTTCTGTTGGTCTGACCACGGAAAAAAAAACATGAACATTAATATGAGGATGGAAAAAAAGTGTTTTGCATAATCCATAGGTGGTGTTGAGATGGTATGGCTCTGTTTTAGCCTTATAGGTTAAAAGCTTCTACACAAAACTCAAATGGTATTTTAAAAGTTACTTACGTGTTTTTTTTTAAATCATATACTTAGTTTTATTTGCATTCAATGATAAGATAAGATAAGAAAGTGCCTGATCAGCAGAGGGAGCACTTACACTTACATACAAAACACCATCATCAGCATCTAAATGTACGAGGCTTTCTCTTAAATTGCAACCAGTAGAATTAAAAAATATAGTAAAAAGTAGCGGGCCCAAAATTGAGCCTTGGGGCACTCCTTTGCTTTGAATTGATGTTGATTGACCAAAATCTCCACAAACAAATTTTATACATTTGCTCATTTGGACCACAGTAGAGCAGTTTATGGTGTGTTTGTGTTTGATTATTAAATATGAGACAGATTAATCATCATGTGTCAGATGTAAATGTGTCAGATTCATGCAGGCTCATTTGCATATGTCATCCCACTGGCAGATTAATGGCAAGACAGAAAACAGATACAGGTACACCCATGATTACAGGAGCCAATATTTTTTTGCAGAAATTGGCTTATGAGCACATGTTAGATTGATTAGGTAAAGGGACAGGACAACTTCATAAAACACAGCAAAAAAAAAAAAAAAAAAAAAAAAAAAGCCAGAATTAGCCAAGAGGTATTACCTGGGAAAAAATAACTGCCCCCCTCTGGTCTAAACTAAAACATACCCAAGGCAGTAAAAAATTATATACAGTGGTCCCTTGTTTGGGGGTTTAAAAATAACCTACAATAGGCGAAATCCGCGAAGTATCAGCTTTATCTTGTACAATTATTTTGTATGTTCTGCAGCTGTAAAACCCCTCACCACACACTTTATACACTTTTCTCACACAGGCATTAATATTTTCTCACATTTCTCTCTTGTTTAAACTCTCTCAAAGTTCAAACCTTCGTCGGTGTCTTTGTCGGTGCAGAATGTTTCATCGACATTGTGGGTTTTGTCGGGGAGAAAACTCACAAACATACAGCACTTCAGAGTCACACTGTGATCCAACATTTATGTGAATTTGTCTGACACATTCTGTACTGTACAGGAGACACGGAGGAGACTGATGGACAATGGTCTACAGTCCCTCAGCCAATCAGGACGCAGAACACAATGGTCTACAGTCCCTCAGCCAATCAGGACACAGAACACAATGGTCTACAGTCTCTCAGCCAATCAGGACGCAGAACACAATGGTCTACAGTCCCTCAGCCAATCAGGACGCAGAACACAATGGTCTACAGTCCCTCAGCCAATCAGGACGCAGAACACGATGGTCTACAGTCCCTCAGCCAATCAGGACGCAGAACACAGCAAAACAGCGAGGCCACTAAGGTGAACCGTGATATAGTGAGGGACACTGTATACGGCAGTTGTAATGGACTGCCATGTTTTCTGTAATGGCGACATATTTAGCAGAACACTCACAGCACATTAACAGTCACACTCATGTAAATACTGAAAACACTGGCTAAACTTCAAGAACCTATCTAACACAAAACAGCTGACTACATTTCTACACGAAGAGACACTAAAAAATGACATCGAATGCAGAAAAAGCTGATGTTAAACCAAGAGACAGCACCATGACTCAGAACTCAGAATTATGAAACAGACATTACTGAATATCTGAGCTCAGCCTTGTAATTCAAAAGTATAGTCCAGATATGATTTAGATGTTGTCCATAAGAAAAGCCACATTAAAGACTTTGGTGAGGGCCCCTCTTTTTGCAATGGGCCCTGGGTAAACACTTGCCCTTCACCCCTCAGTCTGACGCCCCTGGTCCTACACCTGTTCTGCTTCATCTCTGTTTACTTAGTCAAATTTGGCGTGAACTGCAATCGCCTCATATTCAAAACAGTCGTATTCCTGTCCTTGTTCCTCCGATGGAAAAAAAAAAAACCCACAAGAACCACAACAAGGCAGATTTTATTCATTTTAATTTTGGCATTTCAGCTTAATTTCAAACAAAGGACATGTAATATACACAACCAGTATAAATTTAGACACAATCGCTCATTCGATGTTGTTTTTTGCTTTATTTGTACTACTTTATACATTTTATATACACACAGAAGACATCTAATATATGTAATAGGATATATGGACTTACATATATAAAATTTATTTAACTTTTTTAATATATATTTTGCCACCCTTTGCCACCGAAAAAAAAAAAAAAATTGTAACTTTTCTTTCCTACATAATTCCATATATCTTGCTTCATATATATGAGGTCTTCCGTGTGTATAAAATAGTTAAAATAAAGGGGAAAAAAAACAACATTGAATGAGAGGTATGTCTAAACTGTTGGTGTTTTTTAAACTTACACCAGATAAAAGTTTGGACACGTCTCTCATTCAACTTTTTACCATTTTCTACATTTTACAAACAGACAGAAGACATTTTGTTTAGCTGAGATTGGCAATTCCTGGGCTGAAATGATCCAAATGATTCTAGTGAAGGTGTGTGGAGTTTAAAAACACAGTGGAGCACTTCCCAACTTTATTAATCCCAATTTTCTTTGAGAGTATCTAAATACCTCACGATATTCTCATTACAGTATCATTTAAACGTGTCATAATTGTTTCCCTTCACCATTTACTCACCCAAAGTCTTAAATCGCTTATTTTCAAGACGCCATTTTTTTGCCGATAAACCCACGTTTTCACCTCCACCGGGACACGCCCACTGTGACATACGCCCTTCGTTCTCCAATTTTATTTTGTAATTGGTGATACGTGTTGAATTCTGCAGTGCTGCGTAGTCATTTTGGTACAAATTTAAAAAAAAAGAAACACTACTCGTGGTGCGATAGGAGGGAAAAACTGTTGTCATGACGATTACAGCGACTTCAGCTCCCATTGGACGCCGCAGTTCACTAACGCTGAAGTGAACGGACTTGTTTTGTTTTATGAAGTCGTTTTAGATGAGTAATGTGATGATAATGTGCAAATTACACCATAATGATCCACGGGTGTCATAGATTATAACTATAGCTGGACACAAGCACAATATGTCTGCTTTATGATTCAGATTTCTCATGAGGATTTCGATTGGGTGGTATTACGCCCTCTCTGTGCAGAAACAGCAGAGGGAGCACCAGGCTGCTGGGCATGGCAAACAATAAGTGCACAACACCAAAATACAGACTTCAAGATTAAACTGGAACGACGCCGCGTAGTAAAATCCAACCGCTACCATCCTCAGTAACAGGGCTCCCAGGATGGCCAGTATGGTGTACACAGCCGCTCGCTTCGATTGGTCAATTCTCCTCCTGTTCACGCCCCCTTCTCCTGGCCCTGGACGAATCAGAACGTAGACAACAGAGACGCTACAGAACAAAACCAGGATAATGGAAAAAATGGCTACGGCAAAACCAAAAATCAAGGGATTCGTAATGCTTTGGTTCACCATCATCGCGTGAATCAAACTTGCGCCGCTAAACAGCCAAGCGCAGCCAATGCTAACATTCCTGATCACGACTCCGCTTCTTTTCTTCAAACGCAGATACGTGATTGGCCACACCACGGCCAGGTAGCGCTCCACACAGGTGAGACAGTGGAAGCACATCTCGCCAACTGACGAGAAGTGTTTCAGGTTAAGTCCGATGTCCAAATCGTCCATCAGCTGCAACATGAAACCGGCGAAGTACAAGCACGAGCCCACGAGATTTAGGAGCTCCATAGCAACCATGTGAAAAGTGAAGACGTCCGAGTGACTGACGTTGGGGCGGTGCGTCTGCCACTTTCTGTAGCCGAAGTAAATGACGGAAATGAAAACGGGAAAAATGAGCAGGTAGAAGATGAGCCAGGAGGTGAAGACTGCGTGGCTCCGTTCAGTGAGGCATGGGTTGAGAGAGGAGTTATTCGACAGCTGCATCTGAAACAATCATAATTTTAGCTTTGGTGCAATCATTATTGAAAACTCGAGGGATGTTCAAGGTAACGTCCCTTCCTTCTTAGCAACACTGTCAGTCAAACTTGTTGCTAACAGGAGCAACCTCAGAAATTTGCCCGCGGGCCAGAGAAATGGAGAGTCAGCCCCTCTCAAGGAGTTGGGCCCCTCATGGATCCTCCCGCAGTTGGTAGATCCACAGGAGGACAGCCCCACGTCACTCCTTTAGCGATCAGTCTAATAAGACTTTTTGTTGGCACTATTATAATCATTTATGGCAAACTCCCTGAAACTAGACCAGAACTAAACCTAGACCAAGTGAGCTCAAACCAGGACAAAACAGGTCAAGAATGAACGCAGCCTAAAGCACATGCCAAGTGTGGAAGAAATTATGACAATATACCAATATTAATCAAAATGGCTCAAAAGGAAAAAATAATATTTTTATTAAAACAAAAAAAGATCAAGATATACTGCATTTGACCTTTCTCTGGTACAACTGCAGAAATTAATTAGTTGATTAACTGGTTAATTAAAGTAAATGGAAAAGGACAGAGACCAGGTCAAAAACAACTCTCCCTGAACAGGTTTATACCAAGACTAAATCCAGACTTAGACCAGGACTAAAGCAGATCTAAACCAGGTCTATAAAGCTTCACTCGTGCAGTGATCAGCCATAATCATTGAAGACAAACGTACCTTTCCAGTGACCGGGTCCCTCTAGTTTTTTCTGTCTGATATCTTCCTTTTATGACAGAGGAACGACGTCAATATTTGATTCAAATGAAGTATTTCCACAATAGTCAAATCCTCTGTGTGTTTACGTAGCCTCAGGACGAGCCTCAGGACGAGCCTCAGGACGAGCCTCAGGACGAGCCTCAGGACGAGCCTCAGGACGAGCCTCAGGACGAGCCTCAGGACGAGCCTCAGGACGAGCCTCAGGACGAGCCTCAGGACGAGCCTCAGGACGAGCCTCAGGATGAGCCTGGGTTCAGCTCGGCCCGGGCTCTGTGGTCACGGTGTCATTTTTCAAACCTTCACTCAAACTCTTCTGAAATAAATACAGTGACCAATCTCATTTTTGTATGAATTACTGTGTCAATTTGAAGTAAAGTACTTGCTTTGGATCAACATCAAACATATAAAGAAAAAATATAGCACATTGCATTTATTTATTAAAGATCATTATTATTTTTTTGAATATAAAACATTAAGGTCAACATTTCCTTTCTAAGGTCAATTTTAGGGTCGATTTTCTTAGGACTAAAGCAGGTCTAAACCAGGTCTAAAGCAGGTCTAAACCAGGTCTAAAGCAGGTCTAAAACAGGACTAAAGCAGGTCTAAACCAGGACTAAAACAGGTCTAAACCAGGTCTAAAGCAGGACTAAAACAGGTCTAAACCAGGTCTAAAACAGGTCTAAAGCAGGACTAAAGCAGGACTAAAACTTATCCAGAATTATTCTAAGCTTTTGAAGAAAGGTGCATAGTGGTTGAGTAGTTAGTTCTTCTGCCTCGTAGCAAGAAAGTTCCCGGTTTGATTCTGTCTTTCGTCTGTTGATGAGGTTCAGGAAGGGCATTTGAAGTTCACATTTTATCTGATTTTGTTTCTCACTATAGACGACAAAAGGCCACGATACAAAGATAAAAAGAGAAGAAGAAGAAGAACGTCAAGATGCTGCTGTCACCATCAACCATTATAAGTGAGATGTGTAAAGTTTTAATTTACAGATCCACTGTGTAACTTTTCTGGTGAAGGGTGTGATAATGTCTCTGTGGAGATGTTCTTGCTTTGCCAATAAACTCAAGTATATCGCCGTGTAAACCCTCAGTCGTCCAGGTCTGATCCAGAGCAAAAGACGAAGTTAAAATCTGTCAACTGGACAAATCGTTGTAGGAGTGAAGACGTTTCGCTGATCATCCAAGCTGCTTCTTCATTTCTGATCAGATACTGGTGAACACTGCCTTATATCTATGTGCAGGGAGGGGCTCACCACACTGAAACATCTATCGTCTCTAGTTTCACCCTGTTCAGCCCTAAACGACCCTGCTGTTGTTCTCATTGTTCTGGGTCTGAGGATGGAGTTGTAGATGGGGGAGAGATGGGGACCTGAGACATAATCTCTCTGAAATCGGACCATAGTGTATGAAAAACCTCAGTCTTAACTTGGGACGGTCCAACCACGGCCGCTGTTTGGATCTTCTGTTTCTCCAAAGCGTCTCCATGTCCTCTCGAAAATTCTCATATCATTCAGAATTAAATATATAACTTCTTTTACCTGAGATAAATAAGAGTTTAGTGCTTTGATTGTTGATTCTGCAGAAATGTTTGTCAGTCCTCTGTTATTTTTTCCCCTTTTTTTAGGTGTAAGCCACATTGTTTGTTTTTACCCACTTCCGTAACTTGTTCAGAGAATTAAAATAAAAAAAATGCCAACAGCCAGTTTATTACATGCACAATGCAGCCAATCACATGTTTAACCACGGCCGTGTGGTTTTCACAGCTCTGACAGTTTTGCACACGATCACAGGAGAAGTTTATCATGTGACTCACAAAACACCAGTCGCACTGTTCTGAACTGATTTTACTTTAGCAACATTTAGTCCCAGGGCCGTGAAATGAATTTAAAATGACACGATCTACCAAAGAAATATCATGTAGAAATTGTCTAAACATGCCAAATGTTGGAGGACTGTCTCTGTTCCAATTAAATAATACATTTTTGGATAAATATGACATGATACCCAATTGTTTTTGTAATAAATGGTCAATTTCTTTGTCATATTCTAGACCAAAAAGGCTTCTAAAAGGAGATATCTTAAGGCTTCCTTTGGCCATTTTGTCAGTAAAGTCACGTATTGATTTACAGAACTCTTCTAGTTGACTAAAAACATGTGAAAATAGGATTCTGCATCTGTTACATTGATGAGACAAACTAGAAGCATCGTCAGAGGGTGTGACTGACAGGCGGATTAACCAATCAGAGCAGTGTATGCTCTGTTTAGGTAAAACAATATGAGTATGAATAAAAAAGGGGAAAAAAGTAAATAACAGGACCGACCAACAGTAGATTTCTGTAGAATCAACAATCAAAGCACCAGTGTCGTTTTTATAGTTGTGCAAATATCATGTGCAAAGTGCAGTTGATGTCTAGGAGGGGGCGGGGCTACTGCTCACAGTTCAAGAGTCTGATGGCCGTTGGAAAGAAAGTTCTTGAGTCTGGTTGTCCTGTATTTCACGAGTCTACCTCCGCCCCGAAGGCAGGAGCGTGAACAGTCCGTGCTGGGGGTGGGTGGGGTCTTTGATGATGGAGCAGCTCTCCTGTGGACTCTGTGATGGTAGATGTTCTGCATAGAGCTTTGAGGAGTCCTGGTGATCTTTGTGCCAGTCTTTATCGCTCTCTACAGGTGTTTGTGGTACTTCACAGTAGTACTGCTGTACCACACAGTGATGCGACTGGTCAGGATGGACTAAATAATGTAGCTGTAGAAGTTGCCGAGGTATTTGGACAACATGCCAAATTTCCTCAGCCTCCTCAGGAAGTACAGCCGCTGTTGAGGCTTCTTCTCCACCTGTGTTGTTCTCGGTGTCCAGGTGAGGTCATTTCAGGTATTTAAAGCTGCTCACTCTCTCCACCTCACGGTCCCGGGTAAACAGTGGCTGATGAGGTCTCCTCTTCTTGCTCATGTCCACTATCATCTCCTTCATCTTTTGAGAGTGAGGTTGTTGACTCTGCACCAGACTGTCCACCTCCCTCCTGTAGGACGCCTCGTCTCCGCCTGCGATACGACCCATTACAGTGGTGTCGTCAGCAAACTTCAGAATGATGTTCTCGGGGTGGGATGTAACGCAGTCGTGGGTGAACAGGGTGTAGAGGATGGGTCTGAGGACACAGCCCTGCAGGGTTCTGATGTCTGTGGTGATGCTGGTGATGTTCTGTTTCCAATCCTCACAGACTGGAACCTGCCAATCAGGAAGTCCACGAGCCAGTCACAGAGGGCGGGGTGTAGTCAGAGTGATGACAGTTTGTGGGTGAGTTTAAAGCCAATTGGTCAGATCATAATGTTTTGTCATATGTGTTTGAGTAAGGTTGGATCAGGTAACTAGCGCCCTCTAACCAGCACATCTCTAGTTCAGTACGCATTAGTGATGTGACCTTTGTGAACGAGTCGGCTCTTTTGAACTGTCCCCTAATGTGAACAGGTGGAACCGGAGTTTGTTAAAAGAACTGAATCTTTTTCTTTCTAATTTGTAGGATGCATTTTTCTTCTGATTAACACTGAATCAAGAGAAGAATCATCACAGAAGGAGAGAAGGCGACACGAGAGAGAGATTTGTGCACAAAATTAGTCCTTTATTCATAATTATTGTAGTGTAATGTTTTATCTGGATTAGTGAGTTTGTAGATAAAATAAGTTCTGTCATATACTGTTAATAAATAGTAAAAGAACCAGTCTTTTGAACGGCTCTTTGAAATGAACAGATGCAAAAGATTCGGTTCCCATAAAAGAGCCGAAAGTCCGCCACTAATATTCATGCAACTCCACTCGTGATCAGCGGTACTATTCTTAGGGAGGGCATCTGGCATAAAATCTCCATGTAAATCTAAGTATATGGAAGTCAAATGAAAATGTGTATTGTGTGTAATATCAGAGTATTATGTGTACTACCAGAGAACAGCACCCACTTCATCTGATTGTCTCTGAACAGGAAACCACAGGTGCAGAACAACCCCAGAGTTTCAGTTTCCGTCAGATGTGGAGCAAACTGGACAAATGAACACAAGCCCAAGACGCTCTGTGTGAGTGACAGGTCAAAACATACTTAAAATGAAATGTTTTAAGACGTGTTCATGTCGTTTTTGGATAGTAGTTCTAGCCTCACTGTGGAGCTGCTGCGGAACCAGCCAAGGTCAGAAGAACTTATTACATTAAAGTCAGTATTTGTGTTTATAGGCTGCTGTCTGAAATCGAAGTAGGTGCATCTTGTACGAGCATCAAAGTTTAAACTATGTGGAATTTTTGGGCCTGTCCACAAACTGTCTGCTTTTTGGTGCTTTAAAGGTGCACTATGTAACTTTTCTGATAAAGAGCCCATCATGTCCTTGATGATGTTCTGGAGACAGGAGAAGCAAGGGAAGTTTATGTGTGTAGTGCAATTTGTACACAAAGTTATTCAAAGTGCTTTACAGAAAAACAAAGACATTAAAATCACACAAATCAAAACATAAATAATCATCATAAAATAGATATTAAAAGAGACGAGGCAGAATAAAACTCTTTCAGTCAATGCACAGCTGAACAGACCCGTTTGGAGCCTGGTCTCCAGACACTCAGCTCCAAATCGTCTCTATTCCTGCTCCAGCCTCGATGAGCTTCATTTGACTGGAGCCGAGCGCTGTGGGTCACGTCACACTCCCTCAGTCCACTTTATACAAACTGTGACCTGGGCCTGGAATGTTCCACAGTGTCTGTGACTGAGCCAAGCCCTCCCTCAGAAAGAATGTGTTTATCAAGGTTAACGAAGTTAAAATCTGTCAACTGGACAAATCGTTGTATGAGTGAAGATGTTTTCGCAGACCTGGACGACTGAGGGTTCACACAGGTAGTTTATCAAGGTATTTTTAACAATAAAAAACGATCTGTAGTTGAACATAGGCAAAGGTTTAATGCAATATTGTGGAACATTCCAGGCACAGCAATGACATCTAATCCAAATGATAATAATATTCAGTATGGACATAATGGATCAATTTCCCACTAAAATTTTTGATGTTTTTATTATTTTACACATTGTGTTGCATCGCAGTAATACAATGTTCTTTGCTTTTAGTATCGTTGAACGTGGCTCCTGGTACCAGTCTGTTTGATGGCAGCTTCTTTGTGCTGAAATGTGTCCCTCAAGAGCGAGCTGCAGGCTGGAGCGTGCACAGGAACGCCACCGCCCGCCCTGTGCCCCAGCGCTGTGGTCGGGGCTGGGGCAGACAGCTCATGAACAGCTGTAAGGTGGGGGTGGCTTTCACCTGGGACACCGGGCTGTACTGGTGCCAGTCCCACAGAGGGCGCCATCAGCAACACAGTCGGGCATCAGAGTGGAGAGTGAGTGTTTCAGAGCTGTTCTTGGGCAAGACACTTCACCATTTCTGCCTGGCCTGGTTTTTGACCCCCCATAGAGACCTTACATGTAAAACCAGACCACTGTGCTCTGGGTTCTGTGCAGCAGCTGGACACTTCCAGCCAGAGGGACAGTCAGAGGGACAGTCAGAGGGACAGTCAGAGGGACAGTCAGAGGGACAGTCAGAGGGACAGTCAGAGGGACAGTCAGAGGGACAGTCAGAGGGACAGTCAGAGGTCAGAGGGTCGATGTAGCCATTTTCACTGTCATGTAATGTCTGTGAGGTTGTTGTAAAATCACTAAATCCCGACAGATCAGACAGTGGACAGGGAGCTGCAGCTGGACGCCACTGAAAACATGTGAAACACATTACTACTGTGAAGAAAAACTGCTAATGCTAATTTGGAAATCCAATAAATATTTAAATAACATCACAAACTGAAATAAACAACCTTACATCAAAACAAATGATTTTGTTATGTT
This sequence comes from Periophthalmus modestus, assembly GCA_019594935.1. Taxonomy (NCBI): domain Eukaryota; kingdom Metazoa; phylum Chordata; class Actinopteri; order Gobiiformes; family Gobiidae; genus Periophthalmus; species Periophthalmus modestus. Next base: position 679,085 of record JAIEZT010000449.1, on the reverse strand, counting down.
AGGTGTAATGTTTTAATAAGTTAGCAGAAAGTTAGGAGTTAGCATTAGCATTGACACACAAGAAGGAAGGAAACTTCTGTGAAGTTTTCTTCACATTCGTGTTGTGTTTGTCAGTGACCTCCACCTGCAGCTCCATCACTGTCTGATCTGTCGGGATTTAGTGATTTTATCGCGACTCTGCCAAAATCCCACTGAGATAGAACAGAAGTGGAAACACCGCCTGTCCCCAGCCCAGTGCCACTGAGTCAAGTGTAAAACATCTTATTAATTGCAAACCCATAAAAATAGTTGCTCTGCTCCGTTTGGGATTTGGTAGAGACCCAGTCTGTGTCAGTATAGACAAACGCTAAAGGCACATGGTGATGGGAGGAGTCAGGGCCACACTCACAGATGTACATGCACCTGAATGAGTCTGATCACTAACAGCACAGAGTGAAATCAGAGACTCTGGAGACAGTTTGAGGTCCAACAAGATGTTCTACAGATCTTAAGTGTTTATTCAGTCTTTAGTTTTTTTGGTCCAACAGCAGAATTACAAACACATTGAATTAATTAATTATCAGCTCAAATTAACATAAACATAAAACATTAGGCCAGTTTCAGAACCTCTTACAAAAGTACAGCCCTGCAGGTCGTCTCTTCTCTCCTGTCGTCTGTGCAGGTGGTGAACTCTTGGTTGTAGTGCCGTTCTTCCCGGTGTCTGAGGGCGAGGACGTGACTCTGAGCTGTGTGAGTGAACCGGAGCCGCCGTTCCACTGTGTCTGCACACTTCTACAGGGACGAGCTCCAACTGACCTCTGACCCCCGCCCCGACCTCTGCCTCCGCGCCGTGAGCTGGTCTGAGCGGGGCTGGTACAAGTGCAGCACTGGAGGCATGGAGTCATCACCTGTTCTGCTGGAAGTCCACAACCGCAGTGAGTAAGAATACTTCTAATCAGACCTGGACAAGAATTGAATCAACCTGAAGGTCTGTACCAAAGTTTTTCCAGGTATATTAGCTAAATGTGTTGTGTCCCAGTACAGATTAGGGTCATCAAATGTATCAAAAATCAGATACTAATCGATACTAAAACTGGTATTGAAACACATTTGAACAAGTGTGGCGAGGCGAGCGGAGAGACTAAATAAACTGCTAAATCAATCAATTAAAACCAACAATGCCACTGGGTAAAGGCCAGAAAATAAAACTAAATAAACAGGAAAAGGTCACACAGGCTCATTGATGGACTGGAAAAGTATGTATAATGTATTATTTGGTTTTCTTTTTTGCTGGGTTTAGTTTAAAAGTATGCGCTAAACAGTCATATGATACACTTCTTTATTGCAGACAGGTTCAGGCTTCTGCACCTTTTGGGCACGTGAACAGTCAGAAGATCATCATCAGGCATCAAACAAGGACATGTAGTTGAGACAGAAACAAAGACAAAAAGCAGCAGATATTGTAGGTGCTCCACGTTTCCTGGCTCCAACACAGCACTGATCACCTCTGAAATGACTTGGGGTTAGCAGCACACGGCAAGACCCGGAAGTGTGCAAAGTCAGAGGGCGCAAGGCAAGAGCGAGTGCCGTTTTATAGGTGACACGTAGTTCCCAAAAGCAGCAGGCGTGAAGGATCAATGCTAAAAAGTCACATTCACAGGAGAGAAATGAACCTTTCCTCAATATCTTTATAATGATGTTTCACAAGTATAAGACACATAGACTAGTATAACACTCATGGACCACGATGAACCTACCGCAGACTCACACAGATAAAACACATGGGAATATAAAAGAAACTATTTATTTAATGTTGAAAATCACATTCTATTCTCTAAATAAATAGTGTTTTTTTTTGTCCTTTATTGTAGTATCAGAATCAGTGTTGAGTACTGAGACTATTCCTTGAAATTTGTTTGAAATAGTCCGCTGTGTGGTGTCTCATCTAATACCCTTTTATTTCCGAGAAGCAGGAAGTTTGCCGTTAGCATGCTGATTGTTGTTATCTTATAAACCCACTGTGGTGAATAATGCTCAGGATGCATAAGATAAATGAGGAATAAACTTGGGACCACTGCAAACAAATGAGCTCTGTATGATGATGGTGTGTTTGTGTGTTCAGGGCAGCTCTAGTTTTCAGGGGCCCTAAGCTGAATGTGGCTCTGGGGCCCCCGACAGCAGATGTATCCTGGCTCAACTATTGGTGATTCACATTTGACACATTCTGACTCTGCTCTCATCACTTGTTTTAGAGGGATATTTAGGCTGCTGTGAACACACAAGTCCTGTTCCCAATAAAAGCTGATATATTATTTTCAATATAAATGTGTGGGCTCTTGGGGGCCCTCTAGTGGCCCTAAGTAGCTGCTTAGTCTGTTTATAGACTGGGCCGGCCCTGTCTGTGTTGTAGTTAAGATTTTTTGCTTAATTTTAGGTAGGACAGAGACAGAGTTGCCTCCCACAAACTCTGCGTCTGACTCCGCCCACATGCACATGGTCGTGAGGCTGGTCTGCCACCTGCTGGTCTTCTGCCCGTACTGCATCTCCACAGTGCTCATGGTCTCCCTGTATCGACAACAAAGACTCAACGGTAAACACCCAAACTAAAACCTGAACCAGGTCTAAACCAGGTCTAAAGCAGGACTAAAACAGGTCTAAACCAGGACTAAAGCAGGACTAAAGCAGGTCTAAACCAGGACTAAAACAGGTCTAAACCAGGACTAAAGCAGGACTAAAGCAGGACTAAAGCAGGTTTAAAACAGGTCTAAAACAGGTCTAAACCAGGTCTAAAGCAGGACTAAACCAGGTCTAAACCAGGACTAAAGCAGGTCTGAACCAGACTAAAGCAGGTCTGAACCAGGTCTAAACCAGGTCTAAAGCAGGACTAAAGCAGGTCTAAACCAGGACTAAAACAGGTCTAAACCAGGACTAAAGCAGGACTAAAGCAGGACTAAAGCAGGACTAAAGCAGGACTAAAGCAGGACTAAAGCAGGTTTAAAACAGGTCTAAACCAGGTCTAAAGCAGGTCTAAACCAGGTCTAAACCAGGTCTAAACCAGGTCTAAACCAGGACTAAAGCAGGTCTGAACCAGGACTAAAGCAGGTCTGAACCAGGACTAAAGCAGGTCTGAACCAGGACTAAAGCAGGTCTGAACCAGGTCTAAACCAGGACTAAAGCAGGTCTGAACCAGGACTAAAGCAGGTCTGAACCAGGTCTAAACCAGGACTAAAGCAGGTCTGAACCAGGACTAAAGCAGGTCTGAACCAGGTCTAAACCAGGTCTAAACCAGGACTAAAGCAGGTCTAAAGCAGGTCTAGAGATGATGGGACTTATCGAGAAATTATTCTAAGCTTTTGGAGCGAGAAAGGTGCATAGTGGCTGAGTAGTTAGTTCTCCTGCCTCGTAACAAGAAGGTTCCTGGTTTGACTCTGTCTTTTGTCTGTTGGTGAGGTTCAGGAAGGGCATCTGACGTATCCCATAATTTGATTTTGTTTCTCACTATAGACGACAAAAGGCCACGATACAAAGAGAAAAATGAAGAACTTAAAGATGCTGCTGTCACCATCAACCATTATAACTGAGATGTGTAAAGTTTTAATTTAAAGATCCACTGTGTAACTTTTCTGGTGAAGGGTGTGATAATGTCTCTGTGGAGATGTTCTTGCTTTACCAATAACTCAAGTATATGGGATTAAATTTATTAAACTCCATGGAGACAAGAAGGTGATGCCATCAGTTTCTGGTCAGATGTTTGGAGAGATGAGCATAGTCACAGAAATACTTCTTCAAATATGGTTCTGTACTTTTAAACTGCTTTACAACCCATCAGTGTCGCAGTTCTTCACAGCTTTTTTTTTGTTTTTCAATCCCAGTCAAAGTTGTAAAAAAATTTATTAAAATATAAAAAAGAAAATGTTAAAATTGAGTGGCTATCTTCTTTAAAATTGCTTACATTTCCTTTAACCAAATCTTGTTACTAACCATAACTGCATCCTGACATTTGCTCACGGTACATTAGAAATTAATGTAATTAGTCTCGTACTGAAGAAATCAACCACAAACTGCTTAGAAACAGTCGGGCTTCATATCGTTCCTTTGAGGTTTGTTGTCTCTTTGGTGTTTGGTCCTTAACACTCACCGTAGAAGAGACTTTCAAACACTGTATTGTGCTTATTCGGCCCCGCCCACTTTTACCATAAATGTGACAAAAGAGCGTCTGTGCTCTCTTTGTGGTGGCACTTCCTGTTAAGCAAGAATCCCATTCATTTCAATGGAGAATTTGGGAGTTTTGCCACTAAAATCTGATGTAAAGTAGTTTTATTTGTGTCTGTGTGTCCTTCAGTCGTCCAGTCTGATCTACAGCAAAAGACGAAGTTTAAATCTGTGAACTGGACAAATCGTTGTAGGAGTGAAGACGTGAAGTGCAAATCTGTCACCTGTCCAGAACTGAAGAAGCGGCCTGGATGAGCAGCCAAACATCTTCACTCCTACATTGATTTGTCCAGTTGACAGATTTAAACGTCGTCTTTTGCTACTTTTATTTTTTAACAAATCCTCTGGAGGCTTTAGACTTTAGCTGTGTAGTCCCTATAGAACTTATTTGCTGTGAAGATCGGCAGCTCCTCGCAAAATAATCCAACCCAAATGACAACGGCAGCGCCAACGATAACCTCCAGAATGAGGTGAATAGAACTGCTCCATCATTTTGTCTGGTGGTATTGACCTTATTCCGCGCCAACATATTTTTCCGTAAATGCAACTAAACCACGCTGTCTTTGTAGTAGCACTTCTGGTTAAGTAGAAATCCCGTTCTTTTCGATGAAGCGCTAAAAATATTACATAAAGTAGGTTGGTTTGTGTCATATGTTCAATGTTTATGTGGAACAACAAGTCAAACTGCACCGATTCTCTGGGAGGCTTCAAAAACGGCTCTGTAGTCCCTCTAGAACTTATTTGCTGTCAAGATTGGCAACTCTGTACCAAATAATACAACCCAAATAACGATGGCAGCCCATACGATCCATGGCAACCTCCAGAATAAGGTGAATAGCTGAGGAAGGAAGTGAACGATGTCTTCCATGAGCCTGTGTGATAAGGACGTGCTGGGAGTCCACTGATAAGTTGTTGGTCATAGTGAAACTGAACTTGTCTCGCACACGGAGCAGACGCTTTTAGACCGGGCAAAACTGTGAGAAGAATCACCCACAAAGAGCGATGGAAGGTATGCTCCACACCGTCTTTCCTTTCTTTTAAAAAAATGAGATACAATCCAACAGAAGACTCCCCAATCTCTCAAATTTACTTGCACTTACAGCTGTTGAAATATTTGTGAGGCATGGTTGGTAAAAAACTGCACTGTTCAGGTACTAGAATCTGCTCCACCACATTTGTTGTACGATTTTGCTTTAGTTTTCTTAGTTTTTTGTCTGATGTTACTCAAATGAATTGCCTCTGGAGGGATAGATCGAGCTGTTCGAATCCAAAACATAACTCTGCACGTTTCTATATCCTGCAGTGTTAATGAAGATAATTCGATATCTTTCCTAAATCAGGTCATACAAACAGTTTTTTGGGGATCCTCACTTGTACAAAAACTAAACTAGCACGTCCCTGGAGTTCACTATCAGTATAAATGTGCTCGTTTAGTGTGTGACTCTTTTCTGGGGGAGGAGGAGGAGTTATAAAAAAGGGGAAGTGTTCAGGAAACTCTGTCTGAACACTCCCACGTCTGACGTCTGAGAACAAAACAGAAAGTGACTTCAGAGGCAGAAGAATCCGGACTTTCGAGACACAGACACTTCTTTAAAGGCTCTAACACCATGGAAGGGGAAGGTAAACCCACAAATCCGTCAAACGAACTCATGTGCAGTGTTCTGGTGTTTTCACAGGCGACAGTAGCAGTAAAAAGCGGGGTTTGTTCAGTGTAATTCGAGCTGTGTGTGTTTTAGAGGCCTGTGCCGTCACGTGTTACATAATAGACCCATGTTTACAGCCTGGTGCACTGCTCTGTGTTTTTTCCTGTTGCTTCATAACCTTATCTCTCATGATTTGTCACTTATTCAAACTTTCCAGTCACATGATTAAAGTTAAAATGTGATGTCGTTTGACTTTTCCTGGGCTGTAGTATAAAGTAAACTGCAGCTTTTGTGTTTCTTACGTCTATAATTTTCCATTTAGTTTTTCCATATTTATAATAATATTTTAGTTTGTCCTTGTCTGAGGCTGTGCAAATTTGTACTCGAGTAAAAGTACTGTTACTCATAATGTACTCAATTACAAGTACGAGTAGCCCACTGTGTACAAAGTCGTATTTACGCTAAATTTGTGTGACTCCTGTGAGCTTTAAGTCATGTTCTAATGCTGTTACCTTCTCAAAAACAGACCTGGAGTCATGTTTGAGTAACATTTTATTATTAGTCTGTCACATCTCCAAAGCTCAAAACGCTCTGTTCCACCTTGTGATGTCATCAAGTGGTAGTTTTCAAATTAACATCTCCTTTTACCTTTAGTCAGTAGAAGATTGACAACTTCAGGGATGAAATGATCCAAATGATTCAAGAAATGAAGGTGTGTGGAGTTTAAAAACACAGTGGAGCACTTCCTGTATCACCACATGATGACATCACAAGGTGGAACAGAGTGTTTTCAGTTTGAGAGAAGAAAAACTCAGCCTAAATATGCAGGGTTTGTGTGTTAAACATGTGAATGAAACAAAAAAAACACAACTCCAACAGATCAGAAAATGGGCCCATAAAGTAAGTACTAGTTTTTAATGCAATTTTCAGGGTTTTTTTATACAAAATTAGACCAATCTACAAGTTTAAAACCTAATTCATTTTCTCTGAGGTACGATGTGGTTATGTTTGTGGGTTTATAAAGGAGCAGAGACGTGGATTGGGACTCTAAAATGTCTCTTATTACAAATACCTGGATATAATTATACTCAGTCACAAGTACAGGTTTAAAAATCTATTCAAAAAAGCACAGTTACCCCAGAAATCTTCTCAGTTACAGTAACATTTATTTGCAGTGAGCTACTTTCCACCCCTGGGAGCAAGTAATGATGAGTGGAGATATGGATTTTTCTATTTTTTTCAAGGCCGATGCCAATACTGTTGATATTCATGGCCACAAACCAATAAGAGAGCTGTGTTGTGCATGTTTTTCCGGGTATTAAAGTGTTAATTTTAAACTTTGTGTGTATTTTTAAGGCAGCAGATCAACCAAAACAAAAATATCGCCCTCTGCTGGAGATTTAAGGTCAATAGTCGTCCCGCACTATATCGCGGTTCACCTTCTGTGGTCTCGCTGTTTCGTCAATTTCTTTAGTGTAATTTTACGTTTTTTTTCCAGAGTGTGATTGGCTGAGGGTCTGTAGACCATTGTGTTCTGCGTCCTGATTGGCTGAGGGACTGTAGACCATTGTCCATCAGTCTCCTCCGTGTCTCCTGTACAGTACAGAATGTGTCAGACAAATTTACATAAATGTTGGATCAGTGTGACTCTGAAGTGCTGTATGTTTGCGAGTTTTCTCCCGACAAAACCCACGATGTCGATGAAACGTTCTGCACCGACAAAGGCACCGACGAAGGTTTGAACTTTGTGTTTAAACAAGAGAGAAATGTGAGAAAATGTTCATGCCTGTGTGAGAAAAGTGTATAAAGTGTGTGGTGAGGGGTTTTACAGACAAGAAACATATAGAATAATTGTAAAAATAAAGCTGATACTTCATGGATTTCGCCTGTTGCGGGTTATTTTTAGGACGTGACCCCCACGATAAACGAGGGACCACTGTACTAAAAAGTCCAAATATCGGCCAACCATCGTAAAAGTCTCTCTCTAATGCTTAGGCCTTATACAGTTAGTATTTGTTTTAACCCAACTTTAAACTAAAATATGTTTATTTTCTGGTAATACAATTTTTTGCTTTATTTTTTCAGACTCAAACCCTCGAAGAATTGTCTTAATCGGCAAAAGCGGCAGCGGAAAAAGCAGCCTGGCCAACACAATTTTTGGAAAGGCAATTTTCGAGGTGAACCACGGCAGCGACTCCAAATCCAAATTCTCCCAGGCCCAAACCGCACTCGTGGATGGACGGCCCTTGACGTTGATCGACACCCCTGGAATTTTCGACATCGACCGCTCAGACGACGAGATTCTGTCGGGAATATTGAACTGTTTCAAGCAGTCTTCGCCCGGACCACACGCCTTTATTTTCGTGTTACTCGTCGAGAAGTTCACAGACCAAGAACAAGCCATCGTCGATCAGGTTCAACGGCATTTCGGCGATGACGTTTTCAAATACGCCTCCGTGGTTTTCACTCATGGGGACCAGCTGCCGGAAAAGATGGAAGTTAGTGAGTTTGTGGGTCAAAGCAAAGGGTTAAAAGACCTGGTCGAGAAATGTGGAAACCGTTGCTTTGTGGTTGACAAACAAATACTGGACAGATGCGACGCCAAACGAATATCGAAGCAACGGTTTTCAAGTGAAAGAGATTCTCAGGTCAATAGAAAGTACGTGTCAAGAAAACAACGAGTACTTCGTTAATAAGACGCTGCAACGAGTGGAAATGGACGATCAAAACAGACAAGATCTCGAATCCAAAGGCTGGTGTGTGGTAGACAGCGTAGGCGAAGTCGAGCATTATCAGAACAAAAACTGTTTGTGGCCGTGTGTGTTTTGTGGTCCTGCTCGCTTCAGTGACGGAGGTCGGTCAGGAGGCAGTGGCAGCCTTAAAAAGCACTTTAGACCACATCATGAGACCAGAGAGGATGTGATTTAAAGGGGGGGTGTGGCCTCACTCCGAGATCGAAATTACAATTTGATTTAGAGTTATTCAAAGAGCCTATATGACACTATTCTCTGATCTGTTTTAATGCCCGTTTCCTCGTCACAAACAGACCCGGAGTTGAGTTTTTTTGTTTCATTTACACGTTTAACTCACAAACTGCAGATTTATTTATTTAGGAGTTCTTCTTTCAAACTGAAAACACTCAAAATTGTGTTTTTTTTTTTGTAAATCTTTTTAGTAATAGCTTGCAGAATGTCTAGAAGTATGCTTTATATTCTTTTTGGATAAATTAGCGAGCCCAAAGGGTCAAAATTTGGCCCTGATCCTAAATTAGGGAATAAAAGTGGATATTTCAGTGAAGTTATAGCAGTAGTTTAATGCAATGTTCATCATTTTCTTTCTTGGGTTCTCCAGGGATACAGTTACAGACATTTCAGATAAAGCATTAACATCTCCATGGAAACAAGCAGGTGGTCGACTCTCCGCTAGAAAAGTTACAAAGTGCACCTTTACTTTCACACGTTTAACAAAAAACCCTGCATATTTAGGCTGAGTTCTTCTCTCAAACTGAAAACACTCTGTTCCACCTTGTGATGTCATCGTGTGGTGATACAGGAAGTGCTCCACTGTGTTTTTAAACTCCCACACACCTTCACTAGAATCATTTGGATTATTTCAGTCCTGGAATTGGCAATCTCCAAGCCATTTAAAGGTTAAAAGGAGCTGTGAACTTGAAAACTACCACTTCATGACATCACAAGGTGGAACAGAGCGTTTTGAGCTTTAAGGATGTAGAAACAAAATGAAACAAAACACATCTCCAGGTCTGTTTTTGAGGAGGAAACAGCATTATAACACGACTTAAAGCTACATGAGTCAATTTTACGTAATATAGAATCTTTTTAAAGCATCAAAAACACCACTAAATAAATTAAACACAGTGACAAACGGGAGCATTTCCACATAGACCAGCAGGTGGCGAACCCCACACCAGGAAAGTTACTTAATACCCCTTAAATGTGTTTTACCTAACATTACTCAAACTCCAGGTCTGTTTTTGAGCGTTATAACACGACTTAACCTCCTAGAACCTGATCTGTTACACGTCGTGCTTTATTTCTCTAAAAAACGAAGAATTATCTTTTCACACACATATGAGGACATTCGTTCTATGTTTTAATCATTTCGATAGAACACAATAAAGTGACGTTTGAGTAATGATTTGCAAAAACTATTTAGATTTAAGTGCCTGAACACAACAACATTTTTCCTGATGTAAAAAAAAAAAAGAGGAACAGCATTTGTGCCTCATGTGACGAGCTGCTGACAGGTGCAGACATGAGACTTTAACAAAGAGCGTCTGGAATCTAGGACGATGTGGAGTCAACATTTGTATTGTTGCCTAGACAACCCAAAAAAGTGCCAGGTGGATTAAGCTCAACAGAGTCTATTTATCGTAAACTAGGATCTTTAAACTGACAAAAACGTCCTCTGGCTCTGAGAACAGCTCAATCTCTTGTTACATATAAAAAAAAAAAAACCTGTTAATCCTGAAGTGTCGACCTCTACAAACCCGTGAAACATGTGATTCCTGCTCAACTCTTCATATCTGCAGTTTGAGAAATGTCAGAAAAATCCCAATTTGATATTTTTTACAAACTAAACTACACCGTCTTACCTGTCGCCATAAAACAATTTAATATAGACGATAAACGATAATATTCAAAACTAAGTGATGACACAACAGCCCACGAGCAGATTTAAAACCGCAAAAAACGACTCTAAATCTACAATATTGTTCAAAAAAAAGACCAGCTGAAACACTTAAGTACTTAGTTTGCGTCTGTAATGAGGCTTAGAAGTGATTCGTTCAACTTTTTTACGGCTCAAATCTTATCGTAGAGCCAAAAAATAACCATAAATCTGCATGAAACAAGCAGCAAAAAAGGAAAACTGTTCCAGGTTTCATGCACTGAGCAGGTCGAAAATACTCCACTTTTACCCCAAAGTATCTGTATTACTGATATTTTTTCATTTTTTTTCATATATGTTGCGAACTTTTAATATATTTTTGTATTTAATCACAAAAAGACGATTGTACTTTCTCGGAATAAAATAAACAAAAAAATAAATACATAAATAAAATGAACCAATGGACTTGTGTTTTTTGATTAATGTCTCACAAAAAAAAAAAAAAAAAAAAAAAAAAAGGGAAAATGAGCACAGTACTTTTCTATAGTGGGTAGATCATATTGCTTTGCCAGTAATGTTTTCTCAGTATGGCATTAAACCTGTATTGCATTTATTCACATATATGTTTCTACTGCTTAAAAATGCTTCGATGAGCTGGGTCGCTTCTCCACAGATATGACTTGTAACCTGCTGTGTCTCCATGGAGATACATGTTTAATGCCGCTGGGGATTATTCCAGGCAAGCGGCAACGTCTCCATGGAAACAAGCAGGTGGTGGGAACCAGAAAAGTGACATAGTGTACTTTTAGTGATAATAGTTGTGTCGTTTTCGGTAAAGAAGAAGTCATTTGTCTGGAATTCAAACCGATTTTTCTTTATATAATGGACACAAATCGAGACTTTTTAAAATATATGAGGACAAGAAAAAGCAGAGATGAAAATGAGCTGAACCATGATGATTCACAAGACTAAACAGAGCTGTAATGAGACCTTCAACTAATCCTCCTTCACTATCAGACATGTGTGAATGGACCCATTGTGTTCGAACGTCTGGGCTCAATGCCGAGGAGCCAGGTTCCTCCTCCTCTTCCTCCTCCTCTTCCTCCTCCATCACCGGGTGGAGTCCTCTTCCCACGGGCACCGGGCCAAGAACCCGACTGCAGGTTGTGTGGGAACATCCAGGTTGTCGGGTTGTGGAACAGCAGGTTTTGTGTGAGAACATGGACCTGTGTGGTTGGGGAGTGTGCAGAGATGATAAAAATGCAAAGAGAAGAAAGAAACTAATACAAGAGAAGAATGACAAAGGGAAATGAGGTTCGCAAAGGTTTTGAAGACAGAATTGTACAGTGGAAAGAGGCTGATCCTTAAGCCTTTATAATATGATCATTAGATATTCGATGTTTTTGTACTTTTGGATTAAGTCAGTATTAAAGACATGGGCAGAGCTCTCAGCAGTGAGATTTATCACGATGCATTTGGCGGCTTTTCAGTGTATTCCTTTTTTATTATACTTTTATTTTCAGCTTTTATTTTGCTTTTATTTGATCGACAAACATTATATTACACCCTGATAATGAAGCTCCACTCTTCACGTCTCTACAGTCACAAAAACATCTGCCCCTCGTGACGTGTCTTTACTTTTAGCTGCAGCAGAGTCTCTGTTCTGCAGTGATGTTTTCAGAGTTTTTGACTCATCACTGACGAAGACGAGAACGAGGGGCGTTAAATGTAGGATTGTGAATCGTCACCTTTGCACGAGCTAAACTAAACACTGCTCTCTTTTTTATGATATTTTGTTTCCTGAGACGGGGGGATACAGTGTAACTTTATTTGAAGTAAACTGAGCTTAAATGTGACACGTTGGTTTCTTCCTTGTTCCTCGTCCTGGAGCCGCCGACCAGGTTCAGAGAAAAAACACTCACACGAGGAAAAGTACAAAAGTCCTTTTTCACAAGGAGATAATTACAGCTCTGAGGGAGTGTGCCATCCTGCTCTGTGTGAACACTGCTGAAGAGAGAGAGAGAGAAAGACAGAAAGAGTAAAAGAGAGAAAAACAGAAAGAGTAAAAGAGTGCAAGAGTAAAAAAGTAAAAGAGTGAAAGAGTGAAAAAGAGTGAAAGAAAGAGAGAAAGAAAGAGTGCAAGAGTAAAAGAGTGCAAGAGTAAAAGAGTAGAAGAGTGCAAGAGTAAAAGAGTGAAAGAGAGAAAGAGTGAAAAAGAGTGCAAGCAAGAGAGAAAGAGTGGAAAAAGAGTGTAAGAGTGCAAGAGTAAAAGAGCGAAAGAGAGAAAGAGAGAGAAAAAAAGAGTGCAAAGAGAAAGAGTGAAAAAGAGTGCAAGAGTGAAAAAGAGTGCAAGAGTTAAAGAGCGAAAGAGAGAAAGAGTGAAAAAGAGTGCAAGAGTTGAAAAAGAGTGCAAGAGTTAAAGAGCGAAAAGAGAGAAAGAGTGAAAAAAGAGTGCAAGAGTGAAAAAGAGTGCAAGAGTAAAGAGCGAAAGAGAGAAAGAGTGAAAAAGAGTGCAAGAGAGAAAAGAGTGCAAGAGTTAAAGAGCGAAAAGAGAGAAAGAGTGAAAAAGAGTGCAAGAGTGAAAAAGAGTGCAAGAGCCTTTAAAAGAGTGCAAGAGTTAAAGAGCGAAAGAGAGAAAAGAGTGAAAAAGAGTGCAAGAGTGAAAAAGAGTGCAAGAGTAAAAAGAGCGAAAGAGAGAAAGAGTGAAAAAGAGTGCAAGGGTGCAAGAGTAAAGAGTGCAAGAGAGAAAGAGTGAAAAAGGAGTGCAAGAGTGAAAAAGAGTGCAAGAGTAAAGGACGTGAAAGAGTGAAAAAGAGTGCAAGAGTAAAAGAGTGAAAGAGTACAAGAGTGAAAAAAGAGTAAAAGAGTGCAAGAGAGAAAGAGTGAAAAAAACAGTAAAAGAGTAAAAGAGTGAAAGAGTGCAAGAGTGAAAAGGTGAAAGGGTGGGGCCCAATTAAAGGTTCATTTTATCTTAAATGCTCAATAAGGATAATTTTGCCACATGTTTTTTGTGCAAATTATAAAACATCCACTGAACAAACAAACGACATTTCTGACGACAGCAAGAATGAATTTATCTATATTTTTCCTCTTGTTTTCTCTCCCCGTTTCATGTCACAAAAACCCTTTCCCACAATGCACCTTGTGTAAGTCACATGCAGAGTTCCCCTATGAGTCGAGCCTGTTTGGCGACATTTCAGCTGTGCAGAAGTGAGTTTAAAACATGTCGAGACAAAGTACAGACAAAGAACAGTCTGGAGTCCACGCAAAGAAACATGAAACGGTGAGGTCGCTCCTCCTCTTCCTCGTCCTGCGGAGGTTAAATAAGACGAGTTCAGCTAAACCTCAAACACAGAACAGACTTTGTGGGACCAGTGGAGAAAATGAATCTCGGGATGGACGGTAAGTTTGAAAAACAAAACTATACTTCCATAACTGTGTCGTATTAGTCGTATCCAGAGGAAGGGAGTTATACTTTTAAAGGAAATTGTACTTTTCAGGGGACTTTTTCTTGCAGCATATTTTTATTCTTACCTGAGTTTTTATTTCTTTTGCTCTTACTTGAGTAAAAGTTGTGGTTCCTCTTCTCTCTGTGAGTCTAAGTGACGTGAGCTTTTTACTTTTGTGTTTCTTGCAGCTTCTTCAGATATGATTTCGTTTGTCTCGTTGCCGTGTCTCTTGAAAATACCAGATTTTTTTTTTTCATTATTTCACATTTTGTCCTTCACTTCACACTCACTTCAAATTATAAATCAGGTCTCACAGTACAGTATGACAGTTACTCTAGTTTACTCTTTCCGTTACTCTCACTTCTTGGACCACTACTTTGTACTCCTACTTCAATAATATTTTGAAGTAACGTTACTTACTTTGGCTATTCTGTCCACCTCTCGTCCTATCTAAAGTACTTTCAGAACTCCAGTATTAGTAGTAATGGAGTACTGATACTGTAATCAACCGAGAAATGTAATCCTAACTACTTTTGCATGACTTAAGTAACATTTCAGAGTTAATATTCGACTATCACAACATTCTATAGGCCAATAATATTTAATCCATATGGGAGCAGTTCAAATTAATATTGTTAAAATGCAGTTTTTTGTCGTAATATTCAGACTTTTGAGTCTAGTCACTGACAGAAATGATCAGGCTCAACATTTGCACATTTACTTTTGATATTTCAGGCCACACTGCGACGTTCTCCCCATCTGAGAGTACGACATCATCACATGTTAAAATCTGAAAAGTATCAGCCCTCACAGAACTGGAGCTTCAGTTCTTTCTTTTCCAGATCTAATTTTTTTCTTCAAATTGTCTGCATTTTTACTGCTTGTGGTTCACTGATTATTATTATTATTATTGTTGTGTTGTTTATTATTGTCATTCTTATTATCATTATTATTATTATCAATAGTATGATTATTATTCTTATTATTATTATTATAGTTATTGATATTATTATTATGTGATATTATTATTATCATGATTATTTTATGATTATTGTTGGTATTTTTGTATTTTATTATCTTTATTTATATGATTTTATTATTATTATTACGTCTTATATTTGATTATTATTGATATTATTATATTAATATTATTATTATCATTATTATTTATTATTATTGTTCTTATTGTGTAGTACTTATTGTCATTATTATTATTATTATCTTAGTATATTAATGATTTATTATTATTAGTATTCCTTATTTATTATTATTATTATTATTGATATTATTATATTATTATTGATATTATTTATTATTATTATTATTATGGCAACGTTTTATTTAGATTCTTAATCATTCCAAAGGGGAAACAATTTTACAAACATCTTGCGGAGTTTTCTGTGATTAGTTTGTATAAACTTTAGTTCTAACATCGGCTTCTGTCCCATATTAAAATATATAAAGAGACAGTCTTTTGAACGGCTCTTTGACATGAACAAAATCAAAAGATTCGGATCCCACAAAGGAGACCGAAAGTCCCATCACTAACCAATACTGTTGCCCATACAACCAGGTTTTCAGTCCCAGCTCCACTGGCCAAATAATTCTACCACTGCCATGTTATAGTTTTGTAAATATGTTTTGTTCTTTTCCAGAGCCCAGGAGGATTGTGGTCCTGGGTAAAGACGGTGGGTTTAGGGAAGAGCAGTTCTTTACAACACTATACTCGGTCAGTAAGTGTTTGAAGTGTATCATCGTGCTGTAACCTGGTACGAGTCTGTGTCAGGCTGTCAGCAGACGGGTCCGAGGGAGAACCTCCACTCTCATCGACCATCCGGGTTTTTTGGCGAAAAACCCGTGGGGCACAGAGATGAGTCTGAGGTCCATCAAATGCAACATCCACTGTTGCCCAGGGAGTCCACGCATTCCGCATTTTCCTGAAGGTCGAGCCGGTACACGAGGTTGGAGCACGCCGCGGGGTTAATGTCATCCTCAGATATTTTCTCAGATGTGGGCTCTCAGATTCGCCACGGTGGTCTTCACTCACGGAGGACGACCTTCCCCCGGGCCAAGACCTACTTCAGGAGTGGGCCAGCGAGAAACACAGTCTGGAGCCTCCTGCTGCAGAAAGTGTGGAGGCGCTCTTCGTATGGACAACAAGTACTGCAAAAAACATACTACTATATATAGTTACTAATATTTTTGCCGCGGGTGACATCACAAGGGGGGGCGGGGCTTTGGCACCTTTCGGATGTTGTCCCCTGAGCACGCCCAGATACTTTGGCCGCGAGCGTTGAAGTTGCCATAGTAACTGTACATCAAACAAATCTCAAAAAAACGAGATCTGTCCTGTCCAATTTACTTGCTAAAACTGAGCAAAAATTCTTTAAACTATTATAAATGTTAGAAAACAGAGCCAAGTTGAGTTAAGTCCGAGTCACAACTAGTGGTTTTAAATTTGATTATGGTCAAATTTTTTTCTGCTATTTCTAAGAAATAAATTATAAAATATTCAAACTTTGATACATGTGCGGCTACACCAGACAGAACACAAAATGAACACGCCGAAAAACAGTTAAGGTTATAATGAAAAAGGTTCCAAATCGTGCATGACAAGCGGCTAATGCATGCATGGTCTATGGCAGGAATGTTCAGTAGCTAGTTACCATGGTTGACACAATGCCCACAATCAGCAAAACTGACAAATATGTTTTTTTTTAGTTTTTTTTTTAGATGTGCTGGGTTCAAATGTCCACACTATTCCCTACAGGGGGCGCTATGTTAGGAGCCACACCACTCAAAATTTCCCCACAATGCAACTTGAAAAGTAGCAGGTAAATTAAATTAAATTAAATTAATTTTTGTAAAAGTCCAAAACACAACAGCAGGCGTCTCTTTGGGCTGTGAACACAAGAATTGATTTAACCAACAGAAAGTTAGAAAATCCAACAAAGAAACAGAAACGACAAAAACAAATTCATCAACAGAAAAAAATAAATGGATAAGAGCGCCCCCCTGTCCTTAAGACGCTCCTTCTCGGTAAGGAAAAACTCCAAAAAACCCAGTGGTAAAAAGAGAAACCTCGCGGAGAACCCCAGTGACGGACAGATCCACTATCATGGAACAGAGCTGCAGATGTGTCCAGGGATAATACATCACCAGGACCGGAGATTGGTCAATATATAGACCACAATGCACTGGGGGCGGGACATTTGAACACAGCCATGATCTTCTGTTTAAACAACACATTTGTAATACAGTTCAACTTTACCACCAAAGACCCCACTCATTCACAATCCCAAAACAAAACAGGAAATGGTCCAGACTCATTTGTAACATTTATTTGACAGATATTGGATCAACAGCCAGGACCCGTACAGAAACAAACCAGGTCCAGGTGGAACGGCTGCTGCAAACCATCGACAACACAATACTCAGGAACGGCGGGCGATGCTACACCAACGACATGCTCGATCGCATTACATATTTCTACACCAGGAGGCGCAGGGCATCCCCATCAATCCATCCAGGGGGCACCACGTTCATGCAGGGTCCTGAGCAAAGCCAAAGAGGAGGTGTATAAGACAATGGTGAACAACATGAGCGGGCGGTGTCGTGGTCGGTGGTGTTTACTGGGCGCTCTCTTAGGGTGGGGTTTATGGTATGGCGGGGTCGTGGCGTAGAGGCGACGGTGGCGGTGAAGTGCGTCGTGGGCGTGGCAGGAGCAGTGACGGGAGGGCCAAGTAGGGGGCGTCACAGGGGCTTATGTGTCAGAATATACGGGAGCCAATGGAGCAAATCTCCTGAGGTCCATAAATTTCCTCAACGATTGTGACCCAAAAGACTTCAGGTGTGAGATGATGCTGTCATTTTCTGGGTCCAAAAAGAAGCTCAAGAGCTGGTTTCTGGCTTGTTTTGCTATAATAATGTCTAATAAGGCATAAAAAGTGTCTGTCTCGTCTTTACCTCCAGATTAATATTATCATGTGAGTGTAATAACATATTTGTTCATCACTATATATATGTTTGAAGGATTAATAAAATGGCATTTTCAATAAATATTTTGGAAAAAAAGACAATTTGCTTGGCTCAGATATTTCTGAATTTTTTTTAAATCATTATTATTATTATTATATTATTTATATATTATTATTCTTATTATTTATTATAATTATTCTTAGTATTATTATTATTAGTTAGACTTATTAGTATTATTATATTAAGGCATGGTAAACACAAACTAAGAAAACATTTCTGGGGAGATATTATTGATCTTATTGGCCCCCTACCAACTTTCGTCGGTAACGGAGACTTAAACTGCACTTTCCTTCCATTTTTCTTTTTCAATTAGTTGATTGTGTGGTGCACTCTCCAGTAAGCAGGGAATCCTTTCATTTCATTGGAGTAATGTGGAGAAGTTTTGCCACTAAAATTTGAAATAAAAGTTGGTTGATTGGGGTAAAACGTTCTAGCCGACGCTGCACTGACTCTCTGGGGAGACCGCCCAGCAATTAACACAACCTATATTCATTTCTGTAATCAAAGTTGTTAAAATGATTTGCGAAGTCTCAGGCGGGGTCATGACGACGCTTTTGAAAGAAAAAAAAAAAAATCCTTGCACTTTGAAAATGGCTCTCTCCAGCGCCCCTGCACAGGTTGTAATGGAAAATGTGTTTGTCGTAGACTGATGAATTTTTATTTTATTTTTTTTATTTTTATTTTTTTTATGAGAACAGAAGAAAAAAGACCAAAACAGTTCGTACAAAACATAACAGGACTTGACCAAAATGGCGAACGTCCTGTCAGGTGGAGGGCGGGGGTAATGACTAATATTTTACGTGTCATGATTGCTAACTTTCATTTGTCTACAGGGACATTTTTTCTGGGCCTGCTGGGCTCCCATTGGGGTCTCATTGGGGTCCATTGGGTCCCATTGGGGTATTGGGCTCCATTGGGGGTCCATGGGGTCCCCATGGACAAGGGGCAAAGTTCGGCAAACAATTTATTGGTGGTATGAAACTGTCTAAAGCCCCCACCCCTGTTTATTATTATGAAATAACGTCCGATAATAACTGAATGTTATTTTTAAGTCTTATACTTTTTCTGTGTATATATACCGTGATTTATTATTTGTGTGTTATGGTTTCAAGGGTGTGCAATTTCTTTTTTAAGTTTTGAAGTTTTGCTACATAGAAAATGAAAGCGGGGTCACATTGTCTAAATTATAAAGGAGACAGTCCATATATTGTTCGACACACAATAAAACATAGGAACTGAAGGAATTCTGAAAATATGGCAGATATTGGGAAGAATATTTCATAGCGTTCTGAACTGTAATCATGTCTGTATTTATAACGGTTTTGTGTGTGAGGAGAGTTTGCTGTGCCTCACCTATGCTCTCTTTATCTCAGACACGCCCGCTATTTCCA
>JAIEZT010000449.1:597529-659644 GCA_019594935.1 Periophthalmus modestus | reverse complement strand
CTGATCACTAACAGCAACAGAGTGTGAATCAGAGACTCTGGAGACGTTTGAGGTCCAACAAGATGTTCTACAGATCTTTAAGTGTTTTATTAGTCTTTAGTTTTGGTCCAAACAGCAGACTTACAAAACACATTGAATTATACTTTTCTAAATTTATCAGCTCAAAGTTAACATAAAACATTAGGCCAGTTTCAGAACCTCTTACAAAAGTACAGCCCCTGCAGGTCTCTCTTCTCCTCCTGTCGTCTGTGCCGGTGGTGAAATCTTGGTTTGTAGGCCGTTCTTTTTTTTTTCCCGGTGTCTGAGGGCGAGGACTTGACTCTGAGCTGTGTGAACCGGAGCCGTTCCACTGTGTCTGCACACTTCTACAGGGACGAGCTCCGAGTTGACCTCTGAACCCCCCCCCGACCTCCGCCTCCTCCGCGCCGTGAGCTGGTCTGAGCGGGGCTGGGTACAAGTGCAGCACTGGAGACATCGAGTCATCACCTGCTCTGCTGGAAGTCCACAACCCGCAGTGAGTAAGAATACTTCTAATCAGACCTGTACACAAGAATTGAATCACCTGAAGGTCTGTACCAAAGTTTTTCCCAGGTATATTAGCTAAATGTGTTGTGTCCCAGTACAGATTAGGGTCATCAAAAGTATCAAAAATCAGATACTAATCGATATTAAAACTGGTATTGAAACACATTTGAACAAGTGTGGCGAGGCGAGCGGAGAGACTAAATAAACTGCTAAATCAATCAATTAAAACCAACAAGCCACTGGTTAAAGGGCATCAAACAAGAAACATGTAGTTGAGACAGAAACAAAGACAAAAAGCAGCAGATATTGTAGGTGCTCCACGTTTCCTGGCTCCAACACAGCACTGATCACCTCTGAAATGACTTGGGGTTAGCAGCACACGGCAAGACCCGGAAGTGTGCAAAGTCAGAGGGCGCAAGGCAAGAGCGAGTGCCGTTTTATAGGTGACGCGTAGTTCCCAAAAAGCAGCAGGCGTGAAGTATCAATGCTAAAAAGTCACATTCACAGGAGAGAAATGAACCTTTCCTCAATATCTTTATAATGATGTTTCACAAGTATAAGACACATAGACTAGTATAACACTCATGGACCACGATGAACCTACCGCAGACTCATACAGATAAGACCACATGGAATATAAAGAAAGTATTTATTTAATGTTGAAAATCACATTCTATTATCTAAATAAAGAGTATTTTTATTGTCCTTTATTGTAGTATCAGAATCGATGTTGAGTATTGAGTCTATTCCTTGAAATTTTGTTTGAAATAGTCTGCTGTGTGGTTTCTCCATCTAATACCCTTTTATTTCCCGAGAAGCAGGAAGTTTGCCGTTAGCATGCTGATTGTTGTTAGCTTATAAACCCACTGTGGTGAATAATGCTCAGGATGCATAAAGATAAATGAGGAATAACTTGGGACCACTGCAAACAATTGAGCTCTGTATGATGATGGTGTATGTGTGTTCAGGGCAGCTCTAGCTTTCAGGGGCCCTAAGCTGAATGTGGCTCTGGGGCCCCCGACAGCGGATGTATCCTGGCTCAACTATTGGTGATTCACATTTGACACATTCTGACTCTGCTCTCATCACTTGTTTTAGAGGGATATTTAGGCTGCTGTGAACACACAAGTCCTGTTCCCAATAAAAGCTGATATATTATTTTCAATATAAATGTGTGGGCTCTTGGGGGCCCTCTAGTGGCCCTAAGTAGCTGCTTAGTCTGTTTATAGACTGGGCCGGCCCTGTCTGTGTTGTAGTTAAGATTTTTTGCTTGATTTTAGGTAGGACAGAGACAGAGTTGCCTCCCACAAACTCTGCGTCTGACTCCGCCCACATGCACATGGTCGTGAGGCTGGTCTGCCACCTGCTGGTCTTCTGCCCGTACTGCATCTCCACAGTGCTCATGGTCCGTACCTGTATCGACAACAAAGACTCAACGGTGTTAAACACCCAAACTAAAACCTGAACTAGGTCTAAACCAGTCTAAACCTGGACTAAAACAGGTCTAAACCAGGACTAAACCAGGTCTAAACCAGGACTAAAGCAGGACTAAAAGCAGGACTAAAGCAGGTCTAAAACATGTCTAAAACAGGTCTAAACCAGGTCTAAACCAGGTCTAAAAACAGGTCTAAAGCAGGTCTAAAACAGGTCTAAAGCAGGTCTAAAGCAGGTCTAAAGCAGGTCTAAAACAGGTCTAAAGCAGGTCTAAAACAGGTCTAAAACAGGTCTAAAGGAGGTCTAAACCAGGTCTAAAGCAGGTCTAAACCAGGTCTAAACCAGGTCTAAAGCAGGTCTAAAACAGGTCTAAAGCAGGTCTAAAGCAGGTCTAAAACAGGTCTAAAGCAGGTCTAAAGCAGGTCTAAACCAGGTCTAAAGCAGGTCTAAAGCAGGTCTAAAACAGGACTAAAGCAGGACTAAAGCAGGACTAAAGCAGACTAAAGCAGGACTAAAGCAGGACTAAAGCAGGTCTAGAGATGATGGGACTTATCGAGAATTATTCTAAGCTTTTGGAGCAAGAAAGTTGCATAGTGGGCTGAGTAGTTAGTTCTCCTGCCTCGCAACAAGAAGGTTCCTGGTTGACTCTGTCTTTTTGTCTGTTGATGAGGTTCAGGAAGGGCATCTGACGTATCCCATTAATCTGATTTTGTCTCTCACTATAGACGACAAAAGGCCACGATACAAAGAGAAAAATGAAGAACTTAAAGATGCTGCTGTCACCATCAACCATTATAACTGAGATGTGTAAAGTTTTAATTTACAGATCCACTGTGTAACTTTTCTGGTGAAGGGTGTGATAATGTCTCTGTGGAGATGTTCTGCTTTACCAATAATCTCAAGTATAAGGGATTAAATTTATTAAACTCCATGGAGACAAGAAGGTGATGCCATCAGTTTCTGGTCAGATGTTTTGGAGAGATGAGGATACTCACAGAAATACTTCTTCAAATATGGTTCTGTACTTTTAAACTGCTTTACAACCACATCAGTGTCGCAGTTCTCCACAGCTTTGTTTTTGTTTTCAATCCCAGTCAAAGTTGTAAAAAAATGTATTAAAATATAAAAAAGAAAAATGTTAAAATTGAGTGGCTATCTTCTTTAAAATTGCTTACATTTCCTTTAACCAAATCTTGTTACTAACCATAACTGCATCCTGACATTTGCTCACGGTACATTAATGTAATTAGTCTCGTACTGAAGAAATCAACCACAAACTGCTTAGAAACAGTCAGGCTTCATATCGTTCCTTTGAGGTATGTTGTCTCTTTGGTGTTTGGTCCTTAACACTCACCGTAGAAGAGACTTTCAAAGACTGTATTGTGCTTATTCGGCCCTGCCCACTTTTACCATAAATGTGACAAAAGAGCGTCTGTGCTCTCTTTGTGGTGGCACTTCCTGTTAAGCAAGAATCCCATTCATTTCAATGGAGGATTTGGGAGTTTTGCCACAAAAATCTGATGTAAAGTAGTTTTATTTGTGTCTGCGTGTCCTTCAGTCGTCCAGGTCTGATCTACAGCAAAAGATGAAGTTTAAATCTGTGAACTGGACAAATCGTTGTAGGAGTGAAGACGTGAAGTGCAAATCTGTCACCTGTCCAGAACTGAAGAAGCGGCCTGGATGAGCAGCCAAACATCTTCACTCCTACAACGATTTGTCCAGTTGACTGATTTAAACGTCGTCTTTTGCTACTTTTATTTTTTAACAAATCCTCTGGAGGCTTTAGACTTTAGCTCTGTAGTCCCTATAGAACTTATTTGCTGTGAAGATCGGCAGCTCCTCGCAAAATAATCCAACCCAAATGACAACGGCAGCACCAACGAGAACCTCCAGAATGAGGTGAATAGAACTGCTCCATCATTTTGTCTGGTGGTATTGACCTTATTCCGCACCAACATATTTTTCCGTAAATGCAACTAAACCACGCTGTCTTTGTAGTGGCACTTCTGGTTAAGTGGAAATCCCGTTCTTTTCGATGAAGCGCTAAAATATGATATAAAGTAGGTTGGTTTGTGTCATATGTTCAATGTTTATGTGGAACAACAAGTCAAACTGCACCGATTCTCTGGGAGGCTTCAAAACGGCTCTGTAGTCCCTCTAGAACTTATTTGCTGTCAAGATTGGCAACTCTGTACCAAATAATACAACCCAAATAACGATGGCAGCCAATACGGTCCATGGCAACCTCCAGAATAAGATGAATAGCTGAGGAAGGAAGTGAACGATGTCTTCCATGAGCCTGCGTGATAAGGGAGATGATGGACTACACCCTGTTTTTATGTGTGATGCCAGGACGTGCTGGGAGTCCACTGATAAGTTGTTGGTCATAGTGAAACTAAACTTGTCTCGCACACGGAGCAGACGCTTTTAGACCGGGCAAAACTGTGAGAAGAATCACTCCACAAAGAGCGATGGAAGGTATGCTCCACACCGTCTTTCCTTTCTTTTAAAAAATGAGATACAATCCAACAGAAGACTCCCACATCTCTCAAATTTACTTGCACTTACAGCTGTTGAACTATTTGTGAGGCATGGTTGGTAAAAACTGCACTGTTCAGGTACTAGAATCTGCTCCACCACATTTGTTGTACGATTTTGCTTTAGTTTTCTTAGTTTTTTGTCTGATGTTACTCAAATGAATTGCCTCTGGAGGGATAGATAGAGCTGTTCGAATCCGAAACATAACTCTGCACGTTTCTATATCCTGCAGTGTTAATGAAGATAATTCGATATCTTTCCTAAATCAGGTCATACAAACAGTTTCTTTGGGATCTTCACTTGTACAAAACTAAACTAGCACGTCCCTGGAGCTCACTATCAGTATAAATGTGATCGTTTAGTTGTGTGACTCTTTTCTGGGAGGAGGAGGAGTTAAAAAAAAGGGGAAGTGTTCAGGAAACTCTGTCTGAACACTCCCACGTCTGACGTCTGAGAACAAAACAGAAAGTGACTTCAGAGGCAGAAGATCCGGACTTTCGAGACACAGACACTTCTTTAAAGGCTCTAACACCATGGAAGGGGAAGGTAAACCCCACAAATCCATCAAACGAACTCATGTGCAGTGTTCTGGTGTTTTCACAGGCGACAGTAGCAGTAAAAAGCGGGTTTGTTCAGTGTAATTCGAGCTGTGTGTTTTAGAGGCCTGTGCCGTCACGTGTTACATAATAGACCCATGTTTACAGCCTGGTGCACTGCTCTGTGTTCCTACTGTTGCTTCATAACCTTATCTCTCATGATTTGTCACTTATTCAAACTTTCCAGTCACATGATTAAGTTAAAATGTGGCGTCGTTTGACTTTTCCTGAGCTGTAGTATAAAGTAAACTGCAGCTTTTGTGTTTTTACGTCTATAATTTTCCATTTAGTTTTCCATATTATAACATTTATAATAATATTTTAGTTTGTCCATGTCTGAGGCTGTGCAAATTTGTACTCGAGTAAAAGTACTGTTACTCATAATGTACTCAGTTGCAAGTACGAGTAGCCCACTGTTGTACAAAGTCGTATTTACGCTAAATTTGTGACTCCTGTGAGCTTTAAGTCATGTTCTAACAGACCTGGAGTCATGTTTGAGTAACTTTTTATTATTAGTCACATCTCCAAAGCTCAAAACGCTCTGTTCCACCTTGTGATGTCATGAAGTGGTAGTTTTCAAATTAACAGCTACTTTTACCTTCAGTTCAGTAGAAGATTGACAACTTCAGGGATGAAATGATCCAAATGATTCAAGAAATGAAGGTGTGTGGAGTTTAAAAACACAGTGGAGCACTTCCTGTATCACCACATGATGACATCACAAGGTGGAACAGAGTGTTTTCAGTTTGAGAGAAGAAAAACTCAGCCTAAATATGCAGGGTTTGTGTGTTAAACATGTGAATGAAACAAAAAAACACAACTCCAACAGATCAGAAAATGGGCCCATAAAGTAAGTACTAGTTTTAATGCAATTTTCAGGGTTTTTATACAAAATTAGACCAATCTACAAGTTTAAAACCTAATTAATTTTCTCTGAGGTACGATGTGGTTATGTTTGTGGGTTTATAAAGGAGCAGAGACGTGGATTGGGACTCTAAAATGTCTCTAATTACAAATACCTGGATATAATTATACTCAGTCACAAGTACAGGTTTAAAAATCTATTCAAAAAAGCACAGTTACCCCAAAAATCTTCTCAGTTACAGTAACATTTATTTGCAGTGAGCTACTTTCCAGCCCTGGGAGCAAGTAATGATGAGTGGAGATCGACAGATATGGATTTTTCAGTTTTTTTTTCAAGGCTATACCGATACCGCTGATATTCATGGCTGATATTTTTGGGCTGATTTTGATTATTTCCCCCAAGTTATGTCATTTACATCCACTACAAACTCCCCCCAAGTCCTTTTTAACCACAAACCTATAAGAGAGCTGTGTTGTGCATGTTTTTCCGCGTATTAAAGTGTTAATTTTAAACTTTGTGTGTATTTTTAATGCAGCAGATCAACCAAAACAAAATATCGCCCTCTGCTGGAGATTTAAGGTCAATAGTCGTCCCTCACTATATCGCGATTCACCTTCTGTGGTCTCACTGTTTCGTCAATTTCTGTAGTGTAATTTTTGCATGAGTATGAACGTGCATGAATGTGTTCTGCGTCCTGATTGGCTGAAGGACTATAGACCATTGTGTTCTGCGTCCTGATTGGCTGAGGGACTGTAGACCATTGTGTTCTGCGTCCTGATTGGCTGAGGGACTGTAGACCATTGTGTTCTGCGTCCTGATTGGCTGAGGGACTGTAGACCATTGTGTTCTGTGTCCTGATTGGCTGAGGGACTGTAGACCATTGTGTTCTGTGTCCTGATTGGCTGAGGGACTGTAGACCATTGTCCATCAGTCTCCTCCGTGTCTCCTGTACAGTACAGAATGTGTCAGACAAATTTACATAAATGTTGGATCAGTGTGACTCTGAAGTGCTGTATGTTTGCAAGTTTTCTCCCCGACAAAACCCACAATGTCGATGAAATGTTCTGCACCGACAAAGGCACCGACGAAGGCTTGAACTTTGTGTTTAAACAAGAGAGAAATGTGAGAAAATGTTAATGTCTGTGTGAGAAAAGTGTATAAAGTGTGTGGTGAGGGGTTTTACAGACAAGAAACAGACAGAATAATGTAAAAAAAAAAGCTGATACTTCATGGATTTCGCCTATTGCAGGTTATTTTTAGAACGTGACCCCCACGATAAACGAGGGACCACTTTACTAAAAAGTCCAAATATTGGCCAACCATCGTAAAAGTGTCTCTCTAATGCTTAGGCCTTATACAGTTAGTATTTGTTTTAACCCAACTTTAAACTAAAATATGTTTATTTTCTGGTAATACAATTTTTTCCTTTATCTTTTTAGACTCAAACCCCCGAAGAATTGTCTTAATCGGCAAAAGCGGCAGCGGAAAAAGCAGCCTGGCCAACACAATTTTTGGAAAGGCAATTTTCGAGGTGAACCACGGCAGCGACTCCAAATCCAAATTCTCCCAGGCCCAAACCGCACTCGTGGATGGACGGGCCTTGACGTTGATCGACACCCCTGGAATTTTCGACATCGACCGCTCAGACGACGAGATTCTGTCGGGAATATTGAACTGTTTCAAGCAGTCTTCGCCCGGACCACACGCCTTTATTTTCGTGTTACTCGTCGAGAAGTTCACAGACCAAGAACAAGCCATCGTCGATCAGGTTCAACGGCATTTCGGCGATGACGTTTTCAAATACGCCTCCGTGGTTTTTACTCACGGGGACCAGCTGCCGGAAAAAGATGGAAGTTAATGAGTTTGTGGGTCAAAGCAAAGGGTTAGAAGACCTGGTCGAGAAATGTGGAAAACGTTGTTTTGTGGTTGACAACAAATACTGGACAGATGCGACGCCAAACGAATATCGAAGCAACGGTTTTCAAGTGAAAGAGATTCTCAGGTCAATAGAAAGTACGTGTCAAGAAAACAACGAGTACTTCGTTAATAAGACGCTGCAACGAGTGGAAATGGACTATCAAAACAGAAAAGATCTCGAATCCAAAGGCTGGTGTGTGGTAGACAGCGTAGGCGAAGTCGAGCATTATCAGAACAAAACTGTTTGTGGCCGTGTTGTGTTTGTGGTCCTGCTCGCTTCAGTGACGGAGGTCGGTCAGGAGGCAGTGGCAGCCTTAAAAAGCACTTTAGACCACATCATGAGACCAGAGAGGATGTGATTAAAAGGGGGGTGTGGCACTCCGAGATCGAAATTACAATTTGATTTAGAGTTATTCAAAGAGCCTATATGACACTATTCTCTGATCTGTTTTAATATCGTTTCCTCCTCGTCACAAACAGACCCGGAGTTGAGTTTTTTTTGTTTCATTCACACATTTAACTCACAAACCTGCAGATTATGTATTTAGGAGTTCTTCTTTCAAACTGAAAACACTCAAAATTGTGGGGTTTTTGTGTAATCTTTTTAGTAATAGCTTGCAGAATGTCTAGAAGTATGCTTTATATTCTTTTTGGATAAATTAGCGAGCCCAAAGGGTCAAATTTGGCCCTGATCCTAAATTAGGGAATAAAGTGGATATTTCAGTGAACTTATAGCAGTAGTTTAATGCAATGTTCATCATTTTCTTTCTTGGGTTCTCCAGGGATAAGTTCAATACCCGACATTTCAGGCAAAGCACTAACATCTCCATGGAAACAAGCAAATGGTCGACTCTTTGCCAGAAAAGTTACAAAGTGCACCTTTACTTTCACACGTTTAACAAAAAAACCCTGCATATTTAGGCTGAGTTCTTCTCTCAAACTGAAAACACTCTGTTCCACCTTGTGATGTCATCGTGTGTGGTGATACAGGAGTGCTCCACTGTGTTATTAAACTCCACACACCTTCATTTCTAGAATCATTTGGATCATTTTCCGTCCTGGAATTGGCAATCTCCAAGCCATTTAAAGGTAAAAAGGAGCTGTGAACTTGAAAACTACCACTTCATGACATCACAAGGTGAACAGAGCACTTTGAGCTTTAACAAAATGAAACAAAACACATCTCCAGGTCTGTTTTTGAGGAGGAAACACCATTATAACATGACTTAAAGCTACATGAGTCAACTTTACGTAATATAGAACATTTTTAAAGCATCAAAAACACCACTAAATAAATTAAACACAGTGACAAACAGGAGCATTTCCATGTCGACCAGCAGGTGGCGAACCCCAGGAAAGTTACATAATGCTCCTTAAATGTGTTTTACCCTAACATTACTCAAACTCCAGGTCTGTGTTTTTTGAGCGTTATAACACGACTTAACCTCCTAGAACCTGATCTCTTACATGTCGTGCTTTATTTCTCTAAAAACGAAGAATTTTCTTTTCACACACATATGAGGACATTCGTTCTATGTTTTAATCATTTCGATAGAACACAATAAAGTCACGTTTGAGTGATGATTTGCAAAAACTATTTAGATTTAAGTGGCTGAACACAACAACATTTTTCTTGATGTAAAAAAAAAGAGAAACGACATTTGTGCCTCATGTGACGAGCGGCTGACAGGTGCAGACATGAGACTTTAACAAAGAGCGTCTGGAATCTAGGACGATGTGGAGTCAACATTTGTATTGTTGCCTAGACAACTCAAAAAAGTACCAGGTGCCAGGTGGATTAAGCTCAACAGAGTCTATTTATCGTAAACTAGGATCTTTAACTGACAAAATGTCCTCTGGCTCTGAGAACAGTTCAATCTCTTGTTACATAAAATAAAAAAAACCTGTTAATCCTGAAGTTTCGACCTTTACAAACCCGTGAAACATGTGATTCTTGCTCAACTCTTCATATCTGCAGTTTGAGAAATGTCAGAAAAATCCCAATTTGATATTTTTTACAAACTAAACTATACCGTCTTACCTGTCGCCATAACAAATTTAATATAGACGATAAACGATAATATTCAAACTAAGTGATGACACAACAGCCCACGAGCAGATTTAAACCGCAAAAAACGACTCTAAATCTACAATATTGTTCAAAAAAGACCAGCTGAAACACTGAAGTACTTAGTTTGCGTCTGTAATGAGGCTTAGAAGTGATTCGTTCAACTTTTTACGGCTCAAATCTCATCGTAGAGCCAAAAAATAACCATAAATCTGCATGAAACGAGCAGCAAAAAAGAAACTGTTCCAGGTTTCATGCACTGAGCAGGTAGAAAATACTCCACTTTTACCCCAAAGTATCTGTATTACTGATATTTTTTCATTTTTTTTCATATATGTTGCGAATTTTTAATATATTTTTGTATTTAATCACAAAAAGACGATTGTACTTCCTCGGAATAAAATAACAAAAAATAAATACATAAATAAAATGAACCAATGGACTTGTGTTTTTTGATAAATGTCTCACAATTAAAAAAAAAAAAAAAAAAAAAAAAGGGAAAATGAGCACAGTACTTTTCTATAGTGGGTAGATCATATTGCTTTCCCAGTAATGTTTCTCAGTATGGCATTAAACCTGTATTGCATTTATTCAAATATATGTTTCTACTGCTTAAAAATGCTTCGATGAGCTGGGTCGCTTCTCCACAGATATGACTTGTAACCTGCTTGTCTCCATGGAGATACATGTTTAATGCCGCTGGGGATTATTCCAGGCAAGCGGCAACGTCTCCATGGAAACAAGCAGGTGGTGGAACCAGAAAAGTGACATAGTGTACTTTTAGTGATAATAGTTGTGTCGTTTTCGGTAAAGAAGAAGTCATTTGTCTGGAATTCAAACCGATTTTTCTTTATATAATGGACACAAATCGAGACTTTTTAAAATATATGAGGACAAGAAAAAGCAGAGATGAAAATGAGCTGAACCATGACGATTCACAAGACTAAACAGAGCTGTAATGAGACCTTCCCCTAATCCTCCTTCACTATCAGACATGTGTGAATGGACCCATTGTGTTCGAACGTCTGGGCTCAATGCCAAGGAGCCAGGTTCCTCCTCCTCTTCCTCCTCCTCTTCCTCCTCCATCACCGGGTGGAGTCCTCTTCCCACGGGCACCGGGCCAAGAACCCGACTGCAGGTTGTGTGGGAACATCAAGGTTGTCGGGTTGTGGAACATCAGGTTTTGTGTGAGAACATGGACCTGTGTGGTTGTGGTGCAGAGATGATAAAAATGCAAAGAGAAGAAAGAAACTAATACAAGAGAAGAATGATAAAGGGAAATGAGGTTCGCAAAGGTTTTGAACACAGAATTGTACAGTGGATATTCGATATTTTTGTTGCTTTGGATTAAGTCAGTATTAAAGACCCTGGACAGAGCTCTCAGCAGTGCCATTTATCACGATGCATTTGGCGGCTTTTCAGTGTATTCTTTTTTATCATACTTTTATTTTCAGCTTCTATTTTGCTTTTATTTGATCGACAAACATTATATTACACCCTGATAATGAACCTCCACTCTTCACGTCTCTACAGTCACAAAAACATCTGCCCCTCGTGACGTGTCTTTACTTTTAGCTGCAGCAGAGTCTCTGTTCTGCAGTGATGTTTTCAGAGTTCTGACTCATCACTGAGGAAGACGAGAACGACGGCCGAGCCTTTGCATGAGCTAAACTAAACACTGCTCTTTTTTTATGATATTTTAGTTTCCTGAGACGGGGGGATACAGTGTAACTTTATTTGAAGTAAACTGCTTAAATGTGACATGTTGGTTTCTTCCTTGTTCCTCGTCCTGGAGCCGCCGACCAGGTTCAGAGAAAAACACTCCCACGAGAAAAGTACAAAAGTCCTTTTTCACGAGGAGATAATTACAGCTCTGTAGCTCTGAGGGAGTGTGCACATCCTGCTCTGTGTGAACACTGCTGAAAGAGAGAGAGTGAAAAAGAGTGAAAGAGAGAAAGAGAGAAAGACAGAAAGAGTAAAAGAGTGCAAGAGTGCAAGAGTAAAAGAGTGAAAGAAAGAGAGAAAGACAGAAAGAGTGCAAGAGTAAAAGAGTAAAACAGTGCAAGAGTAAAAGAGTAGAAGAGTGCAAGATTAAAAGAGTGCAAGAGTAAAAGAGTGCAAGAGAGAAAGAGTGGAAAAAGAGTGTAAGAGTGCAAGAGTAAAAGAGCGAAAGAGAGAAAGAGTGAAAAAGAGTGCAAGAGTAAAAGCGTGAAAGAGAGAAAGAGTGAAAAAGAGTGCAAGAGTAAAAGTGAAAGAGTACAAGAGTGAAAAAGAGTAAAAGAGTGAAAGAGAGAAAGAGTGAAAAAGAGTGAAAGAGTACAAGAGTGAAAGAGAGAAAGTGAAAAAGAGTGAAAGAGTACAAGAGTGAAAAGGTGAAAAGGTGAAAGGGTGAAAGGGTGGGGCCAATTAAATTAAAGGTTCATTTTTTCTTAAATGCACAATAAGGATCATTTTGCCACATGTTTTTTGTGCAAATTATAAAACTGAACAAACAAACGACATTTCTGACGACAGCAAGAATGAATTTATCTATATTTTTCCTCTTGTTTTCTCTCCCGTTTCATGTCACAAAACCCTTTCCCACAATGCACCTTGTGTAAGTCACATGCAGAGTTCCCCTATGAGTCGAGCCTGTTTGGCGACATTTCAGCTGTGCAGAAGTGAGTTTAAACAAGTCGAGACAAAGTACAGACAAAGAACAGTCTGGAGTCACGCAAAGAAACATGAAACCGTGAGGTCGCTCCTCCTCTTCCTCGTCCTGCGGAGGTTAAATAAGACGAGTTTCAGCTAAACCTCAAACACAGAACAGACTTTGTGGGACCAGTGGAGAAAATGAATCTCGGGATGGACGGTGAGTTGAAAACCTAAACTATACTTCCATAACTGTCCTATTAGTCCTGTCCAGAGGAAGGGAGTTATACTTTTAAAGAAATTGTACTTTTCAGGAGACTTTTCTTGCAGCATATTTTATTCTTACCTGAGTTTTATTTCTTTTGCTCTTACTTGAGTAAAAGTTGTGGTTCCTCTTCTCTCTGTGAGTCTAAAGTGACGTGAGCTTTTTACTTTTATGTTTCTTGCAGCTTCTTCAGATATTTAGTTTGTCTCGTTGCCGTGTCTCTTTAAAAATTACAGATTTTGTTCATTATTTCACATTTTGTCCTTTACTTCACACTCACTTCAAATTATAAATCAGGTCTCACAGTGCAGTATGACAGTTACTCTAGTTACTTTTTCCGTTACTCTCACTTCTTGGACCACTACTTTGTACTCCTACTTTAATAATATTTTGAAGTAACGTTACTTACTTTGGCTATTCTGCCCACCTCTCGTCCTATCTAAAGTACTGCAGAACTCCAGTATTAGTAGTAATGGAGTACTGATACTGTAATCAATCGAGAAATGTAAACCCTAACTACTTTTGCATGACTTAAGTAACATTTCAGAGTTATTATTCGACTATATTTGGTTTCAGACGACATCACAACATTCTATATGCCAAAAATATTTAATACATATGGGAGCAGTTCAAAGTAATATTGTTAAAATGCAGTTTTTTGTCGTAATATTCAGACTTTTTGAGTCTAGTCACTGACAGAAATGATCAGGCTCAACATTTGCGCATTTACCTTTTGAATATTTCAGGCCACACTGCGACGTTATCCCCATCTGAGAGTACGACATCATCACATGTTAAAATCTGAACAGTATCAACCCTCACAGAACTGGAGCTTCAGTTCTTTCTTTTTCCAGATCTAATTTTTTCTTTCTAATTTGTATGCATTTTTACTGCTTTGTTCACTGATTATTATTATTATTGTTGTTGTTGTTTTATTATTGTCATTCTTATTATCATTATTATTATCATTATTATTATTATTATTATTATTATTATTATTATTATTATTATTATTATTATTATTATTATTGTTGTTTTTATTATTATTGTCATTATTATTATTATCATTATTATTATTAATATTACTATTATTACTACTACTACTATTATTATTATTATCATTTTTATTTTATTATTGTTATTATTATCATTATTATTATTTTTATTATTATTGTCATCATTATTATTATTATTATTATTATTATTATTATTATTATTATTATTATTATCATTATTATTATTATTATCATCATCATCATCATCATCATCATTATTATTATTATTATTATTATTATTATTATTATTATTATATGATATTATAATTAATATTATTATTGATATTATTATTATTATTATTATTATTATTATTATTATTATTATTATTATTATTATTATTATTATGCAACGTTTTATTTAGATTCTTAATCATTCCAAACAATTTTAAACACATCTTGGTCGTTTCTCTGTGATTAGTTTGTATAAAATTTGTTCTCACATCGGCTTCTGTCCCATAATTAAATATAAAAAGAGCCAGTCTTTTGAACGGCTCTTTGACATGAACAAATTCAAAAGATTCGGATCCCACAAAGGAGCCGAAAGTCCCATCTCTAACCAATACTGTTCCCATACAACCGGGTTTTCAGTGCCAGCTCTACTGTAAATAATTCTACCACTGCCATGTTTCTAGTTTTGTAAATACGTTTTGTTCTTTTCCAGAGCCCAGGAGGATTGTGGTCCTGGGTAAAGCCGGTTTAGGGAAGAGCAGTTCTTTAAACACTATACTCGGTCAGTACGTGTTTGAAGTGTATCATCGTGCTGTCCCTGGTACGAGTCTGTGTCAGGCTGTCAGCAGACGGGTCCGAGGGAGGAACCTCCACCTCATCGACACTCCGGGTTTTTTTGGCGAAAACCCGTGGGGCACAGAGCTGAGTCCTGAGGTCCTCAAATGTAACATCCACTGTGCCCCCGGAGTCCACGCGTTCCTCATTTTCCTGAAGGTCGAGCGGTACACGAGGTTGGAGCACGCCGCGGTTAATGTCATCCTCAGATATTTCTCAGATGAGGCTCTCAGATTCGCCACGGTGGTCTTCACTCACGGAGACGACCTTCCCCCGGGCCAGACCATTCAGGAGTGGGCCAGCGAGAACCACAGTCTGAGCCTCCTGCTGCAGAAGTGTGGAGGCCGCTTCTTCGTCCTGGACAACAAGTACTGCAAAAACACTACTACTACTACTAGTTACTAATATGTTTGCGGTGACATCACACTGGGGGGCGGGGTTTGGCACCTTTTTCAGACTGAGCACGCCCAGATACTTTGGTTGCCATAGTAACTGTACATCGAACAAATCTCAAAAAACGAGATCTGTCCTGTCAAATTTACTTGCTAAAACTGAGCAAAAATTCTTTAAACTTTTATAAATGTTAGAAAACAGAGCCAAGTTGAGTTAAGTCCGAGTTCACAACTAGTGGTTAAATTTGATTATGGTCAACTATAGTTTTTTTTCTTCTATTTCTAAGAATAAATTATAAAATAGTCTAACTTTGATACATGTGCGGCTACATCAGACAGAACACAAAGTGAACACGCCTAAAATAGTTAAACAGGTTCAATGAAAAAGGTTCCAAATCGTGCATGACAGGGACTAATGCATGCATGTCTATGGCAGAATGTTCAGTAGCCTAGTTACCATGGTGACACAACGCACACATCAGCAAACACTGCCAAATATGTTTTTTGTTTTTTTTTAGATGTGCTGTGTTCAAATGTCCACACTATTCCCTACAGGGGGCGCTATTTAGGAGCCACACCACTCAAAATTTCCCACAATGCACCTTGAAAAGTAGTAGGCAAATTAAATTAAATTAATTTTTGTAAAGTCCAAAACCACAACAGCAGTCGCCTCTTTGGGCTGAACACAAGAATTAATTTAACCAACAGAAAGTTAGAAAATCAACAATGGAACAGAAACAGACAAACAAATTCATCAACAGAAAAAAATCTAATGGATAACTGTCCCAGTGCGCCCCCTGTCCCAGAGCGCCCCCTGTCCCAGAGCGCCCCCTGTCCTAGAGCGCCCCCTGTCCCAGAGCGCCCCCTGTCCTTAAACGCTGCTTCTCGGTAAGGAATTGGTAAAAAGAGAAACCTCGAGGAGAACCACAGTGAAGGACAGATCCACTATCATGAACAGAGCTGCAGATGTGTCCAGGACTAATACATCCTTTTGCAGATAAAGTTTATATATATAGCCCACGAGATTGGTCAATATATAGACCACAATGCACTGGGGGAGGACATCTGAACACAGTCATGATCTGTTTAAACAACACATTTACAATACAGTTCAACTTTAACACCAAAGACCCCCACTCATTCACAATCCCAAAACAAGGATATGGTCCAGACTCATTTGTAACATTTATTTTACAGATACTGGATCAACAGCCAGGACCCGTACAGAAACAACCAGGTCCAGGTGGAACGGCTGCTGCAAACCATCGACAACACAATACTCAGAAACGGCGGGCGATGCTACACCAACGACATGCTCGATCGCATTACATACTTCCTACACCAGGAGGCGCAGGGCATCCCCATCAATCCATCCAGGGGCACCACGTTCATGCAGGTCCTGAGCAAAGCCAAAGAGGAGGTGTACAAGACAATGGTGAACAACATGAGCGGTGTCGTGGTCGGGGTGTTACTGGGCGCTCTCTTAGGGGTGGGGTTTATGGTCGGGGTCGTGGCCGTAGAGGCGACGGTGGCGGTGAAGTGCGTCGCGGGCGTGGCAGGAGCAGTGACGGGAGGGCCAGTAGGGGGCGTCACAGGGGCTTATGTGTCAGAATACGGGAGCCAATGGAGCAAATCCCCTGAGGTCCACGAATTCCTCAACGATGTGACCCAAAGACTTCAGTTGTGAAATGATGATGTCATTTCCTGGTCCAAAAAGAAGCTTCAGAGCTGGTTTCTGGCTTTGTTTTTGCTAATAATGTCTAATAAGGCATAAAAAGTGTCTGTCTCCTTCTTTACCTCCAGATTAAAATTATTATTATTATCATGGGTGTGATTGTGTAATAAAATATTTGTTCATACTAATATATGTTTGAAGGATTAATAAATGGAATTTTCAATAAATATTTTTGAAAAGACAATTTGCTTGGCTCAAGATATTTCAGATTTTTTTTTATTATTATTATTATTATTATTATTATTATTATTATTATTATTATTATTTATTATTTTATTATTATTATTATTATTATTATTATTATTATTATTATTATTATTATTATTAAAGGCCTGGTTAAACACAAACTAAGAAACATTTCATGGAGATATTATTGATCTTATTTGGCCCCTCCCACTTTCGTCGTAAATGAGACTAAACTGCACTTTCTTTCAATTTTTTTTTCAATTAGTTTATTTTTGGTGGCACTTCCAGTTAAGCAGGAATCCCTTTCATTTCATTGGAGAATTTGGAGAAGTTTTGCCACTAAAATTTGAAATAAAGTTGGTTGATTTGGGTAAAACGTTCTAGCCGACGCTGCACTGACTCTCTGGGAGACCGCCCCATGCAAAATAACACAACCTATTATTAACATATCTGTAATTAAAAGTTGTTAAAATTATTTGCATAAGTCTCAGGGCGGGGTCATGACGAGCTTTTGAAAGAAAAAAAAATCCTTGAAACTTTGAAAATGGCTCTCCAGCGCCCCCTGCACAGTTGTAATGGAAAATGTTAGTTTGTCGTAGACTGATGAATTTTTTTTTTTTTTTTTTTTTTTTTTTTATGAGAAGAAAAAAGACAAAACAGTTCAGTACAAAACATAACAGGACTTGACAAAATGGCCGACGTCCTGTCAGGTTGAGGGCGGGGTCATGATATAATATTTTACGTGTCCTGGTGCTTTTGTCTACAGAGACATTTTTCTGGGCTGGGCTCCCATTGGGGTCCCATTGGGGTCCCATTGGGCAA
This sequence comes from Periophthalmus modestus, assembly GCA_019594935.1. Taxonomy (NCBI): domain Eukaryota; kingdom Metazoa; phylum Chordata; class Actinopteri; order Gobiiformes; family Gobiidae; genus Periophthalmus; species Periophthalmus modestus. Next base: position 641,832 of record JAIEZT010000449.1, on the reverse strand, counting down.
GGTGGCAAAGTGGCAACCATTTATTTGGCTTTTATGAAACTGTCTAAGCCCCACCCCCTTTTTCATTATTATGATCATTAATATTTTCTTTATTTATTACTTAATTTTATTTATAATTCTTATACTTTTTTCTTTGTGTATATATACCTTTTATTTTATTATTTTTTGTGTGATGCTTTTTCAAGGTTTGTGCAATTTCTTTTTTAAGTTTTAGTTTTTGCTACATAAAAATGAAAAGCTGTGTACACATTTGTCTAAATTATAAGTATACAGTCCTATATTTGTTCACAGATCAATAAAAACATGAAACTGAGAATTCTGAAAATATGGCAGATATCATAAATAATATTTTATAGCGTTCATGAAATGTAAATCATTTTGTATTAAATAACTGTTTTGTGTGTGAGGAGGAGTCTTCTGTACCTCACCCTCTGCTCTTTATCTCAGACACGCCGCTATTTCCAGACTGGAGCAGTGCATTGTGGGTAATCACAGCCCTTATCTCAATGGGGAATGTTAATGGAGCGCACTCATCATCAGGCTTTCAACTGACACCGACTTTTGACTGGATAAAGTGGGGCCCTGATACATTTAAGTGTGAGGAGGAGATGTTAATATTGGAAAAAGACCCGTTTGAACACAATAAGGTCAAAATATGAAACAAAACTAAACTTCATGGTATTGTTTTTTCCCCATTTGTTATAGTGTTATATAAAAAACTCAAACATTTTCTGATTAAAACTAAACTGCACAGTATAATCCTTCAAACAAACAATAGCATAAAGTGATATTTCTGTGTCTTTGTACTTCATTTAATCATTCATCTTTCAGAGGCCAGAGCATGTTTTCTGTCATAAAGCATAAAAAATAGCATGCTAACAAGGAACTTCCTGTTACTCTTACAATAAAAAGCTTCTTAATTAGATTATTAGACTTATTTTGACTTCAAGAACTGCTTATACGACGTATCTGTACAGGACATTTTGGTCAGACATGGGAAAAAACATCACGTACAGGGCTTTAAAGCAAGAATTCTGGTCAGGAATTCCAAGCTGAAGGATTAGCCAATGGTTACGTTTCTTTAAGGTGTGTGGTGACAAATATTTCGCCGTGTCTAAGTGGTTGTGTGGGTTCTTCTTATCTCTAGTGCTTCTATTCCTGCCTTCTCCCATTTTTGGTCTTGTCTCCTCGCTCCTCTGCTCCACCTCCTCTTTAAAAACCCTTCCGCATCGTCCTTGCTTGTTCTTTACGCCAAAATGCCAGCGAAGAAGGTCGAACCCAAGAAACCGGAGCCCAAAAAGCCCGAGCCGAAGAAGGAGGAGGCCGCTGCCGCCCCTCCTCCGAAACCGGCCGAACCCGAGCCCAAAGCCCCTGAAGTCGACCTGAAAAGCATCGTTCTGGAGTTCACCGCGGAGCAAATGGAAGAATTCCGCGACGCTTTCACGCTTTTCGACGAAACTCCGACCGGCGAAATGAAAATTACTTACGCTCAGTGCGGAGACGTGATGCGCGCTCTGGGACACAACCCAACCAACGACGATGTTTTGAAGCTACTCGGACGCCCCAAACCCGAGGAGATGAACTCAAAACTGCTGGATTTCGACACGTTTTTACCGATGCTCCAGCACGTGGCGAAGTCGAAAGAGCAGGGCAACTTCGAGGATTTCGTGGAAGGTTTGCGAGTGTTCGACAAAGAGGGGAACGGGACAGTGATGGGGGCGGAGTTGAGGCACGTTTTGGCGACGCTCGGGGAGAAGATGACGGAGGACGAAGTGGACAGGCTCATGGCGGGACAGGAGGACGCCAACGGACACATTAAAACTACACCGAGTTTGTCAAACACATCCTCGCAGGCTGAGCGTCAAGAAACAAGCGAATCTTTGTGTTCAGACAATAAACAGCTGTAACATTATGAGTCTGTGGTGTGTTGGGTTGTTCACTAAACTCAAGTAATGCAGGATAATATTGGTATGAAGTAAATATTATATAGACCCACGTGAAACATCGTGTCAAATATGTTCCGGGTGACAGTTCACACCTTAGAGTATTTCAGTGGACTTAACTAATAACAGATACTTGGACTTTAAACAACTAGGGTGTGTTAGATTCAGTGTAGTTAGCTCCTCCCTTCAGACAGATATAAGAAGAAGAGACTGAAGAAACGGCGAAACGTCTTCACTCTTGCAAACTTCTTTCCAATTTTCTTTTGCAATAAATATTAAACATGTATTTCCCAATAATTTGTCTTTATTTGTGAGGATTAGACAAAGACAAATACAATATCAAGTTTAGTTTCAACCAAAAAAAGATAAAATTACATATACATATAAATACAATAAAACATGACAAAAAGCTGGTTAATGAAGATGTGTGATTGGTTATGAAAGGTAGGACAGTCTGAACAGGTGAAACTGAAGACCTGAGGGCCAATAAACATTGGTCTGACGGCCACATTTGGCCCCTGGGCCTTGGTTTGGACGGCCCTGCTATAGGCCAATGATATTCAATACAGATGTGGCACAGCTAAAATAAATATAGTTAAAGTTAAAATGGTGGTTTTTACTGTTCTAGAGGCCACTCACAAATAGATTTATTTATTTTTTTCTAATTTTGTGCCTTTACATTTTTATGTGTATCATGCAAACATTATATAAGATAAACTGACTCTTGCCCCTCATCTGGGAGTGCGACGCCGTAACAGCCTTTTCAAAGTGCACTACATACATTTTCTTTATATTTTACATTTTAAACCATGAAAAACATTTATGACACAGCAGAGAAAATAATAATTTGCGATTCACAAAAACATTGAACATTTTAAATATACAAATAAGAGTGATAATTGTGAAGGGACAACTACACACTTTTTTTTTTTTTTTTTTTTACGTTAAAACACCCCTAAGTGAATAAATTGAACATTCCAGACAAAGCCATAACATCACCATGGAAACAGCTCATGGAGACCCCTCCCATCCACCACTGGACAAAGTTACATATTGCACCTTTATGTTAGGGCCCACAGAGAGAAAGTGAAGGGATCTCTTTTCTAGTCAGTTTCATCGGTTTGGTTTTAACAGCAGGGCAGCAGTTTTCCAGCGCGATGAAGATACAGAATCTGTAATATCACGTTACAGGGCAGACTCAACCAACCCACACACGACCAAATACCACATCTGACATCTGCATCATCTATCCCTGAAGCTATAGCTGCACTGCCCGTGATGTCGCCCAAAGCTTTTACCACCAGAGTCCCAAAAATGGCGGATATGGTGTAGAACGCTCTTTCTGTGGATTGGTTCTTCCTTGCGCCATCTCCCGGACGTGGACGCAGAAGGACCACCAGGACAGAAATGTTACAGAAAAGAATATAGACTAACACCAGAAATAAACCCACATACACAGCGAAAAAATCTTGAAATGTTGTAGTCATGAAGTTTGCAGAAAGCCCTTGGACGAAGCTGTACACCCACACCAGTCCACAGACAATATTCCGAGCCAAAATTTGCTTTTTAAGGCGCAAATACAAGAGCGGGTGAACCACGGCGATGTAGCGCTCTCCGCAGGTCAAACACTGGAACATCAAGAGCGTGGACGAGCTGAAGTAAAACATATAGATTCCCGTGAAGACAAGACTGTCGTTGCAAAACTGGATTCCGATTACGCAAATGAAGGACGACAAAATGCTTATTATTTGAATGGCGGCGACGTGGTGAGTGAACGCGTCGCTGTGGCTGATTTTGCCGAGTCCTTTTCGTTGCCGCAGGCCCAGGAACAAGATGGAAACAGACACGGGGAACACGACGAGGACGTTTAGTACGAAATAAATCATGGCATGGTGGCTGATTTCTTTGATGTAGAGGCAGAAGACCAGCTGGCCGTACAGGTGGTTTGATGAGAAGTTATATGAAGAAATCTGGCACATGGCTGGGTAAAAAAAAGAGAAAATATTTATAAAAGTAATGCATTGGGATAATGACTGCAACTTGCACCATTACAACATAAGTATTATTGATTATATTTTTGGTTTTAGAGCTGATTTTCAACTGGGGCTGCATCTCACGGTCGTCTTTACTCGAGTAATCCAACAGTTATTTCCATTGTGCATTATCGACTACATAAAAATTTAAATATGGTGTCTTAAAATGCATATAACAGGTGTGACTGCTCATTTATCTAAAACATAGTTAAAGCCGGGGTATTTTACTTCTATGAGATAGTAACTGCTGACACATTACATATTTAGATCACCGTGTTACCTTTTATTGTCTTGAAAATGCTTTATTCACTCTAAACAATGTATTTGCTCCCCATGCTAAGTCGCTCCCCCTTCAGAGCACTATCACAGCACAATCAGTGTACATCCCACTAATGAAACTACTGCACATCACATCAGGTTTGTGAAGTCGTAGTGCACAGTTTTGTCTCATGTTTTCGTACATTTATGGAGGATTGTCATGTGGGAGCGTGGGTGATGTAGGCCTGTGGGCGGAGCCTCGTACAGCATCCTACAGGTAACCATGAGGAGGGTTTGAATGTGGAGAGATCGATAAATTACTAGAACATGACTATAAGATGATGACTATAACCTCTTCAGACATGTCTTTGATGACAGAACATCAGTATAACATGAGAAAAAGCTAAAGAAAAAACCAAACTCCATTATGGATAATAAATAATAATAATAATAATAATGTATTTTATTTATAAGCGCCTTTCAAAACACCAAAGGACACTGAACAAGATAAAATTACATATACATATAGAAACAATAAAACATGACAAGAGCTGATTGATAAAAGTGTGTGATTGATTATGAAAGGTGGACAGTCTGAACAGGTGAGTCTTCTCTTTAACATCATTAGATTTAATAATTTATGGGAAAAATTAAAAAAAAAAAAGTCATTTTGGTGAAGTTTATAATTTTACTTCCTAACACAGTTTAGCAGACCTACCTAGAGTTAAGTTACCTGTAACAACCATAATCTTAAGAAGGGATACAGGATTTTCCAGAGTATAAGCCCAAAAAAAGCATTATAATGAAGAAAAAAAATTTTTTACATATAAATCACATCTGAGTATAAGTCGCACTCAGGCCAAACTATGAAAAAAGTGCGACTTATTGTCCAGAAAATACGGTAATTTCCATACATTTTTAAACTGCCTTGACGGTTGATGACATATGTAGAGGGATTACAGTTTAACATTTCCTGTATTTTACAACTTTTTGTTTCATACATTTCTTCACAAACTGGCCCTTGACTGAAGTAAATCTATGAGACATATTTAGCACAGATACTATCCCACCAAACCAAGTCATAATTACAGAAATATATCACTTTAAAGCTTCTTCAGCCCTATATGCAACCTCAACTTTAAAGGAGCACTGTGTGACATTTCCGATGTAGAGTCTCCATGGAAATCTTATTACTTTGCCTTGAATCTTCCACAGAAATGTCTCTCTCAATGGAAACGAGCGCAACAAGCTCGAGTTAGAGATGAGAAATCTGAGCCTCACTCACGTAATTTTCTTTTCCTTTTAAAAAAGACCAATATTACACCAAAATTCTTAATAAATGCAAGATAGAGAGGATAGTGTAGAACATAGTGAGGCATAACATCTCCATGGAGACGAGCAGGTGACAAGCCTTCCACCTGAAAAGTTACACAGTGTAAGTTTAAACTGTGCATTTTAAATTACTAACTGGATCCAGACAGCAGTTTAAATCCAAATTTAAATGGATCATGGGACAAGTTTTAAACATTTTCTGACAAAAGAAGCAGTTCAAAGTTCACTCACCTCACCCGGACTGTCGTGTCTGATCCACCGGACGTTCTGTCTCTGAGTTTACAAGTGGAAATCTTTGCATGTTTTCCACATTTTTAGCTCAAAAACGCGGCTCTTTTGCATGTTCCAACATAAACATAACATAGGTCAGTGATTTAAACAAACTGAGGGCTCGGCGTTGCTTTCTATGTAAATCCAGAAACCAGACAATAATCGGTTAGTGCACATTAACTATAAGGGTAGATTCGAAAAGTGGCTAAATCTGTAGCTGATTTTGTTACAGCGAGTCCAAAAACAAGCATGATGTCGTCTTTAAAGCAGACCTATTCTGCAAAATGGACTTTTCAGAGTTTTTAACCATGTTACAGTTGTTTCCTCACCCGAAGTTGTTTTTGGAGTGATTTGTGCATGTTGGAGTAATCTTGGCTGCTTATTTTTAGGACGATTTTTTGCCGATCCACCGGGACACGCCCACTGTGACGTATGCACTCTGTTCTCCAATTTTATTTTTTTTTAATCGGTGAAACTCGTCGAATCTGCAGCTTGTCGCGATTGTTTTTTTGCTGTCTTAATGATGATCGTTTATCCGGGAAATGTCACACTGTTGGTCCTTCATTGGCTCCCGTCGTAACCCCCGAGAGCTAATTTTTGTGAAACAAACCCATTGACTTCTGTGTTAGGAAACCGTGGAGTCCAATGGGAGCTGACGTCGCCGTAAACCTCATCACGACAAAGAGTTACGAAGACGTCCTACATGTATCATCGATCGAGGAAATAAAATTGGAGAACGATCGTCATAATGGAAGAGCAGTGGGCGTGTGCTGGTGGCGAAGAAACATGGGTAGATAATAGTACAGGAGAATAAAGATCACTCAAACATACACGAATCGCTCTAAATATAAGTTCAAGGTCGCACTCAAACCGCGCCATGCTCAAGGGTTCTATGACCGAAGTCGCACCTGCACAACCGGCGTGAGTTCATTACCTTTTCCTCTTACCTTCGATCATCTCCATGCACAAGAAAGACTCGTTATAGTGCATGAACATGAGCAACCGGGTCGTGCTTTGGTCCACCTCCTCAAACCGAGCCAAAGTCCCACTCACATTGGACAAACATACTGCGGTTTCGGCGATATCTGAGCTTGGGCACGGTTCGATTGGGCTAGCACGAGCGAACCCCAAGAGGAAACAAAGGCAAACGACTACGTAACGGATGAAACCTCAAAAAGTCGATTTTGCAAGGTCCGCCTTAAACATTCTGTGTGTTATTTCTTGCAGCAGGGTAATCTCCCCTCCCTCTTCAGATACAGCAAAGGCAAAACTAAATTACTTGGGATATTAAACATTAGCGTGGCCATGAACACGAAACATTTAGCCTCATCACTCAACAACAACGAATACTGAAGACACAGGAAAGTCACAGTTCCAACGAACCAGAAAACCAGCACTCCCCAAATAGCCGAGATCGTGTTAAAAGCCTTGCGTTTCGCTTGGTCCACTCTCTCGATATCGTTAGGTCCTGGGCGAACAAGAACACGCATAACTGAAGCGCTACAGAAACAAATTACAAGCAGGACGACTCCAAGCAAACATACAAAAAATGGTACGGGGAAGTCTGGGTAATAGATCTGTACTACGCCAATGTAACCCAAGCTAACTAGCCAAGCACATACTATAGCGAGGTTTCGTACCCTTTTTCCGCGGGTTTTTCTCAGTTTGAGGTAGGTGACAGGGTGGACTACAGCCAGATAACGATCGATACATGTGAGGCAGTGAACTCCCATCTCCATCACGTACGCCAGACTACTACAATAATATCCTAAAATGAAAAGATGTTCATTGGTGCTAGAAACCCCCCCCAAATATGTCACCAACGCCAAAAGGGAAAACACCTGTATTGAACTCATCTGAAAGGTGAAATAGTCAGCGTGACTGATGGTTTTTGAGGAGGTCTGAGGTCTACGGCGTTGTTGGAAACCCACAAATAAAAAGTAAATGGCCTGCGGAACAGCAATGAGAAACTTGAGCACAGTGTAGGAGAGTGAGATGACTTTAGGTCCTCGAGACTCCAGACACATCAAGGTGGAGGAGTTGTTCCACATTTTCTGCAAAATACAAAAGTACATTGTAGTTAGATCTACTTAAGGGTTCTGTGTTACGCAAAGTTGACTCTTGTGAAATTTAAGCCATACTATAATACTGTTATCTCATCAAACCTGGAGTTGTTTGTGGAATCCTTTAAGATTAGTCTGTCTCCAAAGCTCAAAATGCTCTGTTCCACCTTGTGATGTCACGTCTGTGTGATCCCTCAGCCGTCCAGGTCTGATCCAGAGGAAAAAGCCAAAAGTTAAACCTGTCAACTGGACAAAACGTTGTAGGAGTGAAGACGTTTCGCTGCTCGTCCAAGCCGCTTCTTCAGGTCTGGTCACTGCCTTATCTCAGGGGGAGGAGCCAACTTCACTGAAACACAAATTGTCCAGTTGACAGATTTAACTTTGGCTTTTACTTGTGATGTGGTAGTTTTCCATTAACAGCTACATTTTACTTTTAGTTCTAGGTAACAATACACATTTATTTATCATTTTTTCTTATGAATTTTGTGTATTTATTTTTGTTTTGCTCAAAGACGAATCTTCAACTCAAAAACTCTTTAGTCAGGACACGAACATGGTAAAAATAACTCCTCAAATCATATGAAAAATACTTTTTACTTTTCAATCTTGTTCAAAATGGAGTGGAGTAGAAAGTACATATACTGCTCTCAAATGTACTCGAGTAAAAGTACAAAGTATCTACTGTAAAACGCACTTAAGTAAAGTACGGATACCTAAACATTCTACTGAAGTGCAGTACTTTACTACGTGTACTTCCACCACTGGTTATACTGTATATTGCATCATATTCAAACCATGAACCAATGAAACAAGTGAAATGACCAACGTCTCTTAAATAAATATACTTAAAAACTAATAATACTTATACTTAAAAACTACAAAATTACAGTTCTACCTTCATTTTGTTTCTCTTATGTGTCTAAATATTCTTGAAAAACGCTGATCTAAAGTTATTCAATACAATATACTTATAATACTTTACACTTTTGATGTAAGACAGACTGATAATGATAAAGACTCATAAATAATAATGACACAATGTAATAGCTTAATATATAATTCTAACATTTTGTCTTTTGGATTTCATAAGACTAACCTCTCAGTGGCGACTCCTCTGATGCCTCTTTGAACTGTGACTGACAGGTGAAGCAGACTCCGAGTGATGTGTGGGATCTGCGGGATCATTTTGCATAAAACATTTTCATACATTTTTGTTTTTTTTTTCTTTGCTTTACGTTCTATCATCATAAAGGGCCTGAGTTTACGCTATTTTCTGATGTATTATGATGTTGTTTCCTCATCACAAACGGACCTGGAGTTGGGTTTTGTTTCATTGTTTAATACAGAAATCATCTCTCAAACAGAAAACACTCTGTTCCACCTTGTGATGTCATCATGTGGTGATACAGGAAGTGCTCCACTGTGTTTTTAAACTCCACACACCTTCATTTCTAGATCATTTGGATCATTTCAGCTCGGGGATCGTCAGTCTCTACTGGACAGAACGTAAAAGGCAGCTGTTGACTTAAATACTACTGCACCATGACATTACAAGCTGGAACTTTGAAAAATTTACATAGTGCACATTTAAGTTTTTGCATAACATAGTAAGAATAAGTAAAACTTACACATGTACATACAAAGATTTGACAGCGTCGTCTCACATGCTCCACTCTCGATCATTTCAATACTAAAACAGAGTTAAAATTATTATATTTAAGGTTTTATTTAGTATTTTGTCAAGTCTTTTCTAGTTTTGTAATTTTGGTGAAGTCTATAGTTTTACTTCCTGACTGGATATGAGCAGCAGATATAAGATACCAAGAGGAAACGAATAAGTGCAATCTAATGTTAACGAGGCCCAGAACATGTCTAAACTGTAGCATTGTCTTGATACTAAAGCTGCACTCTGGACTTTTGATCCGTGCCGTGGTCAGGCTCGATCGTGTGTGCTTCTAAAATAAGTCCAGTGGCAGCAATATCTCTTAAACGGTGAGGCAGATGTGAGTCGTACTGCGATACACTCCTATGTGAAGATGTCTGTGCAGTCCCTCAGTCGTCCAAGTTTGATCTACAGTGAAGTAAAATCTGTGAACTGGACAAAAAGTTGTAGGAGTGAAGACGTTTCGCTGCTCAAGGTTTGGATGAGCAGCAAAATGTCTGCTCCAGAGACGGTTAAACAGGAGACGAGGCTTCAGAACATCTTCGCCCACCTCCTCCAAAATCTGTCTGGACATGGTTCGTTTGCTTTCACACTGGACGAACATATGGCTAACTGAGCTTGGGCAGGGTTCGACTGGGCTAGTGTGAGCGTGCGATATCATTTTAAACTTTTAATACAAAGGAATAGACTCGATACTCCGCACCGCTACCACAATGATAATTAAGAACACTGTGTAGACAACAAAATGTCATTCTTAACATTATTTCATGGTACTTTCTTTTATAATCCCATGTGTCGTATATGTGTGTAATCCCTCATAGTGGTCCCTGGGTGTGTACTAGTCTGTGCGTCTTATACTTGAAAAGATACAGCGCAACATCATTCCAAAGCTATTCAGGAAAGGTTTCTGTCCAGTGAATGTGACTTTTTTAGTATCGGTACTCGCTCAAAAGTCTATCTTGATTGGATACTAGTTTTAGTAGCAATTAATGTCTGATTTTTGATACTTTTAAAAAACCCTAGTACCAGGGTCCAGCCTTTAAACAGACTGAGCAGCTGCTTAGTCTCGCGAGGCCACCAGAGGGCCCCCAAGAGCCCACACATTTATATTGAAAAATGTTTTAGTTTTATTGGACACTGGGCTTGTGTGTTAACATCAGTCTAAATGTGCCTCTAAAACAATCACATTTGTTTTATATCTATAATAGGAAAATATCTGCTGCTGCTACATGTGTTTTTGAGTCGTGCAGAGGTGAGGGCAGCTCTGTGCTTACACCGGGGCAAAGACCTTTATCATGTAAATGTCCAACTGGAACACATTAAAATCCACAAGAAATGAAGAAAAAATGTCTAGAATTTAAAAAAAATCTTGACCCCTGTTATATGTCTGTGTTCTGTTCTTGTGACTGTGGTAGTTGTGACATTCTGGATGTTTTCAGTCTGATGTTGGTCAGATAAAATTGGTCAAAGTGATGAGAACAGAGTCAGAATGTGTCAAATGTGAATCTGCTGTCGGGGCCACAGAGACAAATTTAGCTTAGTTCCCCCCGAAAGCTAGAGCCTAGTACCCAGTGTCTCAAGTTTTGGCCGAGCTGCAGATTCGCTAATTTTTTTTACAACCTCTAAACTTCCCGATTCTATGAAGGAACAGCAAGTATAAGACCATACTCGACGGAATATTGAACGAGCTCAGTACCTTAAAAATGACACATCTTCGAAATCGGTCTTGAAAAACGCTCAACAGAACAAACTGCAAAAGAGCGCCCACCAACCACAGCAGAAGCACGGCCGTTATGGAGACCATCGTGTGTAAGGCCCTGCGTTTTGATTGGTCCACTCTGTCCAGGTCTCCGGGCCGTGGACGAGTCAGGACGCGAAGCACGGAAACAGAACAGTAAGTAACTACAAGGACACACGCCAGTAAAATGCAGTTGTACGGGATGCGAGGGTAGGATGGGTAGTAGATGTGTTTAACTCCTATGTACCCGAGACAAGCTAGCCAAACAAATCCAACGCTAACCTTACAGAAACATACGCCAGTGTTTTGCTTGACCTTCATGTACCTGATGGGGTGGACGATAGCCAGGTATCGGTCTACACAGGTGAGTGAGTGAATCAGGAGTTCACCCGGATAAATTATACCTATTAAATAATTTCCTCCACGTTCGAGCTTGGGGTAGTTGGCGAACGAGCCGACGTAGGAAACAGCGAGGCCCAGTAAAAATACGAGGTGAATTATGGACATATTGTGGGTGAAGAAATCGGAGTTGGTGAAGGAACGTTGAAGCCTCCAGCGCTGGTATCCCAAAATCAAAGAGTAGATGGACAGAGGAAGGATGAGCAGAGCTGTGAAAATCCACATTGAAAACACCAAAATTAAACAGTTTTGGTTGTAGTTTAAAGATGGTGAAGAGGAGTTATTCCACATATCTGAAAAAAAGAAACAACAAAACTTTAGGTGCAAGAGTCGCCTTGTGCGTCGCAATCACCCACACCTAAAGAGGGCCTATGCAACTTTTTTGGAAGCGGGTGCACTACCTGTTTGTCTCCATGGAGATGTCACAGCTTGGCCTGGAATGTTCCAAAGTTTGGCATTTACTGTGTCCAGTTACAGGAGATTTTTGTTGCCTCTCCACAAATCCGACCTAGCGACCTGGCCTGGTGGCATCACTGGTTTGTCTCCTTGGAGATAGATAAGCTTATGTGCACACTGTGGAACATTCCAGGCAAAGCAATAACCATCGAATTTCCATGGAAGCAAACGAGTGGTGGACCCATCCATCTGAAAAGTTACATAGTTCACCTTTAGTTTGATCATTTATATACGTTTTAACAGTTTGCAATCCTTTTTGGATTTTAAAATTTGTTGAATCCCTCACTTTGAGTCGTTGAAATCTGAAAAAACATATTTACATAGTTTTTATTGTAAATTTCAGTTGATGAAATTTTAATTATACACTGTGTTTCAAAATTAAACAAAAAATTAACAGTTTAAATATTCAGCACAAATATTTTCAAGCTCTCAAATTCAACAGTCAAAATTCAGAGTGTAAAACATCATAAGACATATTGAAAATGATTTGATTGATCGATGATTCAACTAATAAAACCCTCATCTCTTTGATTCCTTAACCTCCTCTCCTGCCCACACAAGACGAAGGCCTTAAGGAAACAGCCGCCTCCGTCCTCAGTCACACACGATCAACTGCTTCTGTCTTGGCATCTTGGGTCTTTGAGGTGGTCGTTGCCGAATGCGCCAAGGTAGAAAACATCAAAGGAAGAAGGAAAAAAGGAAGGAAGGAAGAAAAGAGGTATGAAAATCCATGTTACCGCCACAAACAAAGGATTACTTCTGTCTTGCCGTCTTACTCCGGGGCGTCAGGGGCAATTTAATTATGCTGGGCGCACTGGTTAGCTTAAAGGCTAGTCATGACCCAGACACGCCGCCGATAGGTTTTATGTAGTAAATCCACTAAAGCAACTGTCTCAACCTGGTCTGCATCGTTCACAAAGACACAGGGAAAAGAAAACATCCAAAGGGACAAGCGTCAAGTTTTTTTCTCCGACTTGCGTACACGATGTCAGAGGGGTTTGTCGTCTAATGCAAAGGCGTCCAACTAGAGGCGTCCAACACGTTTTTGGCGCCCCGATGTGAACCCTAAGATCTTTCCCATAAATTCTACACCCTGAATTTGAACCGTTGAATTCTTTTAAAGACCTTGAAGATGTATACTTCAAATTCTGAATGAAAATAATTCAAACACGTTGAAAAAGTCAAAGTAAATTCAGCAGCATTTAAAATTCCAAATCTGATGAAACAAATGAGCTTCCATAACTTGTATAACTGATTTTTCATCTTGTAGCGTAACTGACCTCAGCCATAGACAAGTAGTGTTGCAATAAGAAGAACAATACTGCAAAAATCACACTGAAAACATTGTACTTGGACATCTGGAGCTGGTTGGGTTTAAATAAAAACGGAAATCGGTTTAAGGCACCCACCTGAGCAGCTCTTCTTCCCTTTTAAAGTATTAAAAAAGATCTTTTCCCCCAATCTCAAATCCTTCTCCTCCCGTTTCTTATGGTGGCGTTACTTTAACTGTGTCCCCAAATTTATGTGTAAGGATTTGTTTAAGATTCAAATAATTAATGTAAATTATGGGACATATCAATTCTTGTTTTGATCTTTTTTCCCATTGTCTGTGATCTAAAACAAACTATCTGCAAATGAAGTTGTACTGTGAATTCAAATGACCCTCTGCAGACGGGACCGCAGAGCCCGGGGTTAAAACAGGTGTCATTTCTCCCACCGCAGACACAGACACGAACATCTCTGTTTCTGCCTCTTGTTCCAGCTGCAGAGATGAAATGTATATCCAACATCTAGTTATATTTATGATTATTTCTATTACATTTCGATTGCAGGTGTTTTTATTGTTCTAAATACCTTGGAATAACATGCATTTGGACAATGAGCAGTCAGATCTCCACAAATTTAACCTGTAACTCGTCTCCAAGGAGAAAGAGAAGATACAGTGGGGCAAAAAAGTACTTAGTGAGCCACCAGTGTGCAAGTTCTCCTGCTTAAAACGATGAGAGAGGCCTGTAATTTTAATCATAGATAAACTTCAACTATGAGAGACAGAATAAGAAAAAAAAATCATGCAAATTATGGTGGAAAATAAGTATTTGGTCAATAACAAAAGTTCATCTCAATAGTAGTTATATGCCATTTGTTGGGAATACAGAGGTCAAACATTTACTAAAAGTCTCCACAAGGTTTTCACACTGTTGCTGTAGTTTGGCCCATTCCTCCTGCAGATCTCCTCCAGAGCAGTGATGTTTTGAGGCTGTCTCTGGGTAACACAGGCTTTAAACACTCTCCAAAGATTTTCTATGTGGTTGAGACCTGGAGACTGGCCACTCCAGGACCTGTTGCCCGGGCGGTGTGTTTGGGATCATTGTCAGGCTGAACAAGGAGGTCTGGTGTTCTTGGGATTCAGCTCAGCATTCTTTCTCCTCTAAACACGGCAAGTTGAGTTTTTACCAAAAAGTTTGATTGTGGTTTCATCTGATCATATGACATTCTCCCAGTCCTCTTCTGGATCATCCAAATGCTCTACAAACTTCAGACGGGCCTGATGTCCTGTCTTAATCAGGGGGACACGTCTGCAGGATTTGAGTCCCTGGTGGTGTAGTGTGTTACTGATGGTGCCTTTGTTACTTTGGTCCCTCTGCAGGTCATTCACTAGGTCCCCCTGTGGTTCTGGCAGTTTTGCTCACTGTTCTTGTATCATTTTGACCTCACTGGCTGAGATCTTGCGTTGAGCCCCAGATCGAGGGAGATTATCAGTGTCTTTCTTCCATTTTCTAATAACTTCTCCCACAGTTGATTTCTTCACACGCTGCTCATCTGTTGAGTCTTCAGCCTGGTGCAGGTCACAGGTTTGTTTGTGGTTCCTTTGTGGCTCTTTGGTCTTAGTGGAGTTTGGAGTGTGACTGTTTGAGGTTGTGGACAGGTGTCTTTTATACTGATAACGAGTTCAAACAGGAGCCATTAATACAGGGACCGAGAGGAGGACAGAGGAGCCTCTTAAAGAAGAAGTGACAGGTCTGTGAGAGACACAAATCTTGCTTTTTTGTAAGTGACCAAATACGGAGAATTTTACCATCCTACAATGTGATTTCGAGGATTCTTTCCCCTCATTCTGTCTCATAGTTGACGTGAACCTATGATGAAAATTACAGGCCTCTCTCATCTTTTTAAGTGGGAGAATTTGCACAATTGGTGGCTGAATATTATTGGTTGAATAATAAGGTAAATTCCTTTGCTCGTATTATTGTTGTAGCAAAGATTCAACTGGCCCATGTTCTTTCCGCCGCAGCAGAAGGCCCTTGGTGTCGGGGTTTGCTCTCATTTCTCTGGAGCTTTTGGTGGTAGTTGTTGCAGTTTTATAGTCGCTTATTTATAATGTTGGGAATTAGTAGTGCAATAAAGGGTTAGTGCGATGCTGGAAAGCCTGTTTCAGGGTTAGTACAAGACACTTTAGACCTGGTAGGCTCGTAGCACAGTGCAGTAAAACTCAACACACTTAAGTCCAGCTACACTTAAGCACTTTATACTTTGAAGACCAACAATAGCAGTTTCAATAGCGTCTTGTCCATTGATGTGGTCTTTGTCTAGCTGGCATAAGTAAACTGATTTACGGCATTTTCTGTACTATAAGTCACACTTTTTTTCATATTTTGTCTAGGGGCGTGACTTATACTCAGATGTGACTCATATATGTTCTGTCTGTGCCTTTGTAGCTGAATAAATATAAATGTCTTATGTTATCTTGCTGTACTGCTGTTCAGTCTGTTCTTCTCTATTTTATTGTTATAATTATTATTATTATTATTATTATTAATTAACTTGCCTTTAAAGATAAAAAGTCTGTTCTTCGTCTATTGTAAAATAAATTTCCACCAAAAATGCAACTTGTAGATGTTTTTTTCTTAATTTTTATGCATTTTTTTACTGGTCCGGCTTATACTCCAGAGCGACGTATAGTCCAGAAAATACAGTAAATGAAAAAAAACTTTTAACATGAATGTCTAAATAAACTTTGTTACTGGCCTGTTGGTTATATTAATAAGGACCTTAACCTCCCCTGGGTCACACAGACAAAAGATATATTAAGAACAGCAAACGGTGTCAACTCTGAGGTTTTTATTACTGTTTTCATATTGTATTCAACATTCTCAACCCAGATTTATCCAGAACATAACATATCTCTAAACACATTTACATAAAAAAGATAATTTTACAAATATCTCACGCTGGAAAACCAGATGGTCCCAAACAGTGTCACCGTAGTCATGACAAAAGCACAAAATCCTGATATTATGGATGAACTTAATTGATGGATAAGTTTACAACAATCAAAACCAAATGAAAAAACACGACATAATATGTATTTAAAGCCTCTCTACACCATTTTTCATGTATTTGAGCAAAATGTGTCTTGCGGACAGATATATTAGCAGCTCTTGAGGTCAAAATAAGTCTGCTGTGTTCTCATTTCATTGTCTGTTATCAGGACGTACACAGTTAGCATGCTAGTTGTTGTTAGCTTTACTGGTCTCGTCTCTGAATGTTGCGAAATCATCCCATTAACGAATCACGGTGAATAATTAGGATGCTAGGAATGCGTAAGGTGTGAGGAAAAACCATTGAACCACTGCAAACAGGTTAAAACAAACATGTTTTTCATGTTTCTAAGGCTGTAAAAATCAAGTACAGCGTCAGCGTGTTCTTCACAGTGTACTACTTGCTCAGAGTACATTTTGAAGTTCTTTGGAGGTACAGCACGAGTAGAACCACACTGGTAGGCAGACTCAACCAGACGATCATCTCAAACAACACACAGTGAGCTTTGTGGTTAATCTTGGCCGTGTTCTCCACCCAAATCACTACAAAAATCCCTAAAACCCAAATCAGCACCACCACCATTATGGCAATGATAGTTTGAAAGGCTTTGAGTTTCGACTGGTCAAGTTTCTTTTGAGCTGTACCTCCTGGACCTGGACGAATCAGAACACAGAGAACACTAACGCTGCAGAAGGAAATGATGTGAAACGTGATTATTAATGTGCAGAGAAGTAAAGTTAGTGGGTAGCTGGGGTAGTAATATTGTTGTAAACCGATGTAACCGAGATACAGCAACCAAACAACACCCACCAAGACATTTCGGACCACAATACCAAGTCTTTGTTTAAGCTTTAGGTAAAGTATGGGTTTAACTATCGCCAGGTATCGATCTACACAGGTAAGACTATGAAACAGCAACTCTGTGATAAAATGTGCACCATACAGGTAATCTCCCGCCCGCGCCGCTGCGTCCGACGAAATATAGAGGCCGCAGACGTTGGCAACTGTTCCAAAAATGTTCAGAAGCTGCGTGAGAGCCATGTTGTAAGTGAAAAACTCCGAATGGGTGACGTTTTTGAAGGATTTGTTTGGTTTCCAGCGCCGATATCCCAAGTATAGAACGCAAAGAGCCAATGGGAGAATGAGGGGGATTTGAACAATGCCACCGAATAAAGTCATGGCTTTGTAATCGGGCATTTGGGAACACTCCAAATGGCTGAAGTTCCATGGTGGTGAGGACAAGTTGCTCCACATATTGGTAGATAAGTAAAAAAACAAATCCGTGTCGCTGTCCATACAGTTTGGACGAGGAGTGAACGTAAAATGGGAGCTTGCAAAACCAAACCCCAAAAAATGCAAATGGCGGAGGAAGGTGTTTTGGCATAGAAAGATATTAGTGATGGGAGTATCCTCAGTTTGGATATGAATACTGTCATGCAAATGTTGACACTACTGACCATATGTAAATTTTAAAGGTTCCATATTATGCAAAACTGATCTTGTGAGATTTTAGCCATGTTATAATGTTGTGACCTGAGGCTGCAATACAACAGTGAAGCAGTTTTAACAAGGCCAATGGATGTATCTTCAAAGATTGTCATTTTCAGGGCTTTAAATCATCCTTCCTGTATCACTCAGTGGCATCACAAGGTGGACCAGAGTTGCATTTTGTGTTTTCAGTTGAGTTTTCAGTTTGAGAGAAGAAATGTGCTGGACGTGTTTAACATGTGTGAACTCCACTTATGTTTGTGATGAGACCAACATTATAACATGAATCTGAAATGTGTGTTTAAACATATTAAACATGCTCTTTGTAGCTTTGCTTTGGTATTTCATGTTTTAGAACTTAAAATAATGCTTTTTTGAAGAACCACATGGTGCAGCTCAACATCCACTGGTTACAAAGTTATTCTACCTGTGATGCAACAATTCTGGGAAATTTAAAATAGCATATTTTTGACTTTTTACAGAGGAAAACTGAAACAAGCGTGGATGAAACTTAAAACAACTCCAGGTGTTTTTTTGACAGAACAATGTTTTAATGTGGTTAAAAGTATCTTGTATCTTGTTTTATTGCATGTACCATTTTCCTTCTGTTCTTAACTGTGTGGTGCAATACTGGAATTTCGCCACTGTGGGACTAATAAAGGCAAATCTTATCTTATCTTATCTTATCTTAAAAGCTCAAAATTGTCAATTTTGCATCTTATATATGTTCTTTAAGGCAACGTCTCAATAAAAATAAACACCATGTACCATTTATATGTCGGGTGTTTTATGTCAGGTGTTTTATGTCAGGTGTTTTATGTCAGGTGTTTTATGTCAGGTGTTTTATGTCAGGTGTTTTATGTCAGGTGTTTTATGTCAGGTGTTTTATGTCAGGTGTTCAGTTTGTTTCTGTGGTTTTGTCCCGTCGTGATCTTTGAGTGTGAACAGCTTTATACAGTTTAGATTCAGACTGAAGACATATATGTATTATAATGAAATAATTACGAAATATATGACGTAAAAATTATGGAATTATGAAGCAAAAAAAAAACAAAACTCAACAATTTTATTTATTTTTTTTTTACATTTTGTTTTCAGATCCTCCCTTTGCTTTGTGGAAGCTGTAAACTCTTGTCTTTCTCTCAGTGAGTTTCAGGATGAAGTCCCTGAAATAGTTTAGCCACGTCAGGGTCAAGACACGACAAAAGTGCAGAGAAGAGACCAAAGCAAAGGGTGGATATTTTTTCTAAAAGATAATCTGAAACAAGTTTTGAGTTATTTAATTACATAATAATTAATAATTAAATAAATAATCAGTCACAATTTACAGAATTCAAACCAAAAGTTACAAGAGCAAACTTTACAACAGCACTTCACAAACATTGGGAGGTTTCTTTTTGTATTTTCCCAATTTAAAAATGGTCTTAAACTGTAGTAAATGAAAGAATATACATGTTTGTTACAGCAGCACCAAGCAGGACATGTGCATCATGAGAAACTATTTTTGTCTTTGGCATTTCACATTTCGCTGTATAAACAAAACAAACAGCACGATGACACTGGGAATATTAAACCACAGCAATGTCTCGTTTATAATACAAACATGTTTTGCAGATTCTTTTAAATTGGTGAGCACATAAAGGCCTAAAGAAATCCCGACAAACCAAATTAAAACAACAATCATTGATATAATTACTGTGTGGAAGGCTTTGCGTTTAGATTTATCCACTTTTTCCACTTCGCTGGGCCCTGGACGAATCAGAACACACATTATGAAACCGCTACAGAAAGAAACGATCATTATAGCAGTTACTACCAGACAGATGAACATTTCTGCTGTATATTTGGGGAAGTGGCGATGTGTCATGACAAGATACACAAGACAATAAACCCACACGACGGCAACACAGATGTTTCGTACAGTCAAACCGACACTTTGCTTTCTCTTGAGATACATTATGGGATGCACCACGGCCAGGTACCGGTCCAAGTAGATCAGAGTGTGAATGAACACTTCACCAGGAAAACTCAGTCCGTACACAACAAGCCCGACTCTCGCCACTTCCAGAGCCGAGCAGAGGGTGGCGCCATAGTGAACAATGAGGCCCGAAACAGCGAGTATCTCCATGGTGGCGAAGTTTAAAGTGAAGAAGTCAGAATGGCTTGTGGTTCGGAAGGATCGGTGAGGTTTCCAACGCCGATAGCTGGAGTGGAAGACAAACATACACATGGGGAGGATACAAAATGTGCGAATGATGCAACATGGCACAGAAATGGCCAAAGACGTGAAAGATTTCTGGCAGTTGAAGACGGACGGTGAGGACGAGTTGTTCCACATGTCTGCATTAAAAACATAAAAAATATATATTAAAATTAATCCAGAAACACAGTGCCTCTGTGTGAGACTGGATTCTGTTTTAGATTTAAATAAAACACACAGTAGATTTCCATTATTGATTGCTAGCTGCTGGCTCCATTGATTCTGGCTCCAATTCTATTTCTATTGAAAAACTATGGCCCCTCTCTCTGTAGCTGCTGCTGTCAGACTCGTCATTTTGGTCTTAAAATGTTCGTATTAACTCACTCTACATGATCCTGGGGGTTTGAGTTTGCTATTGTGTCTGTAAATCAAGATATGAACATTAATAAATGACAAATCATGCTCGTTCTTTCCCCGAGGTCACTTCCACTAGCATTAGCAACAAGATTAATTAACACTTTTGCTTATCGCCCGCTCCCTGCTTAACCAGCGGTGCGGGCGTGAAGGGACGTTACCATTATCAGCCTCACTCCTCATTGGCTCTTTGGTTGCTATGATACTCACGTTCGAAATCACAAAATGGAAGTCGGCTCCAAATTCGCCGCTATACCTGCTCTACTCTCGATGAGCTTCATTTGGCTGGAGCTGAACTCTGTGGGTGACGTCACACTCACTCAGTCCACGTCTTTACACAGTCTGTGGTTTCCAAGCTTCTTTGGGACATTAAATAGAGCTTTTACAGTTGCTAAAATAGATTGTGACATCACATCGCAAAGCATCATGGGATACCTCCTTAGACAAACAAACACTAAAGCGAACGCTCATTTCCAATTCTAACATTCTGTAATATTATCATGTTTTTCTTACACAATTTCTGGTTTTACACAGTATTTAAATGTAGAATGTTGTTTTTTCTAAGGTTCTGGCATCAATTATAAAGTGGGTTAGTGGCTTGACCAAAACCTTGACTTACTGAACCCTTATCTGAACAGAAAAATAAAGAATTACGTCACAGGCATCTGATTTTAGTGAGCATGAAAACAGAACTGAATCTCTGAATGTGATAAATATCCATCCACACACACATGCAAACACACAAATATCATGTAATTAGCCAAAATATCATGTAATTAGCCAACAAAATTACTGTACTTACTCAAAAAATCTGCAGCAAAATGGAAAGTGCTTTTTAAAATAACTATGTTTAATGTATGATGTATTAATAAGGTAATACTCAACAATAAGTACTGGAGTCGGGCTTGTGATGCTCTGAGTCTCCAGTGACAGTGGACGAAGTCGCTTTTATCATAAGTGTTTTATTTGCATATCAGTATCTATTACATATGTTCTTTTTAAATATAAAATCTGTGGTTTTGTGGATGGTCACTACATATGACACCTGTTTCAAAACTCAAATCAGCCATACAAAAAAATACCAAACTATTTAATTCAGATATATGCATCAGTATAGTTTTATTTGATATTTTAAAAGCACAACAATTTGACTGTTACATCACACACCATATTTTCTATATTTAGATCAATAAACAAAGTAATGACACTGAAGAAAAATAAAGTTTTAAATGAGAAGATATGAAGATAAGGGGGCAGAGGTCAATAGAGAAGAAATTGTGTGAACAGGACATATTTTAACAAGAGCATTAAAACCACAAGGCGGTTTATGAGTCTGGTAGTCCGGTCTGTAAGTCACATGGAGTTTTGCATGTGGATTCGTGGATGGAATTGAGGTTGATTGAGGCAGAGACAAGACAGGGACCCAATATAACAACAGAGACCCAAGACTGCTCCCAGTCCTCGCGTCCACAAATGCAGCTATACACCGCTCCTACTCAGCGACGCTACACAGCAACAGGAGGTAATTTCTACAGTTCAGACGTGAGGACAGACAGCCACCAAACAAAAGCTTGGGCAGGGGGGCACAGAGAGAGAAAAGTCAGGGGCACAGCGCAAACTGGCGTTGAGAACGGGTTGCAATTAGCTGGATCCAAACTCCAGGCTAATGAGCAATCTCAATGACATCTGCTGGAGACAAAAACAGAGGGCCAGGAACTTGGGCGTACAAGAGGCAAGGGACATATGTGATGATGATTAGTTGACAAAACGGAGCAGAGGACAGTCAGAAAACTTACACGCCATTTACACTCCCGTAGGGGGAGGAGCCTGCAGCAGTGGATGCAGGATAATGATGTTCATGAAGCACAACAAGCAGCAGAGCAAGGACTTACCACCGAGGGCCCCAATGAGAAGAAATCCACACTGGTAAGTCTCAATTTAGCTGTTTTTTGTTGTTGTTAGCCATTAATTTGGCTCAGTGGTTACTAATGTCAGGAGCGCGGTGACAAAGTCCATAAACACCTGCAACTGACCTTAAAAGAGTTTATAAAAAGTAAAAAAAACAAAAAAACGTATACGTTTATACTTTACTGAAGCAAGATCTTCGTCCTGTCACTGTGATAAATGCACAGTGCCAAGACCTGGACTAAAATATGTTTTCTGACCCTACAGAGCTGTAGAAGTATTTACCAGTAGTGACCCCGCAGTTTATTGGGCTGGTCCACCATGTTTTCTCTGACTTTTACCTTTGTTTTGGCTAATGCATTTCTAGGAGAGTTTTGCACCAATGACACAGACATGTGGATTTCTATATTTTTAATGTTCTTTCTTGAACTCTGGACTAATATTTACCTGCAAACTGCTCTCACTGTTTAAATATAAAACATTTAAACTTCAGTTTGCCTGCCCGTTTGAGGTACAACATTGGTATAACTAGACTATTAGGGATGTTAGACCAAAGCCCAGACACAAAGATTATGCACTGATCATCGTAATCCATTTCGTTGTATTCCGAGAGGGCTGTGCAAACTATTAAAGAAACAAATGAAAAGGATAACGTGACCAAGATGGCAGTGATTGTGTTAAAAGCCTTGCGTTTTGATTGGTGGACTCTCTTGTTACTGATGTCATTGGGCCCTGGACGCAGCAAACCTTTAAGAACTGAAATGCTGCAAAAAGATATAAGAATTAAGGCACACACTGACATGCCAACAAATGGAATAACTGGAAATTCGTGTAGATAAAGAACTTGCATTGTCATGGTACCTACGCCGCACAACCAGATTATAAAAATGCATAAATTTCTCATTTTGATTCCAGTAGCTTGCCTTGACTTTAGATAAGTAACAGGGTGAATAACAGCAAGGTACCTGTCCACACAAGTGAGGCAGTGGATAAAGACTTGCCCAGGCATAGTGAAAACGATCAAAAACATTCCAAAACACAGAACTAGTTTACTGTCAGCGTAAATCCCACTAATGTATAAAATGGCCCCAACTGCCCCAATAAGCTCCATTGTTACCATGTGGTAGGTGAAGATATCGGAGTGGCTGGCGGTTTGGAAGGAGCGCTGTGGACGCCACTGCTGGTAGGCGTGGTGCAGGATAAAGATGCAGAGAGGCGAGAGAAGACTGTATTTTATAATTGTCCAGTAGGTGAGAATGTCAATGGCCACTGGGGAGTTGGAACAGCGAAACACAAAGCCAGAAACATTGGACATCATTGAAGTTCTGTTGGGAGAAAAAGAAAACACATCTGACACATCATAGTTTCAGAAGGAGGGCAGGAGTCTATTTGCGTAAAGGGCCCATATTATTTTTTACCTTTGTTATAATGTTTCCTCATCAAAAACAGACCTGGAGTCATGTTTTGTACAAACCCTGCATGTTTAAGCTGAGTTGTTCTCTCAAACCTTGTGATGTCATGTGGAAATACAGGCTCCAATGTGTTTTTAAACTCCATACACCTTCACTAGAATCATTTGGATACTTTCAACTCTGGAATTGCCAATTTCTTCGGAAAAAAGGTAAAAGGAGCTGTTGAATTAACGACCAATAAAGCAGAACAACACAACTCCGATGAACATGTCAATTCTGTGGCTTATGGGACCTTCTTCTTATCTTCTTTCTTTTTCAGGAGGATGTCAGTCACAGTCTGGTCATTTCGCTGCTCATCCAAGTCGCTTCTTCAGTTCTGGTCAGATTGTGACTTGGATCAGCAGCGAAAAGTCTTCACTCCTACAACTTTTTGTCCAGTTGACAGATTAAACTTTGGCTTTTACTTTGGATCAGACCTGGACGACTGAGGGATCATCTTTGTCTGGAATGTTACAAAATATGGCATAAAATTTATCTATCTTGCTTTTAAATGTGTTATATTGCTCAAAATATCCTGCGAGCAAGGTTTTCTCTCCACAGATCTGACCTGTAAGTTAGCCTGGTGGCATCGCCTGCTTGTCTCCATGGTGATAGATCATTTGAATACCATACCGTGCAACATTTTCAGCAAAGCAGTAATATCTCAGAAAAAAAAGTTACATATTGCAGCTTTTAGACTTTGTAAAAAGAAAGAATTGAACCAATAATTTCAAAGCTCAAACAGTAATCTAAATTTTGGAAAAAACAAAGGAAAAACAGACCTTTACTCGAGTAAGAATACTGTTACTTCAATAAAAATGTTAGGAGTAAAAGTATGCTGCTTGAAAAATTGAAAAATACCCTGGAAATTTACAATTCTTTTAAAACGTTCCTCAAGTAAATGTAACTGAGTAAATGTAAGTGAGTACTACCCAACTCTGGTGACATGAGGAACAGAACAACTGGCCCCAAAATATATTGACCATGAATGAGCCATGACAGTTATTTTCCTATATTTTAAAAAGAGAAAATTCTCACATACCACCGGTGTTTTCTCTGCTGTTTGACTCAGCCCAAGCCCGTAGCCGCCAACACAGTGAATTCTTCCCTGACACAGTCCTACAGGCAATATATTATGTTGTTATTGTAATCCACCCATTAAGGCAGACCACATTCAAAAGATATTCAAATAATGAGCGAATAATCAAATGCCACGGTGTAGACAGAGCAGGCGATAACATGAAAACAAGTCAATGTCCTACACTAAATCAACATTTTTAACCGTGTTATAATATTGTTTCTTTGCTTGTGAAATGTGTTTTGTTTTAGTTTCAACACTCCTCAAGCAGCTATTGTTTTTAGCCACATTTAAACACCAGCAGATGTCAAATAAAAAGACATCAGGGCCGCTACTTTTCCTTATTTACAGATTCTTGTTAATGTGCTTCACCTGGGATGGATGACAGTATGACTAACTTGTATTTATTCAATTTATTTATTTGTGTTAAATATTGTTAATTTGCAAAGCAACCAACACAAGAAAAAAGAACAACAAAATAAAAAGTTATCAAATTGTATTACATGATTTGAGTAATTTTGTAGAACAGAGGCTCTACGTTTTTCACCCCAGGCACCATCTGCAAAAAAAAAAATTGGCCTTAAATACCACCAGGTCTTTAACATAAGAGATCCAGGGCTAAATATAGACTGTATATATACAGTCGGGCAAAAAAGTATTTAGTCAGCCACAAACTGTGCAAGTTCTCCCACTTAAAAGATGAGAGAGGCCTGTAGTTTTCATCATAGGTTCACTTCAACTATGAGACAGAATGAGAAAAGAATCCAGAAAATCACAGAATGTATGTATGTAAGAATGTATTTGCAAATTATAGCGGAAAATAAGTATTCGGTCAATGACAAAAGTTCATCTCAATACTTTGCTATATACCCTCAATGACAGAGGTCAGACTTTTCACACACATTTTTGTTGTTAGTTTGGCCCATTCCTCCTGCAGATCTCCTCCAGAGCAGTGATGTTTTGGGGCTGTCTCTGGGCAACACAGACTTTCAACTCCCTCCAAAGATTTTATATTGATTTGAGATCTGGAGACTGACTAGGCCACTCCAAGACCTTGAAATGCTTCTCATGAAGCCACTCCAGGGTGGTGTGTTTGGATCATTGTCACACTGAAAGACCCAGCCAGGTTTCATCTTCACTGCCCTCGCTGGTGGATGGAGGTTTTCACTCAAAATCTCACAATACCTGGCTCCATTCATTCTTTCCTTTACACGGCTCAGTCGTCCTGGTCCCTTTGCAGAAAAACAGCCCCAGAGCATGATGTTTCCATCCTCATGCTTCACAGTAGGTCTGTTGTTCTTTGGATGCAACTCAGCATTCTTTCTCCTCCAAACACGACAAGTTGAGTTTTTACCAAAAAGTTTGATTGTGGTTTCATCTGATCATATGATATTCTCCCAGTCCTCTTCTGGATCATCCAAATGCTCTAAAAACTTCAGACGGGCCTGATGTCCTGTCTTAATCAGGGGGACACGTCTCTGCAGGATTTGAGTCCCTGGTGGTCGTAGTGTGTTAGTGATGGTGTCTTTGTTACTTTGGTCCCTCTGCAGGTCATTCACTAGGTCCCCCGTGTGGTTCTGGCAGTTTTCCTCACCTTGTGATCATTTTGACCCCACGGGGTGAGATCTTGCGTGGAGCCCCAGATGGAGGGAGATTATCAGTGTCCTTTCTTCCATTTTCTAATAATTGCTTCACAGTTGATTTCTTCACAACAAGCTGCTCACCTGTTGCAGATTGAGTCTTCAGCCTGGTGCAGGTCACAGTTTTGGTTCCTTTGTGGCTCTTTGGTCTTAGTGGAGTTTGGAGTGTGACTGTTTGAGGTTGTGGACAGGTGTCTTTTATACTGATAACGAGTTCAAACAGGAGCCATTAATACAGGGACCGAGAGGAGGACAGAGGAGCCTCTTAAAGAAGAAGTTACAGGTCTGTGACCAAATACTTATTTTACCAAGGAATTTACCAATTACTTCATTAAAAATCCTACAGTGTGATTTCCTAGATTCTTTCCCCTCATTCTGTCCCTCATAGTTGAAGTGTCTTCATACAGTTTATGGGACTAAACTATAACTAACTAACCAAACAAACCCACACAAAAATAACAAAAATGTGCATACAATTTTAACAAAATTTGAGCAAACCTAAGTGATGTTAAGCCAGGTTTTTGTTTAAAACCTAGATTAATATCCAACAATACATTTGAGAGCAAAGTTAAGAGCTGGTTTCCATGGAGATGCCATTGCTGTGTTAAGGTCCACAGTAGAGCAAAAGATTAAGTTTAGCCAAACTATGACAGATTTAAACTTCGTCTTTTGCTATGGATCAGAACTGGACGACTGAGGGATTAAGAGGTCCAGAATATAGAATATCTCTCTCCATTGAGAAAAACAGGTGATGCCACCAGGCCAAGTTACAGATCTATTTTGCGACAAGCCATCTTAAATTGTGCGTAGTACATCAAGGGAAAGGTATTAGGTAGTTTAAAAAGCCGTGGGATTTTTTTTAGTTTGGTAATTTTCCCGCTCTTTGCAGATACAACAAAAATAAAACCAGACTACTACTGACGTTTAGCCAGTACATCCAGGGTTCAAGAGCTTGACACCACAAACTGCTTAAAATACACAAGCAACACAGAAGAATATTTACCCCAAACCGTAACAAAAGTGCAGACATAACGGCAAAAATAACCCAAACGGCCCTCTTCTTGGATTGGTCACACTTTCTTTTATTCTGACCTCCAGGTTTGGGCTGAACGAGAACGTGGAGCACCGAAACGCAACAGAAAATCATGGCAACGAGAGAAATGAACATCTGAAACGCAGCCATTATCATTAAAGGGATGACTGAACGAACAAACGCATATACGTACCAAATAGCGGAAACAGAGAGCAGCCAGACGACGAGTGTGCTAAAGTTTCGAATCTGACGACATTTTGTGCGTTTTAGGTTGAGGTAAAGCATTGGACGGACCACAGCGAGATAGTGCTCCACGCAGATAAAAATGGGAAAAAGCAACTGTCCAAACCAAGGAAGTTTATTAACAAGACTCCCCACCACCCAGATATGTCCACGGTCATCGATTATCTTAGCATGAAGCGCAAGGGTAAATCCAACAAATCCGAGGAGTTCCATGAAAGCCAGATTGTAGGTTGAGAAGTCGGAATGTCCAATGAACCAGGATGAGTCAGTCCTTTTTGATTTCCACTGAATGAAGCCCAAATACAGAACGTAGAAGGAGAGAGGGAGAATGAGACACATGTAGAACGCCAAGACGATGGCTGAACCAACGATGGACTCCAGGCTAAAATGAGGGGAAGAAATGTTGTACACTGACGCCATATCTTCTGTTGAAAAGAGAAAGTTATAGTCTTACAATATATATTAAAAGCAACTGCAAAAAGACAACATTCAAGGACCGTGGAGCCTTACCAAGTTCGCAATGGGTAAGATTTATTTCTCAAACTTGCAAGGTTCTTCCAGTTAAAGGAGAAATTCTCTTCCATAAAACATTAGTGCAAAAAAGAAATAAAACCAATCCAGTGAGAGTCAAGTGGATGCCTCCTGCTGAAATCAAACATTTTGTCTCCAGTTAATACACATGTTTTTGTCTATGAACGTCTGTGTTACCTTCCCCAGACTGAGGCCAGTTTTATTTTAGTTAAACATTGTATATGGTCATATTACATTAGGGAAGCATTTAATGACCTGGAAACAATGGCCACTGTTTAGTCAAATCAGAACACCTGTGTGTCCTTTGGTATTAAAGTACCTGTTTAAATGTACTTAGAGTAAAAAGTAAAAGTATGTTGCACAGATTTTGAGATTTAATAAAGCTTTGAATGCAGTGATTTTAATAAAGATTTGTGCTGTTTTTGCATTGTTCAGGATAAACAACTGAATCAATCGTCTTTTTTTTCTAGCTGTTTTTATTTGTATATTTTTGTTTCCTCAAATTACGAACGTGCTAAAAATAAACCCTCAGACTTTTCAGCAGACAATAATAAAAAGTACTTTTGCATCCGTGACCCGGCCCTGGATTAGCAGAAGAAAAAAATGGATGGATGGACATTTGCTTTTCAGTCCTGTTCAAAAATGTAGTGCAGAAGAAAGTACAGATACTACTCTCAAATGTAGTGAAGTAAAAGTAAAAAGTATCCATTGTAAACTTTTTGTTAAATGGATGCCCAAAAATGTTACTTAAGTACAGTATTTACTACTTTTACTTTGTTATATTCCACTATTGCATATTAGACAAATTCATCATTTTTAACACTTTGCAGCAGCTTCCATTTACTTCTATTGTTTTTTTAGCCTCAGACAAACTACTTTTCAGTGAGCCAGCAGATGCAGCCCTTGCGCCCCCTACTGGTGTTTTGCATTTGACGAGAAGTATGCTAAGTACAGCTCTAAGGCATTTCCAAGACATATTTATCATTTTAACTGTAGCACTATGTAACTACAGGAGGAGGGTCTACGGCCTGACCTTCTTGTCTCCATGGAGATGTAATCACTGTGCCTAGAATGTTCCACAGTTTTGCAAAGTTTCATAAGCATTTATTGGTTAGTTGCATAAAAAGCAGACACAACATTTGCAAGCTGTAATTTATCAGTGTTTCTAAATCTACAGTATGCAAAATCTTTCACCGTGACATTTATGTTTAAACAGCCGGTCCGACGCACGAGGTCCCATAAGGATCTCGGAAAGCTCTGGACACCTACGTCAGGTCTGTATTTTATTCACCAATTTAACATGTATTTATAATGTTTCTAATGGAATAATTTGAAGTTTGATGTGGTTATTGCAGCTGATATACAACTAATCTATAAATTTGGTGGTATTCATACAAGAGTTCGAGTTTTCTGTTCCTTCAAGGATAGATGTGCCTTAAACAATCTTTTAAAAACCAAACTTTGAACATTCTCCATGGAGATAAGACTAGTTATATATGTCAAACTGTGGAATATTATAGCCAAAGGAACAAAATTCCCCAATAAGAGTCAGATTTATGGAGATGGAAGCCCGCTCACATTAAACACATGGTTTTCAGTGCAATAAACAACTAAAATAAAAAACATGCTTTTGATTAAAAGTTACATACTGTGGCTTTATATCGTCAGTTTTATATTTTTGGATTTTCTTAATGATAATCAGATGATCTTTCTGCGATGTGTCTGAAAACGTCTTTCATCGAGATGTCTGTGTGTAATCCTGTCAGGTCTGATCCATAGTAAAAGAAGAATTAACATCTGCGAATTTGGACAAAAAAGCTGTAGGAGGTTCAACAAAGAAAATGAAAAAGAAAAAGAAACCACAAGCCAGAAATATCACCTTTGTCTTATACACTGCTTGGCCAAAAAAACAAAGTCGCCACCAAAAAAAAGGTCACGCACTCTCATATTTGGTTGTTCCACCTTTAACTTTGATTACGTAATTTGCTGTGGCATTGTTTCGATTTTACTTCTGCAATGTCACAAGATTTATTTCCATCCAGTGTTGCATTAATATTTCAAGATGTTGCACTGATGATGGTCGAGTCTGACGCTGCACAAAGCTTCTCCAGCACATCCCAAAGACTCTCAATGGGGTTAAGGTCTGGACTCTGTGGTGAAAATGACGTCTCCTGCTCCTGAAGCCCCATGAATCCTGGCATTGTCGTCTTGGAATATGCCCAAAAAATCCACTGATGGAATAACCTGGTCCTTCAGTATCTTCAGGTGTCAGCTGACCTCATTCTTTGAGCTCAGACTGTTGCTGAACTTAGACTCGGACGTATTTGCTAAGTTAAATCCAGGTGGCGACTTTTTTTTTGGCCAGGCATTGTATTTAATAATTTATTCTGATCGTTTTTCTTTTTCAGGGATTCTACCAAAATGAATTCAACCCAGATCGTCAACGCCACACTTCCTGAAACTTACTGCTCGAACGTCCCTCTGAGTAATTTAATCTTCATATTTTTTCTTGCTAACTACATGCTGCTTGTCCCTCTGTTCGTATATGTCCCCGTCATCGCCTACCAGGCATGGAAAAGCTCGAAACCTGCCGCATATTCGGACATTTTAACCTTCAACAACATCATTTTTGAGTTCATGAACATTGTTGCCTTGCTGGTTTATTGCTCTGGAATCTTTGTTAAAAACTTTTCCTTAATTATGACTGGAATAAGCGTCTTCTCGGTCATTTGCTGCGGTCAAACCATACTTCATGTTCTGATGTGCATTGAGCGATACATTGCCGTGGTCCATCCCGTAATGTACATGAAACTAAAACAAACCAAAACCGGCGAAAGGATCAGAAACGTTTGCATTGTATTTGTATGGCTTTCTTTTGCCGTCTCGATAGGATTCGTTTACGTTTCCCGAGACAATGACACGATGTTGCCGTATTATATAGTTTTAGCTTTGTGCATGGCTGTCGTATTGTTCTGTACCTCCACCGTTCTCCGCACTCTCGTTAAACGGAGTCCCGGGGAGAACACTCAAAAACGGAGAATTGATCCGTCCAAGAGGAAAGCCTTGAAAACCATGAGGTTGATTTTGGGCGCGCTTGTTTTACGGATAATCGGAATCCCGGTGCGAGGGCAGCTTTTTGACGCCGAGACTTTTGAGGGTTGCGTGTTTGCGTCGGTGGCCATTTTGGTGAATATTCCCAGCAGTTTGGTGTTACCGCTGCTGTACCTCCAACGGATGGGAAAACTACCAGGTACTAAAAAAAGCGTTCAAGGTCAATGACGAATGCCATAACTGTGAATCAGTAGGTGTGAAGAGCTCAACAGTGACAGTGACCGAGGTTCCCGAAGTAAAATTTCCATTCACTTTTCACATAGGCTTGGTAAACGGTCACATTTTTATATAGCGCTTTTCCACCTTCAAAGCGCTTTACATCAAGGAACCACTCACCCATCAGTGTACACAGACACTGGGGGCGAGGTGGGTTAAGTGTCTTGCCCAAGGACACAACGACAGCATTCATCTGTGAGGGCTGGAATTGCACCGCCAACCTGCGAGTCAGAGAATCTAACCACTCAACCAATGATGTTTATGTAGAGAGCGGGATTTGAACCGCCAACCTTTGGATCAGTGGACAAACACTCAACCAACTGAGCTACTGTCGACCCACTCTTCTCAAAAAACTTCTCAAAAAAATCAAATATTAAGCGTTCAAAGGCATTGCGGAGGCTAACCAGCTACGTGCTAACTAATATCCATACAGTTTTCAAGTTTCAGAAACAGATTTTAAATTAAATGACAGGTCTCGTGGTCATTAGTTACAACAGAGCTGATTAAGCTTTCAAACTTTGAATGTAATTTTTTCTTTTTTCTGGATGTCTATAGTATAGTACCGGGGGGGGGTGTTTTCTTCATCATTAGCTTATTCACATTTGTATTTTGAGTCATGTATGTTTGAATAATTGTGCCTCTGCTCCGTGTCTGAAACAGTGTTGAACAGGCGATATTTTAGTATTAACTGCTAACACTCAACATATTTAGATCACTGTTACCTTTTATTGTTGAAAATGCTATAGTCACTGAAACCAAGGTGTGAACATGCTAATAAAAAATACCTTCTTTTTGGACGCCCCAAGTCCGTTCTCCCTTTGCTCTCTGTGCTAAGTCACTCCACCTTCAGAGCACGATCACATGTGTTCTGCTAATTACAGCACATCGTATCAGGTTTGTGAAGTTTTGTATCATGCTTTTATATATTTATGGAGGATTGTTGTTTGGGAGCGTCATCCAGCTGCCTGTAAGGACGGTTCAAATAAGGCCCAGGCCAGATCGCTAGATTATTCAAACATGTATGGATGACACTGAGGTATGTTTAAGATGAGGGAACAACATTATAACATTATACAAAAAGTTGATTTAGCATAACATCTCCTCTTTAACTAAAATCACACACAGGGTTAAAAATGCCATCTGGCCTTTTTTCAACAATAAAAAATAGATAAATGATAATCTACTGCAGTGCAATTTCACTATGAAGAGGCGGGGCATGCAATTTCTGCAGTTTTGATTATTATTAAAGGTGTAGTACCTGATTTTTACTGTCTTAAAAAGGTGAAAAATAGAACTAGTTTATTTTAAATTGTTTGTGGTCCAAAGTTATTCCACACTTACTGCATTTCTAGCATCCTAATTATTCACCGCTATAACTTTATAAATTGTTTTCACAACTTTCAGAGAGTAGAACAGAGTTTGACTGTCACTGTAATGCTAACATGCACTTCCTGGTTATTGGACAATATAAAACTCTTTGTATGCCGGACTTATTTTGACCTCAAGAGCTGCAGTTAGGATATATCTGAACTGGTGGGACACGCAAGATATATTTTGCTCAAATAGGTCAATATGAAAAAGAAAATGTGGCGCAGCAGCTTCACCTCCAGAAGCCCCGTCTGCAGCTCTCCACTGTCATTTGTAATAATTATTTTGGTACGTTTTTGGTCCTGGAGCACGTTTTCTGCCTGATTTTTCCCCTCATCAAATGCCTGCTTTGCCTACTTTGAATACATGCTACTGTTTGCATGAGGCGTGTGACAGATGCAAATAAAACTCAGTGGAAAGATCAAATTTTGTGTGTTGTTTTTTTTTCATTAGATCTATTTCATTTCTGTATTTATAATTGTACATTTGTCTATTTAAGACGTGAGCTTATATTTTGTTGTAACCATGTTTTAAGATTTTCTCATCAGGAGCCCACACCTGGAGCTGTTTGTTTGCTACTTGTATGTTTTGATTAAGCTGTTATTATTTGGAATGTTCCTCACTATGGCATTAAAGTTATCCATATCTGTAGAGACAAGCAGGTGGCGCCACGAGGCCAAATTACAGGTCAAATCTGTGTAGAGGCGAGCTTTCTCACTGTAAGAATTGATGTTTTTGAAGGTAAATGCACCAACGGAATTCAGCTGAATCAATGCATGATAAATAACCCTGGAGAACCCACAGGGTCAAATTTGGCCGCAGTTAATTGCTGTTACCCAAAATGAACAAACAAGCACAAAAAAAAAAAGCCCAGAGTGCCACTTCTGGCCCCTGCATAGAGACATCTAGTGGATGAATACTGAACTAAAAAGATCCAGAGTGGTAATGACAAGATGGCCGACCTGCTGAGCTGGAAAACTACCCAAACAAAACCGTCTTCTCAGCAAACCAGCGGTTGGTAAAGTTTTGTTTTTCTTTGGGTTTTTTTTAGTAATAGCTTCCAGAATGTCTAGAAGAACGTTTTATATTCTTTTTGGATAAATCAGCAAGCCCAATGGGTCAAATTTGGCCCTGATCCTAAATTAGGTAATAAAGGGTTAAAATTGAAAAAGTTGCTATATTTCTTATAGCAGTAATTTAATGCAATGTTCATAATTTTCTAAAGAAGAAAAGGGTTCTTGGGTTCTCCAGGGATAAGTTCAATACGCGACATTTCAGGCAAAGCATTAACATCTCCATGGAAACAAGCAGGTGGTCCACTCTGCCATTTAAGTTACAAAGTGCACCTTTACTTTCACACGTTTAACAAAAACTCTGCATATTTAGGCTGAATTCTCCTCTCAAATGGAAAACACTCTGTTCCACCTTGTGATGTCATCATGTGGTAATACAGGAAGTGCTCCACTGTGTTTTTAAACTCTACACACCTTCACTAGAATCATTTGGATCATTTCAGCTCTAAAATTTCCAATCTCTACTAAACTAAAGGTAAAACTCAGCTGGAAAACATGACATCACAAGGTGGAACAGAGCATTTTGAGCCTTAGAGAAGTAGACGAACTAATAATAAAGTTCATGTGAGAATGAAACAAAACACAACTCCAGGTCTGTTTCTGAGGAGGAAACAACATTATAACATGACTTAAAGCTCACAATCAAATATAGTTAAGTTTTCTAAGACTTGTTTGAAAAAGCCTGTAACAATACCTTTAGCATACACTGGCTATACTTACAAACTGCTTTATGCTACATAGTGTAACTCCATTCTACCACCAGAAAAGTTACACAGTGCACCTTTAAACTAATGTATGGAAAACTGATTTGAATACGGAGTCGCTCTGTATGTGCTTGTACAGTTTTTTTTGCATACATACGCCGTCCTTTACAAACCGCTCACCTGCCACATACTGTACACAACCTAAACCTGCACATGAACAGAAGGTCCACACACAGAGCCTCGTCTGTGCAGGTAAGTGACTCTTTCTACTCATCATTTTATATCAATATTTATAATAACATGAAGAAAAAAAATTAAAAATCAATTATTCATTAAAATTGGCCTGTTTGCTTGCGTCATATAAAAATTTAGGATGTTTTAATGTGAATATAATGTTATTTTTACTACATAAATCAATTCAAATGTAAAAGTTTTCAAAGTTTAGGTTAAATCGGACAACAGAAGTAAGAAATGTGACCAAATACATAACAATTACTTATTTTTTATACTTTGACAACATTATATTTGACTATGTGTAGATGGTTTTCCGATTGTGATGATGTCCTTCTCCTAGATATTGTACTTTGTCTTGAAATGTCCGATTCACAAATGTTGAACCTGATTTTTTTGGTTAGTGATTAGACCAAAGAACTCACGGTATTACCACAAAAATCTGCATTTTTACAATATTCATTTTAGCTGCTCCCATCTGTATTAAATATTATTGGCCTGTAGAATGTTGAATGGATCTGAAACTCAGCAATTTAGTTGGGATTTTAATGGTATTTTAATGGTAGTAATCCAATAATGATATTTTGCAACCTAATTTGTTAATACCCATGAATACTCTGTTCCTGCTGACATACATACTGTACATATTTCCCATGCAATGTAACTTTCACAATTACGTTTTTGACAGAAAATGAAGGCAAACCAATCAGACCCGGCTTTTTGAAATCCGGTTGAAGGAGTGGTTTGCTGTTTCTTACATCCTGGTCATGCTTCCACTCTCCGTCTACGTCCTTTATTTGGGATTTCAGAGCTGGAAACTAAAGCGCAACACCACATTTCCCGCTAGCCACTCAGACTTCTTCACCTACAACATGGTCGTCATGGAGCTAATTACTGTTTTGAGCTATATTTTGTCGTTCATAACTTACGATGATGAGTTGTGTTACATAATGGGTAGCTTCGCATTCTACGCCGAATCGGTTTTTCCCTGTTTACACCAGTATCGAGCAGTACATGGCTGTAGTTTATCCCCATAACATACCACAGTCTAAAACACAGTGCAGCTGGTCTTTGGACACGCAACGGCAGCACTTTTGATGGTTTGGCTAATTAGCTTCATCAAGACCATAATAATGATAAAACAACGCTGGGGCAAAGTATTATTCACCGTAGATATTATGGAAATCGTAATTCTGTTTTCGACCATGTTGTTCTGCTCTGTGTCTGTCCTTTTCGCTTTGTGTCGGCCGAAACCAGGCACGAACACCAGAGTGGACAGATCCAAACAGAAGCCGTTTTTTATTTTGTTATTTATCATGTTTGTGTTGGTGTTTCGATTTGGATGGAATCTGTGGCTAAGTCACATGTGCCATTCGCAAATCGACGTACGAGTGTGAGGTTTTATTTGAAGTCGTGAACTGGGTGAATTTGGTAACAGCCCTGATGACGCCTCTCCTGTACTTGCAGCGCGCGGGTAAACTGTGTGTGCTGTGCAATGGTTAAACACCCTGTACTGATTTTTTTTCATGTAATTAAAGGTGATGTACCTGATTTTTACAGTTTTAAAAATGTGTAAATCAGAACTAGTTCATTTTAAAAGGCTCACTCATTTATTTTATGCATTTGTAACTTCACTGCAATGAGTTTATAAGCATTTTTCATCATTTTCAGAGAGCGAGACAGAGAAGTTTACGCTAAAGTTAGCAACAACTAGCAGCACTTACTGACTTTTTTTCATAAAACACTTTATATCCAGATGTAGACAGTACAGCACTTGCTTATACAATATACCTGTAATCATAATGTTTTTTATTTCATTGCAGTGGAAATATGTAAACTTCTTTTTTATTCTAAGAAATATGAGACCTATTGTTGTGAATTATTTTTATATTTTTTTTTATTTTAGTTCAGTATATAGTATATATGGTTTATTTTTTGTATTGCACGTGACAGCTGCTGCTAGAGGGCGATTATGAGTTATGTTTTGTGTTGAAGCTGTGTTGTGTAACGATGAGTTGACACTGTGTGTGAAATGTTAAAATAAAGGCTGATGTGGTTGGGCCAGAGCAAAGAAGCTGGACTCATTTTTTATTAATAATAATAATAATGCCTTACACTTGTAATGCGCTTTATCAAAGCCTCTCAAAGCTCTACACTGAAGTCA
This sequence comes from Periophthalmus modestus, assembly GCA_019594935.1. Classification (NCBI taxonomy): domain Eukaryota; kingdom Metazoa; phylum Chordata; class Actinopteri; order Gobiiformes; family Gobiidae; genus Periophthalmus; species Periophthalmus modestus. The sequence continues at coordinate 604,507 of JAIEZT010000449.1, read as the reverse complement.
TTATTCATTCACTCCACACTTGGTGATGGTAAGCTACTATTGTAGCCACAGCTGCCCTGGGGTAGACTGACGGAAGCGAGGCTGCCAGTTTGCGCCATCGGCCCCTTCGACCTTTGGGTTGGGAAACCAACGCTGTAACCACTGAGCCACTGTCGCAAAGCACATGTAAACAGTCTTGTTTACCAAACTGCACACCGCACACAGTCCATGTGCAGCTAATAGTTGGCTTGCGCCTGCTGCTGGGCCTGAGCACACCTCTCTGTCGCCGTGCTTCACAGTAGAGACATATGTATGCTCTAGCTGACCACAGGTCAGGGTCGTACATTATGACAATATCAGTACATTCAGCGTAACATGAAAGCAGCTGTAACAGGTCTGCAGTCTTTGGACACGTAATACATTTTCTTTCAATTTCCCCATGAGATATTCATGTAGTGTCACAGCTTCAAGCTCAGGGTCAAAGTGAGTGGCAAACAAACTCCTCGCTTGGTTGTTTACTACTGCCTGGATGACACTAGTAGAGCTAGTGTCTGTTGTTTTTTTTTTTTTCCACTCTCATCGTACTGGGAGTGGTTTCTTGTCTCTAACAGCCATGGCCCAGTCCGGGGCTCTGCTTTCAACGAGCGCAGCGTCAGTGAGGGATTCAGACGCCCTCGCTTCTGCTAGAACTAAAACGCACTCTCCAGAGTTCACTTCAGTCCGGCTTTGCTCGATGTCAGCCACAAGTGATCAATTGCATTTGCTGCCATTTAGATTTGCGCACAAATGAACCTGCGCCTGGAACATTTTGTACATGCACAGCCCTCTTCAGCTATGTTGCTCTACTCCGCTAAGAAGTGCCAAGGTGTCCATGCTTCCAAAGCAAACAACCGGCAAATCATCCAAATCATATGACACAAAGTGTGGGATGTTTCCGCCACATTCATGAAGCACTTTTATGTATTATTAACATCCTGATGTGGCCCCTTGACTGCAACATTATGCAGCGTTGTCATACAGCAAGAGAATCCCTTTGAATTCCTCAGTCTGTTCAGAGAAATGTTATCAGCAAGATTTTTTTATTTTGTTTTTTACACAGATAAGTAGAGCTGCAGGCTCTGTCTTAACTATGTTACGTTCTTCTATGTTTTGTCCTCCTTTATTTTCCTTCAGTATCAGCTCTTACGGTGATGGCTGCACAGTTCCATTCACATGTTTCAATGATCCTGGTTTACTTGTCTACATCCCCAAACGCTCTGTTCCACCTTGTGATGTCATGAAGTGGTAGTTTTCAAGTTAACAGCTACTTTTACCTTTAGTTCAGTAGAGATTCTAAGGCAGAAATTATCCTAATAATTTTTGTGAAGGTGTATGGAGTTTAAAAACACAGTGGAGCACTTCCTGTATTACCACATGACATCACTGGATGGAACAGAGTGTTTTCTGTTTGAGAGAAGAACACAGCCTAAATATACACGGTTTGAGAATGAAACAAAACACAAGTCCAGGTTTGTGACGAGGAAAAACATAAGGCAGTTTATTTGTACAGCACAATTCAGACACAAGGTAATTTGCAGTGCTTTACAGAATAAGAAAGACATTAAAATCACAATTTAGCAAATAAAAATAATCACAAATAATCATCATAAAATTAACATTTAAAGAGAAAAGTGCAGATTAAAACCCTTTCAGTCACATGCACAGCTCAACAGAATCATTTTGAGCCTGGATTTAAACTGAAAACATCTGAAACACTGATTTTAAAACAAACATAATAACATAAATCAGAAAATAAAGTAATATAGGCCCTTTAAGTCATGCCTGTATATTACACATGATCCTGTTTCTGACAAAACGTGTGAATGGGGCTTAAGAGGGCTGTGTGACTCTGTCGGCAAAGTGGGTGAAAGCCTCTTGACCAGAGACACGACAGAATCATCATCATCTGGACTTTAAACCGTCAAACCATCAAACCATCAAACTGTCAAACTGTCAAAAACCGTCAAAACCGTCACTACTCTGCCACTGTTTTTCTGATCATCAGTCAATTTATTCAGAAATTTATAAATGAACAATAAACATTTGTTTTAACAAAGTAAATTGTAGTCAGCTGGTTTATTTTGGCTGATTAAGGTACATCCATTCACATATTGTGTCCTTCAACTAAAAAACAAAAAAAATAAACCATTTTATTACTTAAATGAGAATTTTCTCGAGGTGAGTGTAAAGTGAACAGTTAACCTACCTTATTGTTTCCGTTGTAGAGAGACACAAAGACTATTTTTCCAGTGTTCCATGGGGCCTGGGTTCTTCCACTCCTTATTAAAGTTTTTATCTTCTGCCTCTGGTGGACAACAGCCTTCAGCCCAAACTGAAAAGAGATTTGGAAAAAGTTTAATTGTTTAAGAAAGTAGCTTTATACTTTTAATTCATGACATAACAGTTTTATTATAACCACATATAGTTGGAAACGTAAGTTTATATACACATATAACTGTCTGATAAGAAATCCAACTACATGTTTTTCCTGTTTTAGTTCATTCACCAAAACTATTTCTGTTTGGTAAATGCCAGAATGAGAGAATGATTTTTTTTTTTTTTTTTTTACAATATTTCATTACTTTCTTCAAAGTCAGAGGTTTACATACATTTCATTAATATTTGATACCACCTGCATTTAAACTGTGTGTGACTTGGGTCAAACATTTTGGAAATCCCTCCTCACTATAGTTGGCAGGACTTTTTGTCCCATTCCTCCTGACTGACCTGGTGTAACTGAGCCAAGTTTGTAGGTCGTCTTACCTCGCACAGGCCTTTTCATGTCTGTCCATACAGTTTCAATAGGATTGAGATCAGGACTTTGTGATGGTCACTCCAAAAAATTCACTTTGTGATCCTTAACTTTGTAACCATTCTTGTCAGTGTGCTTCAGGTCATTGTCCATTTGAAAGACCCATTTGCGAAGTAAGTTTAACTCCCTGGTTGATGTCTTGAGCTGCTGCTTCAGTATTTCCACATAATGTTCTTTCCGCGTGCTGCATTTATTCTGTGAAGTTGCACCAGTCCCTCCTGCAGCAAAACAACCCCACGACATGATGCAGCCACCCCCATATTTCACAGTTGGGATGGTGGTTCTCAGGTTTGCAGGCTTCCCCCCTTTTTCCTCCAAATGTAACGATGATCATTAAGACCAAACAGTTCAATTTAGTTTTTGTCAGACCACAGGACAGGTCTCCAAAAACATTTCTTTTTTAGGGTTTGTTCCTGTGTGAATTTTCAAACTGCAGTCTGTTTTTATGTTTCTTTTTGGAGTCCTGGCAGAGTGCCCCTTTCAGCCGCTTTCAGCCCATGTCGGTACAGTCCTCGTTTCACTGTGGATAATGACACACTCACCAGCTTCAGCAGCAGCATCTTCACAAAGTCTTTTTGCTTTTTGTTTCTTGGGTTGATCTGCCACATTTCAGACTCAAAGCTCGTTCATCTCTGGGACACAGAACCGTCTCCTTCCCTGAAAGGTCTGATTGCCGGAATTCCCATGGTGTTTATACTCGGTGTATCGATTGTTTGAACAGATGACTGTCGCGACGCATTCTTCAGGCGTCTGGAAATTTCACCAACAAGGATGAACCAGAAGTCCAGAATTCTCGGTTCCTGAGATCTTGGCTGATTTCTTTGGACTTTTCCATGATGGTTACACTAGAAGCGGTGTGTTTCAGACGTGTTTCAGATACATCACAGGTGTGTCTCTCCACTAACTCAAATGTGGTCAATAAACAAATCAGAAGCTTCCAAAGCCATGACATCATCATCTAGGTTTCCCTGTTTAAAACAGTTTAAAGGCACAGGAATCTAACAGTATGTAAAAATTCTGAATTTGAAGAAAGTCATGGAAAATTTTTCAAAAAAAAAAAAAAAAATCCTTCTCTCATTATTTCTGGCATTTAGCAAATAGAATAATTTTGGTAATTCTAACCGAAAAACAGAAAAAAAAAGTTTAGTCTGATTGCATATACAATATACATATACAAGTGACCATAAAAAGCGTATGTGTTTTTTATATAGTATACAGTACAGTCAACAGTGTACTTTGCACAAATCTCAGTGTTAAAATAACATTTTCTTTCCATGTTAAATGTAAAAGCTGAAATACTTACAGTCACAACGTCGTCTATCTTCATTGTTAATAAAGACTCCAATCTGAATATGAGAGCTTTGTCAACTGCCCACCTCAATATGGACGCTCCAGTCTTCAAAGTGCTGAAATGTAGCAACAGAAAGAGACAAGCTGTAAGTATTTTCATTATTATTGCGTTTAAAGGTAGGAGATTGTTTGTAGTTGAGGATGAGGACCAAATCCGCAGCACAAGTCCAAGTGAAGTCTCCAAGTCCTTTGCTTTGAGTTTCATCTTTTTATATCAAATGACAGAATGTCTCACATTATTTATATATATTTCCCTGGGACCCAGAAAATACACACGTGTCCAAACAACATTACAAACATGTGATTCTGGGCTGCTTACAAAGTTATGTATATGCATTTAGTTCTGTCCTTAGAAAAGTCCGGTAGAGCAGTGGTCCCCAACCACCGGGCAGGGACCGGTACCGGTCCGTGACGCATTCTACCGGGCCGCACAAAAAGTTATCAGCGGACCGCATTTCTCCGAAGTGAGACTTTTGCCCACTCCTCATGACACGATAACAAGCTCGTCCGGTAGATATGTAATGAAAATCCTGATAGGAAATCGTACATAAATCAATTTTGTTTTAACGACGAGTTTATTAGATCTGTGCTAGATGTGTGTTCCGCCGCACGACAGTCCAGCGCGTCATGGGCAGAGGGAGAAGGAGAGAGGAGAGGAGGAGAGGAGAGAGAGAGGAGGATGAGAAGAGGAGAGAGGGGAGAGGAGAGAGGGAGGAGCTTTTGACCTGAGTCTTAGCACAAACAGCAGAAACTGAAAGAAAAAAATCAGCTCTATGGTGAAATATGTGTAAGGTTTCTTGACATTGACCGTTTCCATATTCTAAAATGTTTGAAATGTTAATTGAAAATAACATTTTATATAAATGTAGTTTGTGGCTGTATCTGGAATCTTCATTTGGAAGGGGCTGTGTTCAGTGTTGGAGCGTGGGGCGTTCATGTGGGTGGCATGTGGTGCATGTGGGGTCATGGTGGTGCATGTGGCGTGTGGTTGAGCGGGTCGAGAAGCGACGTTGTGAGTCTGGGAGTGGTACCTGGAAAAAAATCAACACACATGTAGTATTCTGTGTTCCTGTGGTTGACTTTGTTGACAGGAGTAATGACAGAGCGTTGCCTCTAAAGACGTTGCTCCCGCGTCTGGAAGCACAGCAAGCCTCTGGACACTTGGTTCCTCATCTGTAAAATAAATATTATTACTTCATAAACTGTTGTAGAGCACATTGACATGTTTGTCTCAGCAAAAAAAACTAAATATGAACTTACTGGGAGGATGTTTTGTTTATTTATGCAAATAGAATCCACGAAAAATAATACAGCAACTCCCAGCAATATGAAACACCAATTGCAACCATTAACCAACGACAAAAAAAAACAAGAGGAAAATCTTCAGTCTTAATAACATCAATCTGCAATTTAACAAAATGTCGCATTTGTTATAAAACTATGACACTGTTTAATGTAGAGCGTGTGATTTCCAAACTGTTTGAACAATTCAGTTTAAGACATTGCATCACTTGTTGCTATTTTTGGTGCTTTTCTGCTTGAAACTTGACACACGATGGAACCTGGGGGACAGTCTGTAAGAGTAAATGTCCTGACCCTGCCACCTGCCACACTGTCTCTCTCGGACAGGGTTGGTGGAGCTCTGGGTGACGGTGCAACTGAAGGGTCGCCGCTCTGCTTCACAGTCACCTCTGCTGCTGACCTCATAGACTCCCCATCAGGTCCACGACACAGAAGCGCTCCACCGACAGCCGCCCCCCTACGAGTCCAGCCACCACAGCTCAGGCTCCGGAGACAGCCCCACGAGGCACACCTGCCGCACACACTGGCCCCACACATCCACCTACTGCTCCAGACACCACCCACTGGGGAAAGAGGAGCCTGAAAAACACCCATGTCATGTCAACGATGTCTCTATAGGTTATTTTCGTGGGGTTATATAACACCTTTCCAAATATCCAAAGCCTCTTGTGGCTATAGGCTGACTTCCAGGAATACTTTTTTTTTGCTAAGTATTTCACATACATATCGTGGGATTTTAACCAAATAAGAAGTTTGGCTTGGGGAGTTCACGGGGACCCAAATAAGGGACAGGTAGCGTGTGTGAAAATGAGCCGTTTTTTCCCTGTATCTATGGAGATTGGCCCAAAGAAACCAAGCATCTAAATCTGGATCTCTGAGATGACTTCTTTTGGGTCAAATTGCAGCACAAGCCTTCAGAAGATGATACTCAGGAAGAGGTGACGTCGAGCTCATCGCCTGGCTCACTCCTGCTGCTGTTACGCTAACAGGACTAAGATAAAGCGCAGGTTTTTGTCCAGAGGGGCTGTTAACATCCTCCTTCAAATTGCCCAACTCTATCACTTTTGCACCAGAGCCACTGCTGCCCACTGTGGTTCCTGGTTTCAGAGGTCTCCACCAGCCAATACAAACCCCGCCCAGCCATTTTCGCTCTGAGATTAGACGAGATTAGAAATGGACAAAGTGGTAAAGTTGCAGTTTAGTTCACTGACTCATACTTGTAGGAAATAACTTTAACCCCTAAGAGAAATAGTTTGGGACTCAAAGAAAGTTCAAAACAAACTGGAGAGTTTATATTAGATTATAAATTATATGACAGTTAGCCTCATCTAACCGCTTCTACTTTTACATAGTTTAATAGTTTCTGTACCAAACCACCCAACAGTTAGTTTGACGGAGGGTTTCTTTCCCAGTGCAGGAATAAAGCACCTGTAAACGCCACTGTCCCTTTGGTTTCAATTTGTCAGTTAGTGAAAATGTTTCCATGTTTCAACTCG
>JAIEZT010000449.1:549340-597429 GCA_019594935.1 Periophthalmus modestus | reverse complement strand
TGAGTAATTATCTTCATATTTTTTCTTGCTAATACTGTGCTTGTCTCTGTTCACATATGTTCCCTTCATCGCCTACCAGGCATGGAAAAGCTCGGAAAACTGCCGCAATCGGACATTTTACCTTGCAACAACATCATTTTTGAGTTCATGAACATTGTTGCCTTTGATGGTTATTGCTCTGGAATCTTTGTTAAAAACTTTTCCTGACGTATGAATGGAAAAGCATCATTCGCGGTCATTTGCTGCGGTCAAACCAACTTCATGTTTCTGGATGCGCATTGAGCTATACATGGCCGTGTGGTACATCACCGTGATGTCTACATGTAAACCTAAAACAAACCAAAACCGGGCGACCAGGAGATCAGAAACGTTTGGCATTACTTCGTATCGGCTTTCCTTTTTGCCGTCTCGATTAGGATGCGTTTACGTTTCCCGAGTAATGACACGATTGTTGCCGTAGTATATCGTTTTTAGCTTTGTGCATGGCGTTCGTATTGTTCTGGTACCTTCACCGTCTCCGCACTTCGTTTAAACGAGATGTCGGGGAGTAACGCTCAAAAACAGGAAATTGATCCGATCCAAGAGGAAAGCTTTGAAAAACCATGAGCGTTGATTTGTGGGGCGATTGGTTTTAAGGATAACGAAATCCCGGTACGAGGGCAGCTTTCTTGACGCCGAGCCTTTTGAGGGGTGGGTGTTTGCGTCGGTGGCATTTTGGGAATATCCAGCAGTTTGGTGATACCGCTGCTGTACTTCCAAAATCGATGGGAAAACTACCAGGTACTAAAAAAATGCGCTCAAGGTCAATGAAGAAACTGCGAATCAGGTAGGTGTGACGAGCTCAACAGTGGACAGTGACGACGGTACCGAAGTAAAATTCCATAACTTTGCACATAGAATTGGTAAATGGTTCACATGTTTAGATCTCGCTTTTCCACATTCAAGTCACCAAAGCGCTTTACATCAAGGAACCACTCACCCAGCAGTGTACGCAGACACAATGGGGCGCGGGGGTAAAGTTTGTCTTGCCCAAGGATCACAAACGACCGCATTCATCTGTGCGGGCTGGAAATTGCACCACCAACCTTCAAGTCAGTGGATCTAACCACTCAAACCAATGATGTTAAGTAGAGAAGTACGGGATTTGAACCGGCAACCTTTGGATCAGTGGACAAACATCCAACAAAACTGAGCTACTGCGACCCACTTTTCTCAAAAAAACTTCTCAAATAAAAAAAATATGTAAGCGTGACTAAGGCATTGCGGAGGCTAACCCAGCTACGTGCTGGCTAAACTAATATCCATACAGTTTCAGTTTCAGAAACAGATTTTACAGAAATGACAGGTCTCGCGTCATAGAGCTGATTAAGCTTTCAAACTTTGAATGTAATACTTTTTGTTTCAGGATGGCTATAGTATCAGTACGGGGTGGGTGTGTCTTCCTGAGTAGCCTATTCACATTTGTATTTTGAGTCAGTATGTTGGCGTAATTGTGCCCTCTGACCCGCTGTATGAAAACAGTGTTGGAACAGGCGCTATTTTAGTATTAACTGCAACACACAACAGTATGTAGATTCACTGTTACCTTTTATTGCTGTGATAAATGCTATAGTTACTGAAAAAAAACGTGTGAAACTAATAAAAAAATATCTTTTGGGACAAAGCCCCAAGTCCGTTCTACCTTTGCTCTCTGTGCTAAGTCAATCCACCTTCAGAGCACGATTCACATGTGTTCTGCTGAATTACAGTCACATCGTATCAGGTTTGTGAAGTTTGGTATCATGCTTTATATATATGGATGGAGCTTGTTGTTGGGGAGCGTCATCCAGCTGCTGTAAGGGACGGTTCAAAATAAGGGGCCCGGACAGATTCGACTAGATTATTCAAACATGTACGGATGACATAGAAGACAAGTGAGGTACGTTTATAAATGAGGGAACAACATTATAACATATTCCAAAAAGTTGATTTAGCATAATAGCTCCTCTTTATATAAACTTCATACACCTGTGGACTGTAAATAAACAATTATAAAAAATTAATAGGCGATGGAGTGAGTGTGTTTTTTTTTTTCATTCCTGCAGTTTTGATTATTTTTTTTAAAGCTGTGGTTACCTTGAATTTGACGTTGTCGTCTAAAAAGAGAAAATAGTTCAGTCACTTATAACCTCGAGTAATTATTCACCGCTATGACTTTTTTTTTATAACGCTGTCATCAACTTCAGAGAGTAGGAGTTTCTGTCACTGTAATGCCAAAGACTACAATGCTAACATGCACTTACTGGTTATCGGACAGTATAAAACTCTTTCGCCAAACAGTACACAGACTTATTTTGACCTCAAAGAGCTGCAGTTCGGAGATATCTGAATAGTGGGAACACCAAGATAGAATATTTGCTCAAAAAAGGTCAATAGGAAAAAAAGAAAATGTGGCGCCAGCAGCTACACCTCGAGGCCCCGTTGCAGCTCTCCACTTGCATTTGTAAGAATTATTGTGGTTTATGTTAATTTGGTACTGGGAGCACGTTTTCGACCTATTTTTCCCCTCATCAAATGCTGCTTTGCACTCTTTGAAATACATGCTACGGTTTGCATGAGGCGTGTGGACGAGCTGCAAAATAAAAATCAAGTGAAAGCCGATCAAATGTGGTGTGGTTTTTCGTTTGATAGATCTATTTCTTTCGTGGATTTATAATGTACATGTGTCTATTTAAGACGTGAGCTAATTTTGTTGAACGGTGTTTTAAGTGTTTCTCATCAGGAGAGCCCACACCTGGAGCTGAGTTTTATCGGAATATCTGTTTAGATAAAGCTGTTATATTTGGAATGTTCCTCCCTATGGCATTAAGTTATCCATATCTTAGAGACATAGCAGGTGGCGCCAGAGGCCAAATACAGTGTCAAAATCTGTGTAGAGGCGAGCTTTCTCACGGTAAGAATTGGGTTTTTGAAGGTAAATGAACCAACTGAATTCAGCTGAATCAATGCAGATAAATAAACCCCTGGAGAACCCAGCACGGGTCAAAATTTGGCCGCGTTTAATTGCGGTTACCCCAAAATGAACAAAACAAGCCAAAAAAAAGGCCAATTTCAAGTCAAAAGTTTCAAAAAGAACAGAGTGCCACTTCTGGCCCCTGCATAGAGACACCTAGTGGATGAATATGAACAAAATGAGTCAGAGTGATAGTGAGGAAGATTGCACATGCTTGTTTTGTGAGATGGAAAACTACCCAAACAAAATAGTCTTCTCAGCAAACCAGCGGTTGGTAAAATTGTGTTTTTTGTTCATCTTTTTAGTAGTAGCTTGCAGAATGTCTAGAAGAATGCTTTATATTCTTTTTAGATAAATTAGCACGTCCAATGGGTCAAATTTGGCCCTTAATCCTAAAAGTAGGGAATAAGGTGTTAAAAATGAAAAATTGGATATTTCAGTTCAGTGAAGTTACAGCAGTAATTTAATGTAATGTCATAATTTTCCAAGAAGAAAAGGGTTCTTGAGTCTCCAGGGAAAGTTTCAATACCCGACATTTCAGGCAAAGCACTCTGTTCCCCTGGTGATGTCTCATGTGGTAATACAGGAAGTGCTCCACTGTGTTTTTTTAAACTCCACACACACCTTCACCTTCACTAGAATCATTTGGATAATTTCAGCTCTGGAATTGCTGATCTACTACTGAACAAAGGGTAAAACTCAGCTGAAAAACAGGACATCAACAAGTTGGAACCAGAGCATTTTGAGCTTTAGAGACAGTAGACGAAACTAATAATAAAGTTACTGCAAACATGTGAGAATGAAAACAAAACACAAACTCCAGGTCGGTTTGTGAGGAAGGGGGGAGGGAAACAACATTATAACATGACTTAAAGCTCACAATCAATATAGTAAAGTTTTCTAAGACTTAATTTTTAAAAAAGCCTGTACGATACCTTTAGCATACACTGCCTATACTTTACAAACGGCTTCATGCTACTACATAGTGTAACTCCATTCTACCACCAGAAAAGTTTACACAGTGCACCTTTAAACTAATGTATGGAAAACTGATTTGAATACGGAGTCGCTCTGTATGTGCTTGTACAGTTTTTTTTGTCTGCATACATACGCCGTCCTTTACAAACCGCTCACCTTGCCACATACTGTACACAACCTAAACCTGCACATCGCACAGAAGGTCCAAGCACAGAGCCTCGTCTGTACAGGTAAGTGACTCTTTCTACTCATCATTTATCAATATTTATAATAACATGAAGAAAAAAAAATTAAAAATCAATTATTCATTAAAATTGGCCTGTTTGCTTGCGTCATATAAAAATTTAGGATGTTTTAATGTGAATATAATTGTTATTTTTACTACATAAAATCAATTCAAATAAACTCTATTTCAAAGTTTAAGTTAAATCGGACAACAGAAGTAAGAAATGTGACCAAAAACATAACAATTACTTATTTTTTTAATACTTTGACAACATTATATTGGACTATGTGTAGATGGTTTTTTGCCGATTGTGATGATGTCCTTCTCCAGATATTGTTACTTTGTCTTTGAAATGTCCAATTGTGAACCTGATTTTTTGGTTAGTGATTAGACCAAAGAACTCACGGTATTACCACAAAAATCTGCATTTTTACAATATTAATTTTAGCTGCTCCCATCTGTATTAAATATTATTGGCCTGTAGAATGTTGAATGGATCTGAAACTCAGCAATTTAGTTTGGATTTTAATTGGTAGTAATCAAATAATGATATTTTGCAACCTAATTTGTTAATACCCATGAATACTCTGTTCCTGCTGACATACATACTGTACATATTTCCATGCACATGAAACTTCACAATTACGTTTTTGACAGAAAATGAAGGCAACCAATCAGACCGGCTTTGAAATCCGGTTGAAGGAGTGGTTTGCTGTTTCTTACATCCTGGTCATGCTTCCACTCTCCGTCTACGTCCTTTATTTGGGATTTCAGAGCTGGAAACTAAAGCGCAACACCACATTTCCCGCTAGCCACTCAGACTTCTTCACCTACAACATGGTCGTCATGGAACTAATTACTGTTTTGAGCTATATTTTGTCGTTCATAACTTACGATGATGAGTTGTGTTACATAATGGGTAGCTTTCGCATTCTACGCCGAATCGGTTTTCCCTGTTTACACCAGTATCGAGCAGTACATGGCTGTAGTTTATCCCATAACATACCACAGTCTAAAACACAGTGCAGCTGGTCTTTGGACACGCAACGGCAGCACTTTGATGGTTTGGCTAATTAGCTTCATCAAGACCATAATAATGATAAAACAACGCTGGGGCAAAGTATTATTCACCGTAGATATTTATGGAATCGTAATTCTGTGTTTCGACCATGTGTGTTCTGCTCTGTGTCTGTCCTTTTTCCGCTTTGTGTCGGGCCGAAACCAGGTACGAACACCAGAGTGGACAGATCCAAACAGAAGCCGTTTTTTATTTTTGTTATTTATCATGTTTTGTGTTGGTGTTTCGATTTGGATGGAATCTGTGGCTAAGTGTCACATGTGCCATTCGCAAATCGACGTACGAGTGTGAGGTTTTATTTGAAGTCGTGAACTGGGTGAATTTGGTAACAGCCCTGATGACGCCTCCCTGATGACGCCTCTCCTGTACTTGCAGCGCGCGGGTTAAACCCCTGTGTGTGCTGTGCAATGGTTAAACACCCTGTACTGATTTTTTGTCATGTAATTAAAGGTGATGTACCCGATTTTTACAGTTTTAAAAATGTGTAAATCAGAAACTAGTTCATTTTAAAAGGCTCACTCATTTATTTTATGCATTTGTAACTTCACTGCAATGAGTTTATAAGCATTTTTTCATCATTTTCAGAGAGCGAGACAGAGAAGTTTTACGCTAAAGTTAGCAACAACTAGCAGCACTTACTGACTTTTTGTTCATAAAACACTTTATATCCAGATGTAGACAGTGCAGCACTTGCTTATACAATTATACCTGTAATCATAATGTTTTTTATTTCATTGCAGTGGAAATATGTAAACTTCTTTTTATTCTAAGAAATATGAGACCTATTGTTGTGATTATTTTTTATTATTTTTTATTTTAGTTCAGTATATAGTATATATGGTTATTTTTTTTGTATTGCACGTGACAGCTGCAGCTAGAGGGCGATTATGAGTTATGTTTTGTGTTGAAGCTGTGTAGTGTAACGATGAGTTGACCACTGTGTGTGAAATGTTAAAATAAAGGCTGATGTGGTTGGGCCAGAGCAAAGAAGCTGGACTCATTTTTATTAATATAATAATAATGCCTTACACTTGTAATGTGCTTTATCAAAGCCTCTCAAAGCGCTACACTGAAGTCATTATTCATTCACTCCACACTTGGTGATGGTAAACTACTATTGTAGCCACAGCTGCCCTGGGGTAGACTGACGGAAGCGAGGCTGCCAGTTTGCGCCATCGGCCCCTTCGACCTTGGGGTTGGGAGACCAGCGCTGTAACCACTGAGCCACTGTCACAAAGCACACGTAAACAGTCTTGTTTACCAAACTGCCCACCGCACACCAGTCCATGTGCAGCTAATAGTTGGCTTGCGCCTGCTGCTGGGCCTGAGCACACCTCTCTGTCGCCGTGCTTCATAATAGTGACATATGTAGCTGACCACAGGTCAGGGTCGTACATTATGACAATATCAGTACATTCAGCGTAACATGAAAGCAGCTGTAACAGGTCTGCAGTCTTTGGACACGTAATACATTTTCTTTCAATTTCTCCATGAGATATTCATGTAGTGTCACAGCTTCAAGCTCAGGGTCAAAGTGAGTGGCAAACAAACTCCTCCGCTTGGTTGTTACTGCCTGGATGACACTAGTAGAGCTAGTGTCTGTTTTTTTTTTTCCACTCTCATCGTACTGGACTGGTTCTTGTCTCTAACAGCCATGGCCCAGTCCGGGGCTCTGCTTTCACGAGCGCAGCGTCAGTGAGGGATTCAGACGCCCTCGCTTCTGCTAGAACTAAAACGCACTCTCCAGAGTTCACTTCAGTCCGGCTTTGCTCGATGTCAGCCACAAGTGATCAATTGCATTTGCTGCCATTTAGATTTGCGCACAAATGAACCTGCGCCTGCAACATTTTGTACATGCACAGCCCTCTTCAGCTATGTTGCTCTACTCCGCTAAGAAGTGCCAAGGTGTCCATGCTTCCAAAGCAAACAACCGGCAAATCATCCAAATCATATGACACAAAGTGTGGGATGTTTCCGCCACATTCATGAAGCACTTTTATGTATTATTAACATCCTGATGTGGCCCCTTGACTGCAACATTATGCAGCGTTGTCATACAGCAAGAGAATCCCTTTGAATTCCTCAGTCTGTTCAGAGGAAAAGTTATCAGCAAGATTTTTATTTTTTATTTTTTACACAGCTAAGTAGAGCTGCAGGCTCTGTCTTAACTATGTTACGTTCTTCTGTTTGTCCCTCCTTTATTTTCTTCAGTATCAGCTCTTACTGTGATGGCTGCACTAACAGTTCCATTCACACATTTCAGTGATGCTGGTTTACTTGTCTACATCCCCAAATGCTCTGTTCCACCTTGTGATGTCATACAGTGGTAGTTTTCAAGTTAACAGCTACTTTTACCTTTAGTTCAGTAGAGATTCTAGGGCTGAAATTATCCAAATGATTCTAGTGAAGGTGTATGGAGTTTAAAAATACAGTGGAGCACTTCCTGTATTACCACATGACATCACAAGGTGGAACAGAGTTTTTCTGCTGAGAGAAGAATACAGCCTCAAGGTTTGTATGTTAAACATTTGTGAATGAAACAAAACACAACTCCAGGTATTGTTTTTAATAAGGAACATTATAACATAGGTCAGACTATGTGACTTTGTTGGAAAACTCTTGACCAGAGACAAAATAACCTTTGTATTGTCGTACACTCTGCCACTGTTTTTCTGATCGTCAATAAGTTGATTCAGAAACAAACAAAATGTAAGAATAAACATTTTATGCAACAAAGTAAATTGTAGTCAGCTGTGTCGTAACGGGGCCAGACAGAGGGACCAAGGACGCAGAGCTCACAAGTTTTTACAGTGTTTATTTACAACGTGGTAAGGTAAGTACAGTTCAAAGTGCAAGCAGTGCTCGGGTGCGTAGGTGTGTTTATCCAATATTCAGGCGGGACACTGTACCGGTGTGCTGGAGTGTGGGAGTGCAGGAGCGGGTCTCGGGAGCGGATCCAAAGCGGAGTGTTTTCACGCGGACGTTCTCCGCCGACTAGAAACTTCCAGCCCTTCTTATCCTCCAGTGCAGGTGTGGGTAATCTTGGTGATGAGGTGCAGGTGTGTGAGGAAGAGGCTGGAAGCTCCGCCCGGCTCCAGAGGCAGCAGGTGAGGGAGGGGGAGAGTGACACAGGAGGAGAACAGGCAGGGATCGTGACAGCTGGTTTATTTTGGCTGATTAAGGTACATCCATTCACATATTGTGTCCTTCAACTAAAAAACAAAAAATAAAACCATTTTATTACTTAAATGAGAATTTTCTCGAGGGTGAGTGTAAAGTGAACAGTTAACCTACCTCATTGTTTCCGTTGTAGAGAGACACAAAGACTATTTTCCAGTGTTCCATGGGGCCTGGTTCTTCACTCTTCATTTAAGCGTTTATCTGCTCTGGTGGACAACAGCCTTCAGCCCAAATCTGAACAGAGATTTGGAAATAGTTTAAGAAGTATCTTTATACTTTTATTTATGACATATTATTATAAACATATATAAGAACTCAATCAATCAATCAAACTTTATTTCTATAGCACCTTCCACAACCAAAGCCGACCAAAGTGCTGTACAACATTTAAAAACAAGATTAAAAAAAAAAAACAACAATAAATACAAGATGAAAAAACAATAAATATCACACAAATAGGTCGACAAAATACCATACACCATTAAAAGGAAGGAAGTGTCACAGGGCTAAGTGTTAAAAGCCGTTCTAAATAGATGGGGTTTAAGTTTGGCTTTAAACAGAGGCAGATCAGTGATGGAACGTAACTCGATTGGCAAACAGTTCCAGAGTTTTGGGCCACTGCAAAAGAACGATCCCCCCCACTGTTTGTCCCGGGACCGGGGGACCTCCAGCAGATGTTGCCCAGCAGATCGTAGAGCTCTGCTGGGTTGGTGAGGGGCCAAAATCTCACACAGGTAGGAGGAGGCAAGACCATTGACTGCATTAAAAACAAAATTTTTAAATGAATCTGAAGTGGACAGGGAGCCAGTGCAAGGACAGGACAGGGGTGATGTGGTCATGTTTTCGACTGTTTGTGAGCAGCCAAGCTGCAGCATTTTGCACGAGCTGCAAACGGTGAAGACCAGCTTCATTGATCCCTACGTTATAAAGCATTACAATAGTCTATGAGGGAACTAAAAAGGCATGGAGCTTTCTCCAGGTCACCACGGCTCAAAAAGGGTTTAACCTTTGCCAGTAGGCGGAGCTGAAAGAAGCTTGCTCTGACCACAGAATCTATTTGTTTGTCAAATTTGAGACTGCTATCTAATATCACCCCCAAATTTTTGACAACATGGTTAACGTGAGGGACCAAAGCAGCAAGACCAGGAACTGAGGTACTGAGCAGGTTAGATGTCCCAAACATAATGCACTCTGTTTTTGTCCTCATTCAAACAGAGAAAGTTCTTGGACAGCCACAGTTTAATATCATCTAAACATCTGTTGATGGATTCCAGACTGTCAGAGGAATTAGGGACAATTGGCAAGTAGATTTGTAAATCATCTGCATAAAGATGGAAGGACACATTATGATTTGAGATAATTGCACCTAAAGGCAACATGTACAGAGAGAAAAGAACAGGGCCCAAAATGGATCCCTGTGGTACACCAGAGATCAAAGGGGCTGAGGAGGAGGAGAGGTCACCAATCATAACAGAGAATGTCCTATCTGTTAAATATGACCTGAACCACTGCAGCACAGGTCCCTGAAGGCCGACCTCTTGGGCCAGACGTGTTAGGAGGACTGAATGGTCCACGGTGTCAAATGCTGCAGTAAGGTCTAACATAACTAGCAGCACAGGCTTTTTTCGCATCAAGGGATAAAAGAATGTCATTCTGCACTTTGAGCAGTGCAGATTCGGTGCTGCTGTGTCGTGTCCTGAAGCCAGACTGGAATTTTTTAAAAATGTGATTGTTTTCCAGAAAAGAATGTAACTGTAAGAAAACAATTTTTCCAAAACCTTGGACAGGAACGGCAAATGGGACACGGGTTTAAAATTTGACAGAATAGCAGGATCAAGGACTCTTAAAATATATAAAAAATCTCAGTGGGCTTAGCTATAAAAGTTGCAAGAAACTCAGTGTTAAAATATAATTTTCTTTCCATGTAAAAATGTAAAAGCTGAAAAACTTACAGTCATACTTTCGTTTATCCTCAGCATTAAAAAAGACTCATATTTGAATATGAGAGCTTTGTCATTGTACACCTCAATATGGACGCTCCAGTCTTTAATGTGCTGAAATATAGCAACAGAAAGAGACAAGCTGTAAGTATTTTATTATTATTGTTTTAAAGGTAGAGGATTGTTGTAGTTGAGGTGGAACCAAATCCAAGTCCAAGTGAAGTCTCAAGTCCTTTGCTTTGAGTTTCAAGTTTTTATATCAAATGACAGAACGGCTCACATTTTTATATATATTTCCCTGGAATTCAGAAAATAAGCACTTCTTCAAAACTTTACAAAGATGTGATTCTGTTCTGCTTACAAAGCTATTTATATATAAAATAATAATATAAATAGTTTTGTCCTTAGAAAAGTCTTGGTCACAAATAAAAGGAAAGACATACTTCAGTTTGATCCTGTGTAAAAAGAAGCTCTGACAGTACATCTAACTATGAGCTGTGCAGAGAATAGTGTTTTCTCTAAACTTAAGTCAAAAGGCTCAATCTCGAGTCCCAAGTCTCAGCCAGTTTTTATCAAGTCAAGTATCAAAATAGTGACTCAAGTCTGACTCAAGTCCAAGTCACGCCCTGTAAGTCCACACCTCTGTATTGAAGCAGTAAATGTTATTCAAATACTAACCCCTAGATGTACTCGTTTCAGACTGAAGCTTCTGCCATAATGATCCAAATGGTTTATGATTAAAGGAGATCTTCTCTCTGAGATCTCTTTCTCCCTCTGCCGCTTCACGTTTTTGACCTGAGAACAAAAGAAAGAGAGGAACTTTTGTTCATCTCAATGTGTGGATCTTGTGTGTGACTTTAAATGCAGTAAAATACAATAAAATATAAGTGAATCTGAAAACAAATTCAGTAAAATAAATGAGATCCTCACCTTTTCTGAAAGATTAAACTCTTGCTGGGGTCTGCCGAGCAGCATCTGTGAATCCTCCTTTTTAAAGACAAAAACATAAGTCAGGACATGAGTCTGACATAAACATTATCACATGATGTGCTTTCTAAAAAATGTTTTGTTGATTCTTGTCAATGTTCATGATTTAAATCAAACACAAGTAGTTGTTGTTCTGTGTTGACTTTGTGGACACTAGGAGTAATGACAGAGCGATTGCCCAACCCGGAGGATCGAGTCCAGCTCGGACCAAGTTTTGTTGTTGTGTCCTTAGGCAAGACACTTCACCCACATGGCCTAGTATGAAAGTGGTGTGTGTGTGAATGATCAGTGGTGGTCGGATGGGCCGATGGCGCAAACTGGCAGCCTCGCATCGGTCAGTCTACCCCAGGGCAGCTGTGACTACAATAGTAGTTTACCATCACCAAGTGTGGAGTGAACGAATAATGACTTCACTGTAGCGATTTGATAAAGCGCATTACAAGTGTAAGGCATTATTATTATTATTATTATTATTATTATTAGTATTATTATTAGTATTATTGCCTCTAAAAACGTCGCTCCAGTCGTGTCAGCACAGCACGCCTCTGGACACTTGGTTTTCTGCTCTGTAAAATAAATATTACTTCATAAACTGTTTGTAGAGCAACTGACGTGTTAACAAAATAATATGAACTTACTGGAATGTTTCTGTTTATTTATGCAAAAGAGAATCCACGAAATAACAGCAACTCCAGCAAAAACAACCAATGCAACCATTAAACCAATGACAAGAGGAAAAATCTTCAGTCTAAATACATCATCTGCAATTAAAAAATATAGCATTTTATTATATAAACTATGACAATGTTTAATGTAGAGCAGTGGTTTCAAACTGTTTGATCAATTCAATTTAAAACGTTGCATCGCTGTGCTTATTTTGGTGCTTTTCTGATTGAACTTTGACACGATTGAACCTGTGACAGTCTGTAGAGTATGTCTGACCTGCCACCTGCACACTGCTCCTCTCTGACAGGTTGGTGGAGCTCTGGGTGACGGTGCAGCTGAAGGTGCCGCTCTGCTTCACAGTCACTCTGCTGCTGACCTCATAGACTCCATCAGACACAGACACAGAGCGCTCCACCGACAGCAGCCCCCCCTCAGAGTCCAGCCACCACAGCTCAGGCTCCGGAGACCAGCCCCCAGAGGCACACTGCAGCACCACACGTGGACCCCACACATCCACCTCTGCTACAGACACCACCACTGGGGACGAGGAGCCTGGAACAACACCATGTCATGTCAAAGTAAGGTCTATAGGTTATTTTCTTGGGGTTATATAACACCTTTCAAGATATCCAAAGCTCTTGTGGCTATGGCTGCTACCAGGAATACTTTTTTTGCTAAGTATTTCACATCATATCGTGGGATTTTAACCAAATAAGAAGTTTGGCTTGGGGAGTTCACGGGACACAAATAAGGGACAGGTAGATTGTGTGAAATGAGTCGGTTGTTTTTTCCTGTATCTAAGGAGACTTGCAAGAAACTAAGGAGCTAACTATGGATCTCTGAGATGACTTTTTGGGTCAAATGCAGCACAATTCCTTCCAGAAGATGATACTCAGGAGAGGTGACGTCAGAGATCACCTGACTCCCTCTGCTGCTGTGACGCTACAGGACCCAGATAAAGGAGTCTTTTGTCCAGAGGGCTGTAACTCTCCTCAAATTGTCCAAATCTATCACTTTGCACCAGAGCCACTGCTGCCCCACTGTGGCTCCTGGTTCTCAGAGGTCTCCAATCCAAGTACAAACCACAACCAACCCATTTTAGCTTCTGAGATTAAACGAGATTAGAAATGGACAAAGTGGTAAAGTTGCAGTTTAGTTCACTGACTTTATACTTGTTAGTTGCAATAACTTTAACCCCTAAGATAAATAGTTAGTGGACTCAAAGAAAGTTCAAACAATTGGAGATTTTCTATTAGATTATAGATTATATAGACAGTTACCCCTCCATCTAACAGCTTCTACTTTTACATAAGTTTAATATTTTTCTGTACAAACTCACCAACAGTTAGTTTGACGGAGGTTTTTTTTTCCCAGTGCAGGGATAAAGCACCTGTAAACGCCACTGTCCTTTGGTTTCACATTTGTCAGTTTCAGTGAAATGTTTCCATGTTTCAACTCGTCTTGGAACAGAAACGCCCGGTCGTCGAATTGTGAGTGTTTTAAATCTTTCAGTTCCTCGTAGGATCTCCAAACAAAAACGAATCTGGGCTGCAGGTCCGGTCGGGTCCACTCCAAAGTCAAAGCTTCAGCGTCTCTGGGAGGTTGGAAAAAACACGGCAGAATGACGTCGTCCCCGACTCTCGCGACTATTGGTGGAGAAAAGCCGATCAGATCCTGTCCTGGAAGGTAAAAGAGAGTCCATGGGTTCACAAGTCAAGATGTTCAGTTAATCGTTTTTGCAGGATGCTGGATAATGTATGGTCCACTTGGTCTGGCAAATTTGAAACTACTGGCAAACAGCAAATCTATGTGTTCAATATTTCCAAAGGAGAGTCACCATGGTCCACTCCCCAGACCCACATATCTTTTTGAAATCATTCACTCATTCATTCATTCTGTTACCTCTACAGTTCTGCATTTGAAGAAGACGCCAGAGGATCAGAAGGACACAGAGAGTTCTGGGTGAGTTTTTCATCTTCAGTAAAACTATAAAAGAGAAACACAATGATGCTGACAACAACAGTCTGCTCTTTCAGTTGAGGCTAAGACCGAGGACTCACTGCCAGCGTGTTCCACCCTACACAAGCGAAACGTTTGGACACTAGACGTGTTGTAGAGCAGCACGTCATGGGAAATGGGGCAAAATTGGAGCTGGGTTTTGACTGAGAGTATCATAGCAACCAAGCAGCCAATCTGGAGCCAGGCTGTTGAACGTAACACTGCTTCTGCTGGTTTAGCAGGGAGTGGGCGCTTAGCAATGCTGAGTTTTCTCTTATTAATGTTCATATATTGATTTACAGATGAAATAAAAATACAAGGATCACGCAACGCTTAATACAAAAATTTTAGGACCAAAATAATGTTATGTCTATGTTAATTTCACAAAAGAGAAATAGATTTACAATTAGACCATCTATTTAAAAATCCAACCATTCACAGTGCAGCCAGGCAGAAGAAGCCGACAAGGTGTTTGAGATAAATGCACCTCACCTGCAACGAGAGGAGAAAAAACACTGGAATCCCAAGAATCTGAAGCCACATTTCATTAACACAAACAAGAACTTTATTTATTATGAAAGATGAGACTGTTCTTAGACACAAACGGCCTCTGCAGTGGCTCCAGATGAATCCAGATGAACGGAGCTGCAGACCTCCACCAGACGCCACTGTTTCCTGACTTCTGTTTTCAACTTAACATTAGAAAAGTTGACATTGTTTTACACTAAAGACAAACCCAAACCCTTCCCCAAACCGTAACTGTCACAGCTCTGCATGGTTTCGTGTTTATCCTCAGTCCAGCTCAGTTTCGCAGCCTGTTCAGGTCCTTCTTTTGCTAAATCAGTCTTTTCCCTGCAGCTGCCATTCATTTCCTGATCAGCCCAGGGTAGTTTATATATACTCCCTTTGTTTATTCAGTCCTTCTTAGCCTGTTTCCCATATTGATGCCCAAATTTGAAGGAGATTTTAGTTGATATTAAATAAGACATTCTTTCCTCAGTTATTTATTGCCCGATTTGTCATTTTAAGAGTTACCTGTTTGAAGAATCTGTTGTATTTACTGACATTTAGAAGTTTGACTGTATCCTTTGTGTTGCATGTGAGTCCAGTTACCTGCGTGAGACTTAACCTTTACAGATTTGTATTTAGTTATATTTACTTCGTCACCCTCTCGTGACGCCACATGCAGCACAGGAGCAGGGACAAACTTGTCGCTTTCTTTTTAAATAAACTTCAGTGACACTCTTCTGCCTTTGCTGCGACTGCCACTGAAACTATTCCTACAAATAATCTTGGTACATAATAGTAGCTCTACATTTAGCTGTTTTCATACATGGCAACCTTGATGTTTAGTTTAGAGGAGAACTTACCTTTTTACGCCCAACACACAGCGCTCTTGAAGTGAACATAGTTTCACTTTCTCATGCGCTCCACTCTGGCTCTGAGGGATTCAGTCTGACATTTGAGTAACAGATAAAAATAAACCTGTGTGTGAGTCAAATGTCATGTTCGAGTTATACATTTATTTTAATTTAACTGATGAAAAATATAACCAGCTCTTTTCATACTTAATGTTTTTAGTATTTCACACTATTATATTTAAAGGTGAGGATCAGTCTCCTGCTTGAGTCCATGGAAGATGTAATGACCCTCCACCAGAGAAGTTCCACAGTGCATCTTTAACAGGTCATGTGTTGTATCATTCTGTGTGTTCATGTTTTGTTACATATTAGACACAAAATCACATCCAGTTAAATGTAAAAGTCATGAGCCTGTTTGACTTCACAAATGTGAGGAGACATTTTGAGATGATCGTGGCTTTTTCTCCGTTTCAAAGTTTGTCTGTAAATAATGAACATTCAGAGGTCACATGATTCTTTGTTGGATCATGAATCGTTTCAGTGGAACAGAAAGTTTGACATTGAAGTTGTTAAATGTTGTGAATGTTCAGAATCGTGCTGTTTGTAGAGATGTGCAGACCCACCTCACCAGCAGGTGGCAGTATTGTTCAAACTAGTCCAACAAATGAGGCCTCATCCTCCCACCTGAACATCAAATATAAACCTTTAAATGTTCAGAACAATGTCATTTTCTGCAGTCAAAGTCTGACTCTTGAACCAATAGAGTTTGTGTTAAATCATGTCATTCACAAAAAAACAAGTGAGACACCAGAGTCATTCAGACATGTTTTAATTCAAATCAAATCAAATAAATGTGCAGCTGTTAAACACAGAGGCTCTGGCTCTTTTGGACAGAAAACAAAAGGAAACTGGTCATGTTGGGCTATATTTACAAATCCAAAAGACCAAGATGTTTGTCAGGCACATTTTGAATGAATCATTAAAACCTCTATTTATTGTCATTGTGATAATCCAAAAAAAATGAAAATTGTCATTATCACTTCAACATTTAAAGGTCTTGTATTGGGCAAAACTGACTCTTGTGACTTTTAAGCCTCGTTAGAATGTTTCCTCCTTAAAAACAAAACCAGAGTTATGTTTCGTTTCATTCACACATGTTTGAGTAACACTTTACAGCTCTGTTCCACCTTGTTATGTCATGAAGTGGTCATTTGCAAGTTAACAGCTCCTTTAATGTTTTGTTTAGAAAGGATTTGAAATTCCAGGGCTGAAATTATCCAAATGATTCTAGTGAAGGTGTGTGGAGTTTAAAAACACAGTGGAGCACTTCCTAAATCACCTCATGATGACATCACAAGGTGGAACAGAGTGTTTTCTGCAGAGAACAACTCAGGGTAAATCTACAGGGTTTGTGTGTTAAACATGTGTAAATGAAACAAAATAGAAATCCAGGTCTGTTTTTGACGAGGAAACATAATATAGATCAGAAAAAAAGCATAAGATGGACAATTTAACCTTTTGCAAATCAAGAAAAATGATTATTATCACATAAATCTATCTTATTCACCATTTCACACGTCTCCTCTAAGCCCTGATCTGTATTCCCTGTTTGTTCTCAGCTTCAGCCCCTTGAGGCTGATCTTGAGCGTTCACCTGAACATTCACCTGAACATTCACCTTTTCTTCTTCTTCTCTCGTCTCCTGCTGTGTCTTTGTTTCCTGAAGCTTCTTCTGTTTTTCTATCTGCTGAAGTTCTGCCTCCAACTGTTCTCTCCTCTGTGTCGACACTGAAATCCCCTCGTCTAAAGTCTTTATTTGATTATCAAGAGCTTCAACTGTTTTCTCAAACTCCTCCTTTTCTCTCTTCATGGCTTCAAGATGCTGTGTCTGTGTTTTAGATTTATCCTTAATCAATACAGGACCCATCATTTTCTCTCCACATCTATTAAACTCTTCAGATGATGAATGGCTTCGAGATGTTTGTCCTTGAGTTTCACTGTAAAGTCTTTTGTCACAGTCAGTCTGTTTGTCACATCAGTGATATAACACAGCTCGTTCTCAGTCTTCTGCTTCAGTTTATTTGTAATCTCTTCTTTCTTTATCATAATCTCTCTTTCTTTTTTTTCTCCAAGTTCAATGCTTTTAATTTTCTTTCCTAGAAAAAAGAACAAAATGGAGCAAATGAATCGATGCATCAGACGTGAAAATCCTCAGTGGAAGATGCCTCCATCACAAAGTGTAAAACCCCACAGAGCCGACAGAGCGGAGCAGAATAAAATGTGACATGGAGGGTCAGGAGCATTTTGGTCTGTGAGGTGTGGAACAGTGAAACTGACTTTAAAACAGCTTTATCCCAGCAGCTGTTTGACTAATGAGCTGGAAACTGCACCTTCACTGTTTAGACGTGATGCTCTTTTTATGTGTCTGAAATGTTTTAGTCTTTTTATTATTTCATACTTTGTTCAGCTCTGTGGAGCAGGGTTTTTCTTTATTATTTTTGTGACTTTGATGTATTGAGGCCAACTCCAGCTGCAAACCAGTTCTACCTGTGGCTATAAATAAAGTTTCCTGAACCTGGACTGACACTAAAATATAAATGACACTGGAGACTCTGAACATCACTGGAGACTCTGAACATCACTGGAGAACCCTCCTCCTCCTCCTCAGACTGCACTTGGTCCAGTGTGGCTCCAGTTTTAGGCTGGTTTATTTGTGGAGTGACATTCACACAAGGACCAGAGGCTCACGGTCTGTGTGGTGTTCACACAACAGCTATTTATTAAGAAAAAGACTCGGTCGGCTCCAGCGTCTGGCAGAAACAGAATCTAACAGATTTAATCTGGAGCCCTGTGGCGCCTCCACCAGCTCCACTGCTCACTGAGCATCTGAGCTTCTTTCATATTTTTACTATATGGAAATCCAGACCAGAGCTGCACCGTGTGAAGTCTGATCCTGAGGGTCTGATGTGTAAATATTAAATATAGACAATAAACATCATTTATGCAATTTGTCTTATATAATTTGTGCATAAAATTACATTTTTCTGGCATCATAGTCCCCCCAAAAGTCTCTGGAGAACACTGCTGTGAGGTGTAACAGGTGTAAAATCCTGCTCGTATCTCAGTCGATTAAACTGACTGTTCATATATTTTTGACGTCATGTTCTGTCTGTAAATGTAAATGTTAGTGGCCCCGGCTCCAAGACAAACTCATCCCAGAGTAAAAAAGTATTGATCATGTTCAACATGTGCATTATATTCTATACTGTGATGAAAAATTCATGTGGTACGTGTCACTCTTTCAGTTTAAATTAAATCTAGAGCTAATTTTATACTTGAACCATTAATCAAAATACAACGGAATAAGATAAAGTCTATGATGTAAGTGAAGAAAACAGAACAGGACCTATAATTAATCATAAAGTAAAAATCTAAAATATTGTGAACTTTCCCTGGTTGAAGTTGACCAGCCGACACTAAATGTTTGTATGTGTCTCCAAATAATGAGTGAAAATACTAAACCTGGACTTACTTTTAGTTTTAAACTTCCACACGACCAACACAGCCACTGCTGCAAGAAACAACATCAAACTCAGACACAAGAGGATCCAGGACCAAGAGCTGATGAGACAAGGCTCCAGTAAATCATCTGAAAGAAATAACATTTCAGTCATTTAATATTGTTACTGCAGCGTAAAATGATGAGCACAGACTGATGGGTTCAACTCTACACTGAACACCTCAACCTCAGAACAGACATCCAACTTATACACATGAAAATGATTCAGTGAAACAGGAAACTGCAGCCAAAGGGACAGAAACAAGCTGCTGAATCTGATCTGAAATATGTATTTAATATTTATTTTCTTCCATCAGGGGCAGATGGAGTATTCCCTGTGTCCTGACCTGTGATGCTGAGCTGGGCCTCTCTGCTCTGGCCGCTCTCCTGTTGTCTCACTCTGCAGGTGAACGTGTTGCCGAGCCTCTGCTCCACACTCAGTCTGCTGCTCACACTGAACAGCTCCTCGCTCGCTCCTCTCTGAGCCTCAGTCCTGAGCAGAACCGTCCCCTCTGAGTCCAGCCACTCCAGCTCCGGCTCCGGGTACCAGCCCCTGGACTCACACCTCAGCACGAGAGACCCCGAGCGCTCTTTGGTCAGGCTCATCGAGGGAGGGGCCACGGACACTGAGGACAGAGGAGCAGCAAAGAGCAGAGAGCGAGAGAAGTGAGGAGGACGACTGGAGGAAAACACAAAAACACTCCTCACTGTGACTATTAGTTTTAACAATTCAAATGTATTTCTCAAGAACAAACTTGCGAGAAGAACAATCACAGTTATGATACAACAATGAGCAGAATACTGAGAATACATTGTCCAATGAAAATGTACATGTCATATTTTTGGGTCATGTTCTCATGTGTTAATGTTGATAACAGGTTTTACTAAACATGCCACAGGACACAGCCCCAAACACTTTTATACTTTATCAACATCACCCTCTTCTTATATATAACACAACAAGAATACAACTGTTACAGAGCAAAATATTTAAAATTAAACTTGTTCAAAACACTCACCGACCAGCAGAGTGACCTCTGCTTCAGTATCAGTCTGGGGGATGTAGCAGCTGTACTTGCCCCTGTCACTGAGTCTGACTCGGGCCAGACTCAGGGACATGTCCCCCTGCTGCAGTCGGCTCTCGGACACAGAGGTGCGGCCCGGGTACAGGGAGTTCTGGTCCATAAGGAAGTCCCGACCGTCGCGACGGATGTGGATGTAGCGCGGCGTCAGGTCGTGCCGTGACCACTCCACCACCATGTCCCTGAGGTCTTTAACAGGGTCCAACTGACAGGGCAGAGTGACATCACTGCCAACGGACGATATGATTGGCTGAGAGGGAACGATCAGTGTATTCTGACCTGAGGAGATCACAACAGATGTTACAATAACCATTAGTAAATATGTTTGTGATCCAAGAGTAAAGCAACAAAAATTGAATAAACAATAAAGTAAAGATGACATCACAACATTTATTGAGCCACAATGTTGTGACGTGGCTCGTGCCTGTGTCACTCTGAACTGAGTTCTATACATTATCACTGCAGGTTGAGAAAAAAGCAGACATCTTTCCTGTCACAAATGCACAAAACTCTTAACTTGTGCATGTTTTTACCAACTAAATAGTCCATCTATCCATTTTCTTCCGCTTTATCCAGGGCCGGGTCGTGGAGGCCGCAGTCTGTACAGGGAGGCCCAGACTTCTCTCTCCACACACACTTCCTCCAGCTCTTCCAGGAGGATGCCGAGGTGTTCCCAGGCCAGCTGAGAGATATAGTCTCTCCAGTGAGTCCTGGGTCTTCCCCAGGGTCTCCTCCCAGTGGGACGTGCCCGGAACATCTCTCCAGGACGACATCCAGGAGACATCCGAAACAGATGCCCAAGCCACCTCAGCTGGCTCCTCTTGACTGGAGGAGCAGCGGTTCTACTCTGAGCTCCTCCCGTGTGACTGAGCTCTCACTCTGTCTCTACGGGAGCCCCGCCACACTGCGGAGGAAGGTCATTTCAACGTCTTGTCAACAGTACTGTTCCTGACCGCCACACAATGTTGCAGAGACGTGTCAACCAAGACAGTCCCACAACATCCAGAGACTTAAGATACTCAGGACGGGCATCAGTCTCATCCATCTCCAGAGCCTTGTCACAGAGGAAGTCACCACCACCACCTCAGTGACTTCAGATTGTGTGATTGATGACTCCGCCTCTAAGTCCTCAGTCTCTGCTTCCTTCTCGGAAGACTTGCCCACGTGGGTGTTGAAGTCCCCCAGTAGAGTCCCTGATTGGTGCACTGTCTAGTACCCCTCCCAGGGACTCTGAGAAGGTCGGGTACTGTGCACTGCTGTTCGGCCTATAGGCTGTACAGCAGTGCACAGTTGCATAGTACCCAACGCAAGGCGCCGGGACGCGATGCTCTCCCTCCACCACATGGTGGCTGAGCTGTGGGGCAATAAGCAAACTCACCCCAGCTCTCTGCCTCCCCTCATGGGCAACGCCACACAAGTGTCCAACCCCTCCTGAGTAGTTGGGTACCAGAGCCCAAACTGTATCCAGTCCCCCTTAACCTCCTGCATGAGCTCAGGTTCCTTCCCCCCCAGCACAGTCGCCAAAGCCAGATTCTGTGTCCCTGGACTGGGTTGCTGAGACAACCGTCCTCGTCCTCTTTGCACCTGACCCCTATGAACCCCTCTGTGGGTGGTGAGCCCACTGGAGGGTGGACCAACGTTGTAATTTCAGGCTTTGCGCCCGTGGGCATAGGTCCGGCCACCAGGCACTCGCATTTGAGCCAACCCCAGACCTGGCTTATATAACTATCCATAGAGCTGGAACCTGTTTGCCATAGGAGACCCTACCAGGGGCAACCCCAAGGCAACATAGCTCCTAGAACCATTCAGATACGCAACCTCCCCCTCCACGATAAGGTGGCAGTCCAAGGGGGAGAATTGTATTGACTCTAAAATAGGCTGAAACTCATCTGTTGTTGCTCCCATAATTGTTTCATTGACTTGGACACTTGGCCTTTGGCTTCTGCACAAACTCTGCTCTGTGATTGGTCGGCCTGATGAACCGTACAGTGGAAGCCCTTCAAGATGGATTCTCGTGAGTTTATGAACTCACAAATATCGTGAGGATGCATCTTGCTGTGTAAGGTTGACTGTGTTTAATAACATAAAAGAATTTCATAATTGAAATTGTGAATATTCATGATGTGGTTTAGTGCCATTATGGAATATTTAATTTCTCGTTTTGACCATTGGTGAATGTTTATTATTTCTGTGCACAATTGTTTCAGGATTTTACTTACCCCAGCAAAAGTGAGCCTGCAGTAAGAAGACAGAAAGCTGCAGCACATCCATACTGAAAATCTGGGGGAAAAAAACAAAATCACTGACATGAAGCATCACATTGGATTTTTAGGCCTGAGCCTGGGACAACGTCCTGGTGAATGACTCATTAAAACCGGGTCTGGAGCCCGGAAAATGGCAAGAATCCAGTGGTAAACTTGCTCTGACATGCCAGTGACAGGTATCAAAAGTTAGAACTCGGTGAGCTCTAATTGTCACTGAAGACCCCGAGAAAAAATAAAGAGATGACTTAATAGCGCCCCCTAAAACTTTGATTTTCATTGGGCCAACGGGAGCCCGACTCGGAAAAAAGTCAACGTAAAAATCTGAAACTCACATCAAAAAATAGAACATGCCGGGACATGACAAAAATGATATTATGGCCCCGCCCTAAACTGTACAGGAAGTCGGCCATATTGGATCAAACCCGGTGATGACAAAAGCGCACACCCTCACATTCAGGACATCTCCTCGCACAGTTTTCATCACAGACACTTCAAATTTGGACAAAACCCACTAAACCCATGTGAGATTAAAGATCATCAATTATATGTTGAACATGACGTTGGGTGTGGTCATGGGGAATTTTCAACCAAATTGCATTTTTTGGAATATTAAAAAAAAATAAAATTCTCTTTCACACATGTCAGAAAAACACCAACACAGTATTTATGCAGATTTGTGATCTGAACACAATGATATGCAAATCGCGGCACTATCTTACAAAATGGCTCTCTAGCGCCCTCTTCAAGACAATTGAAGACAATCGATTTGGCGTGAAAAAATTCACAGGGGCCTTATTTGTGATGGGTCACAATGTGAGAAAGTCACATGACTGTAGCTTTTATGGTTTAGGAGAAAAATAATGGTGGGGGGTTCCTTAAAAAGTCAAAAGACATTACGCCAAAGGAAGAAGACTTCAAACTTTTTTCAACAGACAAAGATGAAACTTAGCATGAAAATAGTCCATGTCATGACAAGTAAAAAACTCTAATGTGACTCTATCCTAAACCCAACAGGAAGTCGGCCATATTGAGCAGAACCCCATTTTTGCAAAATTACTCTTCTCTTACTTTTAATTACTCCATCTTGGAATTTCTTTCAAAATGTTTGAAAATTGGTAAAACTAACGAAGACCCATGTGCAATTAAATATTATTGTTTAGATTTTTGATTAATTTTAAAAAGTGAGTGTGGCCACTAAATGTGCTTATCTCTCACAGGTGACGTTGAAGTGAATTGGTCCGAATGAAACATTTCTGTACATTGATCACCTGAATGTAGTGATGTACACGTTGCAGAGCTACGATATAAAACTGCTCTACAGCGCCCCCTTGAATTTTTGAATGGGACCCAAAAATGACTTTGTCACAAACATTTCAAATTTGGCCTGGATGTATTGTCAGTATTGTCATACTGAACAAAAAAGTCAATAAGAACATATCTGTATTTTCTATCGTGTTGCCATGGCAATGTCCACCATTTCTCATTGAAATACATGGGTTTTGGTTAACTGGGATGAAAAATAATTTCTTTGTCATAGATCATTGAAATTTAGTACACATATTCCACACGTTATACTGAACAAAAAAGTATTTGTTTTGTTTTTGTTTGTTTGTTTTTCCTAAATGCTTCTATGGTGGTGTAACTACAGCCAGACGTAAAACAAAAGGGACATTTTTAATAAGTGTTTGCACACAGGCTAAACTGATAACACCAGGTGATGTGGAGCAAAGAGCAGGTGCAGCACAGACTTAGCTCATGTGACCCAATGAATATGAAAAAACGGAAAATTTTGCCAAAATGTGCAAACTGAGGCAGAGAAATGTAAATATGTTTTAGCGACCACTGCCTGATCTGTGAGACAAGGAGGTAAAAGTGCATGTGAATATATATTAGAAAAGAAGACTTAAGCGGAGGAATCACTGCTGCAGTTTGTGCACTAATGTTGCTTCAAATACATCCGTCCATTTTCTTCTGCTTATCCAGGGCCGGGTCGCAGGGGCAGCAGTCTAAGCAGAGACTCCCAGACTTCCCTCACCCCAGACACGTCCTCCAGCTCCTCCTGTGGGACCCCAAGGCGTTCCCAGGCCAGCTGAGATACATAGTCCTCCCGGGTCTTCCCCGGGGCCTCCTCCCGGTCGGATATGCCCGGAACACCTCCCTAGGGAGGTGTCCTCTCCCCTGGATGCTTCAAATACAATGTTACAATAATGACGTGTGATTTTGAAGCTGATGTTCTTTTTACTGTCTGGCCCATATTTTTTAAACTAGTTCCTGACTCAAAATAAAAGTGAAAGGCCAAATGATTCAGCCTTAGTAAAAAGACGAGTTATAAACTCGACGAAAGCATAATTGTTCAAAGCAGTGTTTCCAGGTCAGTTATAGAAGGCAACTCATTTAGATATGGCTGGTTTCACATCTTTACCGACTAACACTTTAATCCATGTAGTTATGGGATTATTGAAAGAATAGAAAATGTCCATATTACCAGTTTACTTACTTCTTCAGGTCAGTGGTAAGTCCACAGGTCTCATGTAGCAGACAGAAGCGCTTCAAGACTGCCCCTATCCAAGTATGTTCAGTGTTGACGGTTTAGTTTTATGTTTTTATAGTCTCTATTTATTGACCTTTGAGTTTTTATATTGTGCTATGGCCCCGTTTATACTGGGACTGACTCGGGCCAGACTCACGGACATATCCCCCTGCTGCAGCTGGCTCTCGGACATAGAGACCCAGGTACAGGGATGTTATGGTCCATGAGGAGGTCCAGACCGTTGCCGCGGTGACCAACTCAAACATCCACATTTATAACACACAGCCCCAGCACAGCTCCCACTAAAATGACTGAGACTCGACATGAACAACAGATAATGCCTCAACAGTGACTTTAAGATACTCAAAGAACTGTCATTTAATTATGTTTAGCCTTTACTTACCCCAGCAAAAGTGAGTCTGCATGAGTAAAAACACAGAGAGTATCTCCACATCTATAATGACTCTCTGGGAAAGAAGGAACAGCAGTGAAATGACGTCATGACACTGGATCTGACAGACCAGCTGTTTAACTGTAATGTTGAAGTAAACTTTCTTTATCTTTATTTAAACAGGGGATCTGATGAGAGCACTTGTTCTCTCTTTTTCATGGGCGCCCTGTTTAAAATATAATATGAACAAAAAACACAGAGAAAATAACTAAGTTCATAAGCCCATATAAAACATTAAAAACAGGAGCAGGTGTGAGTATAAAAGTTCATTATCAGATTATTAAATAGTTCTTGTGGCTCCAGTTCCAGTTTATCTTGATCTTGAAATGATCCTTTTCCAAACAGTCAAAAGTTCTTTTTCTCGTCTCAGTTCTGGTGCAGCTCGTCCTTAACCTCATACAGTCATGTGATCTGGTCTTAAATGTTCCAGGATCAATGATTAACAAAGAAGTGAAGTATCATGGGAGTTTTTGAACTAGTCCCTTATAGATTCACTTCAGACAGTGACGTTCTTTTCTAACAGTGATGGACAAAGCTCTTTTTCATAGAGAAACAGACGGGTTTAAATCCTGTTTCATGAAACAAAGAGCAGAATGAAAGAGTGAATCCAACAGTTTCAGAGGCTGAAGTCTGTGTGTGGATTATATCTCCACCATCCACCACAGAAACAAGTGTTTGAACATGTTTGTCTGTAAATTATCTGGACACAATATTTGTTTCTGTGATAAAATGATCCATTTGATTTAAGACTGTTACATAATTCTGAAATGTTTTAAATTGTTTTGGTTTTCATCAAGCCAAAAATATATATATTTATAAGTATTGACTCTTTCAGAGTCACTGAAAGCTCAGTGGTTCTTAACTTTGTTGGAGGTACTGAACCCCACCAGTTTCATCTGCACATTCACCGAACTCTTCTTTATTGAAAAATAAAAAATTTTTTAAAAGATTTTTTTCAAATTCAAGGTGAGTTTTACTGGTCACAAAATGAACTGTGCACTAACATCACTGTGTCAAAGAACAAAACTAATACAACACATGAACTCACAACAAATCACATACAAACCTTTTCACACAGACATGACCTTTTTTAACACTACCACTGAAATGATTTTCATTTTTAACCTTATGTATTCTAATAATAAACTTATTGTATTTATGCTATTTATAATTTTTAACATTTCTCACACACCCATCACCTAATTTCCATCAGGTACAATAATGATGAATATTTACTGAAAATCAGTGACTTCTGCTGTTTCCTTTGAGACCAGTTCAGAAATGCAGCTTCACCTTGTGCCTCGTGTCATTTTCACAGCAAAGTCTGTTCTGTGTCTCAGCCGTGTCTCAGTTCACCAAAGTGATCTTAAATGCACCGCACGAATGGCACATTTAAGTCGGGAGGGTACTTCGACCCACACTTCGAACAGCACATCGAACGGTGCATTTGGTGAATTGAGACATGGCGTCAATTCGACAAATGCACCTTCGATGTACTGTTCGAGGTGCGGGTCGAAGTACCCTCCCGACATTGGGTGTGTACTTCTATAGGCACATCGAAGGTGCATTTGTCGAATTGGGACATGGCGTCTTCAGACGCTCGCAGTCCGCGAGTCTGTTGGCGGTGACAGAATCTGACGCTATAGAGTTAAAAAAGAAATGACACGACAAACCATCACGACAGTCACAAGTTGATACTGAGTCACTAAATTCTCTGCAGCACAGACTGAACAAGCAGCGTGAACCTGCACCAGTGATGGACAAGTCTCATCACGAATCATGAATCGTTTCAGTGGAACAGAAAGTTTGACATTGAAGTTGTTAAATGTTGTGAATGTTCAGAATCGTGCTGTTTGTAGAGATGTGCAGACCCACCTCACCAGCAGGTGGCAGTATTGTTCAAACTAGTCCAACAAATGAGGCCTCATCCTCCCACCTGAACATCAAATATAAACCTTTAAATGTTCAGAACAATGTCATTTTCTGCAGTCAAAGTCTGACTCTTGAACCAATAGAGTTTGTGTTAAATCATGTCATTCACAAAAAAACAAGTGAGACACCAGAGTCATTCAGACATGTTTTAATTCAAATCAAATCAAATAAATGTGCAGCTGTTAAACATAGAGGCTCTGGCTCTTTTGGACAGAAAACAAAAGGAAACTGGTCATGTTGGGCTATATTTACAAAATCAAAAGACCAAGATGTTTGTCAGGCACATTTTGAATAAAACACAACTGCAGGTCTGTATGTGATGAGGAAACATTAGAACAGATCAGAAAACTGTGTAATATGAGCCCTTTGACCTTTTGCAAATCAAGAAAAATGACTCTTATCAATTATTACCAAATCATTCATCACACCACATATCTCCTCTAAGTCCTGATCTGTATTTCCCTGTTTGTTCTCGGCTTCAGCCCCTTGAGGCTGATCTTGAGCGTTCACCTGAACATTCACCTGAACATTCACCTTTTCTTCTTCTTCTCTCGTCTCCTGCTGTGTCTTTGTTTCCTTCTGTTTTTCCATCTGCTGAAGTTCTGCCTCTAACTGTCCTCTCCTCTGTGTCGACACTGAAATCCCCTCGTCTAAAGTCTTTATCTGATTATCAAAGGCTTCAACTGTTTTCTCAAACTCCTCCTTTTCTCTCTCCATGGCTTCAATGTACTGTTTCTGTTTTTTAGATGTATCCTTAATCAATACAGGACCCATCTTTTTTCTCTCTGCATCTATTAAAATCTTCAGATGATGAATGGCTTCGAGAGGTTTGTCCTTGAGTTTCACTGTAAAGTCTTTTGTCACAGTCAGTCTGTTTGTCACATCAGTGATATAACGCAGCTCGTTCTCAGTCTTCTGCTTCAGTTTATTTGTCATCTCTTCTTTCTTTATCATACTCTCTCTTTCTTCTTTTTCTCCAAGTTCAATGCTTTTACTTTTCTTTCCTAGAAAAAGGGACAAAATGGAGCAAATGAATCGATGCATCAGACGTGAAAATCCTCAGTGGAAGATTCCTCCATCACAAAGTGTAAAACCCCACAGAGCCGACAGAGCGGAGCAGAATAAAATGTGACATGGAGGGTCAGGAGCATTTTGGTCTGTGAGGTGTGGAACAGTGAAACTGACTTTAAAACAGCTTTATCCCAGCAGCTGTTTGACTAATGAGCTGGAAACTGCACCTTCACTGTTTAGACGTGATGCTCTTTTTATGTGTCTGAAATGTTTTAGTCTTTTTATTATTTCATGTTTTGATCATCTCTGTGGAGCAGGATTTTTGTTTATCATTTCTGTGACTTTAATGTATTGAAACCAACTGCAGCTGCAAACCACTTCTACCTAATAATATTACCTGAACCTGAACTGACAGTGAAATATAAATGACAGATCCTTGTGCTGTGTCTGTATAAACCTTCAGTCGTCCAGGTCTGATCCGTAGCAAAAGACAAAGTTTAAATCTATCAACTGGACAAATCGTTGTAAGAGTGAAGACGTTTGGCTGCTCATCCAAGACACTTCTTCAGTTCTGGTCAGATGGACCACTTGAGCTCTATGTTGTATCTTGAAGATCTTTCAAGATACAACGAAATGGGCCTTCAGTAGATCTAAGAGGTAAAAACAGGACAACAGGGAATCTGAACCCAGAAGGAAAGGTGTAAATATTCCTTACGCAGTATGAGATTCCCGTCTATTTCAAACCCACATTTTAATTTAAAAACTGTTTCACCCAAAGGACAAAACCCCGAGACATAAACAGTAATGTGTCTACTCCATTCAGTGAAGAGCAGTGAGCGTTACACTGGAGAAACTAAACAGACACTCCACAAGAGGATGTACCAACACCGTCACAAGAGCAGCTCAGGACCCCAGTCTGCTGTTCATCTCCATCTCAAAGACACGAAACACTCCTCTGAAGAGAGTGAGGTTCAGATCTTAGCCAGAGTTAAAGAAGATATTTTTAATAAGAAAGACAATCCATCTTTGAACATGAATGGGGGCCTCAGACATCATCTATCCCCCATCCTCAGACCCAAAGAAAAACAGAAAAAATAGGGCTAGCCAGGATGCTAATAAGTGTGAAATCACTCATTAACGGCTTGAATGACTCTGCTAAGCATGGCTCAGGCACAGTGGACACTTAGAGTAGCTCAACAGACCTAGTCTACAAACACAAACTGTAAACAGCAGGTGTTTTGAGTTTCACTGTCGTTATCTCCTCCTTCAGACAGATATAAGTCAGTGTCCAGCAGTGATCTGACCAGAACTGAAGAAGCGGCTTGGATGCACAGCGAAACGTCTTCACTCCTGCAATGTTTTGTCTAGTTGACAGATTTTATTTTTCTTCTGCTGACTGAGGGATTACACAGATATATTCTTGGTTGAATGTTCATTTGCTTCGTGCTCGATCTGCCTGAAACAGGGAAAATGCATTGTGGCGCCTGCGTGACCTGCATCTCTTTAGTCGCATGTCAACGTGTCTTTATAGAGGGTTAACATGGGAATCCCTCTCGAAATACAAGCGAGTCACATTCAGTCTGAACGTACTTTCAGACTGGTAAAAGTGGTAAGATCCTGAGTGTGTCTGCTCTGACTGTCCCACCTCACCATCTGTGAGACAGGCTCTGAAGATCACCGGAGAACCCTCCTCCTCGCTCAGACTTACTCTTCCAGTTTAAATTAAATCTATAGCTAATGTTATATTTTAACCATTAATTAAAATACAAAGGAATAAGTCCATGATGTAAATGTAGAAAACTGAATAAGACAATATTTGTGTCGTCCTTCAGTGATCAGAGTAAAAATCTAAAATATTGTGAACTTTTCCTGGTTGAAGACGACCAGCCGACACAATATGTTTGTATGTGTCTCAAAACAATGAGAGAAAACACTAAACCTGGACTTACTTTTATTTTTAAACTTCAACACGACCAAAACAGCAACTACTGCAAGAAACAGAACCAAACTCAGACACAAGAGGATCCAGGACCAAGAGCTGATGAGACAAGGCTCCAGTAAATCATCTGAAAGAAAATAACATTTCAGTCATT
Organism: Periophthalmus modestus; assembly: GCA_019594935.1. Lineage (NCBI taxonomy): Eukaryota > Metazoa > Chordata > Actinopteri > Gobiiformes > Gobiidae > Periophthalmus > Periophthalmus modestus. Next base: position 567,102 of record JAIEZT010000449.1, on the reverse strand, counting down.
TAATATTGTTAGTGCAGCGTAAAATGATGAGCACAGACTGATGGGTTCAACTCTACACTGAACACCTCAACCTCAGAACAGACATCCAACTTATACACATGAAAATGATTCAGTTAAACAGGAAACTGCAGCCAAAGGGACAGAAACAAGCTGCTGAATCTGATCTGAAATATGTATTTAATATTTATTTAATTCCATCAGGACCAGATGGAGCAGAGGACACAGAGCAGAGCGTTTCCATAGGGTCGATACGGGGCGGTATGGTGTGGAGTTTTTCACTGCATAACGTGATCTGTATCTCCTCTTATATTGGCCCAAAGTGGACTGCTGGAGGTTCTACCTTCCAAAGACGTCTGGAACGCTTTGGACCTGGGACTGGCTCACAGGGGGCGGTGCTAGTCACGCCCCTGTGCAGTCATTGAAGAACCAGCAGCAACTCCAGCTAAGTTTCATGTCCATGCTTCGGGTACAGCTCCGGGTCCAACGGCAGAGCTCTGACACGTGAACAATGGATGTTACCTCAACATAACTAATGCTAACTTAATGAAATCTAAATCGTACCTGAATTATACTCTCATACGGCTGATCTCAGCAAATCACAAAAAACATTTAGCATTTCAAGTTGGTGGCGCTGTTAGACGAGGCTAAAGCTAAAACTAGCATAAACACTAAACTAATTCTGGTTTATCGTCTGTTTTTTGCATTTATTTCATTCATCTGCACCTCTACACTGTGTTTTAACCTCTCTTTATTTAATGCATTATGGTTTGCTGGTGCTAGTTACATCATACTCTGCAAATGTCATCTTTTTTTATCTTGATGGGATTGACGTCCATCGATAAACAGGAATATCAGCTCAGCACTGGAGCATGTAACAAGGTGAAGTCAGGCCTGGTGAGGAGCTATTATTTTATGTTTATATCTATTTTTTGCTCATCTTAATGATGATCATTTATCTGAGAAATGTCACGTACGTCGCTACTGGCATATTGCTGGTCCTTCAATGACTGTGTGGAAACATATCCAGTTCCAGCCCCTGAGAGTTCATTGTTGTGCTGCTGTTGATCTGTGTTGATGCTCCTGCAGCACCAGTGTTTTTAGAGCTGTCCTGCACCTCGTGGCAGCACAGGCCTATGTCACACTTTTGGTTGTGTCTTGCTAGACCTGTGTCATGCCCAAATGGCCTGATCCATTTGTAATCAAAATGCTCCCTGGGTAGTGGTGTCCCCCGCTGTTGCATGTGAACCACAGCAGTGGAAATGAGGTTAAAGAGCAAAGGATGCAGAGCAGTGGGGCAGACAGAGCAGAGGAAGCAGAGAAGGGCAGATGGAGCAGAGTATTCCCTGTGTCCTGACCTGTGATGCTGAGCTGGGCCTCTCTGCTCTGGCCGCTCTCCTGTTGTCTCACTCTGCAGGTGAACGTGTTGCCGAGCCTCTGCTCCACACTCAGTCTGCTGCTCACACTGAACAGCTCCTCGCTCGCTCCTCTCTGAGCCTCAGTCCTGAGCAGAACCGTCCCCTCTGAGTCCAGCCACTCCAGCTCCGGCTCCGGGTACCAGCCCCTGGACTCACACCTCAGCACGGGAGACCCCGACCGCTCTTTGATCAGGCTCATTGAGGGAGGGGCCACGGACACTGAGGACAGAGGAGCAGCAAAGAGCAGAGAGCGAGAGAAGTGAGGAGGACGACTGGGAGGAAAACACAAAAACACTCCTGAGTCCGGATCACAAGTCAGAATGACTTTTAAAAAGAAAAAAAATTGCATTGCTCAGCAATAATTTATAACTTAATATTTTGGTTCAACATTCACACACTAATGTTGGTTTTGCTAAACGTGCTGTTATTCAGAGACCTTCACTCATGTTAGTGCCTCTCCAGACTCTCACCAGAGCAGATCAAACCTGAACTGATTAAAGCTTTTGTGAACACAAATCTCAGGTTAATCCAGATCATTGCTCACTTCGTTAAAGAGGGGTGTTATGCAAAATTTACTTTTCTGAAAGCTCTATCATCTTCTGAGGTGGTTCCTTCACCCAAAACATGCTTGGAGAGGTATGAGATGTCATCTACATGAACTGTATACAATAGTGGACTAAGAGAGTGTGACCCATAGCTGTTGGTTGCAAACAAATGAAGCTCATCAAGGCTAGCAGTTATAGCGGCTAATCTGCAAACAGTGAGCATATAAAGAGCCAATCAGGAGTTTGTCTGTTGAAGGTAATGCCTCCTGTTCACATCACTGGTTTGGCAGATTGTCGGCACTTAACAACGCTGTCAATCAAACCTGTTGCTAACTCTACCAGGAGAAGCCTTGGGGAAAGAAGGCCCCTGATTGGTCTGTATTAATGTTCTTGATTTAGGGACAAGATAGTGAAATAAAAACACCAGGATCATGTAGAGCGGGGTTCAAACAAACATTTTAAGATCAGAATGATGAGTCTGACAGCAGCAGTTACAGACAGAGGTCAAAGAAGCTCAAAGGAACCACTTCGCCCCCCTGCTCACTTCCTGTTTGGACAGCTGTGGCTAGCAGGTTATCTATGTCTATTTACAGTCTAGAATCATCTGTGCATGTTTGAGTAATGTAGCAATCTCTTCCAGCCCCTATTCAAACCCTCTTTACAGTTAGATGTATGATCCTTTCCAAGACTCAGCCCACAAGCCTCCATCACACATGGTCTCATGAAATCATTATACAAAACAATACACATCATCACAAACCTGATGCTGTGTGCAATAGTTTAATTTGTGGGATGCACACTGATTGTGTTGTGATAGAGCTCTGAGGGGGATGTGACTTAGCATAGAGAGCAAAGGGAGGGGGAGCTCGAGTGTCAAAAACTAAACTGAAACTTATTAGACATTTTTAATATGCTGTTTTAACGAGTATAGTAATTTGATAATGATAATGAAAAAGGTAACACTCTTATCTAAATATGGTGTTAGCAATTAATACTCCACAGAAGTGTAATACCCCCTCTTAATTTTGTCAGTAAGGTCGTGTGAACAGCCATGTCCCAACATCACCCACATATCTTCAGATCCTGTGACCTCCCACATGAAAGTGACAGTCTCCAGACGTCCTTCTGCTACAAAACAAGAACAGAACCGCTGCAGAGCCAGATGTTTAAGGGTCATTTAACACTCACCGACCAGCAGAGTGACCTCCGCTTTGACATTAACCAGGGGGATGTAGCACCTGTACGTGCCCCCATCACTGGGTCTGACTTTGGTCAGACTCAGGGACATGTCCCCCTGCTGCAGCCGGCTCTCGGATACAGAGGTGCGGCCCAGGTACAGGGAGTTCTGGTCCATGAGGAGGTCCAGACCGTCACGGCGGATGTGGATGTATCGCGGCATCAGGTCGTGCCGTGACCACTCCACCACCATGTCCCTGAGGTCTTTAACAGGGTCCAACTGACAGGGCAGAGTGACATCACTGCCAACGGACGCTGTGATTGGCTGAGAGGGAACGATCAGTGTATTCTGACCTGAGGAGATCACAACAGACATTACAATAAGAATTAGTACTAAACATGTTACTGGGCCAATGTTGAAGAGTAAAGCAAAAAAAAAGAATAAATAATAAAGAAAAGATGACATCACAACATTTACTGGGCCCATAGTGTTGTCCCTGGCTCACACCAGACTGATGTGTGTGTCACTCTGAGCTGAGTTCAACACATCAATCTGGGACGGAAACGCAGAACATCATGATGATTATTTGAATCTGATTGGTCGAAGCTTCACAACAGTGTAACAAGCCAAAAAAACTTTTGATACATGCAGTTGAAAGAAAAGCTCAGACATCTTTCCTGTGACAAATGCACAAAGCTCTGACCTTGTCACGGTTTGTGTGGTGCGGACTCAAGTGCGGCACAAAAGAGTGTCCAAAAACAGGTTTATTAACAAAAAAACAGAAAACAGAGCCTGCATGGTCCATAACCAAAGAACAGGAACACAGATGAACAAGACGAACCAAAGACAGGGCTAACCAAAGACAAGGATCCAGCAACTAAACAGGGGCTAAACAGAATATAAAGGCTGCCCCCTGACTGGCAACAAGGATCTGGAGTGGCGACGGGACAGGAACCAGGGAACAAGGGACAGGGACACGGGAAAGGAACCAGAACGAGGGACCACCGGCGCGGCAGACCAGGAGGGAAGGGGACAGAACCCCCCGGTGGTCAAAGGCAGGCAGGGTCAGGGTCCAGGCAGGGTCAGGGTCCAGGCAGGGTCAGGGTCCTGGGCAAGACAGGGACCAGGCAGGCCGTTCAGCGCCCCCCCCGGTGGGGCAGCCGGGCAGGACCATCACATAAACCATCACAGACCTTCTGCATGTTTTTCACAAACTAAATAGTCGCATTGACGCTAAAATAGGCTGAAGCCCGTCTGTCGGTGTCGCCATGTTTGTTTCATTGACTTGGACACTTGGCCTTTGTCTTCTGCACAAACCTCAACGCTGGTCTGTGATTGGTCGGCCCGATGAACCTCAGAGAGTCTCTCAAGATGGATTCTCATGAGGTTTTGAACTCACAAATATCATGAGAATCCATCTTGCAGAGTAAGGTTAACTACGTTTATTAACTTAACTTATAATAATTTCATGTCAAGATTCCAGTCTGTCCTGTTTTTTTGTGCTGTCCTTCTGTGTCTGAGTCTGGAGCTGGGCAGAGATTCTGGTTCCTCCAACTACAAACCTGCAACTCATCTACAATCAACCTGTGGAGGACAGAGGGACGTCCGTGTCTCCCCCGTGGTGCTGTTCTGCTTGGCTCAGTCTAGTTTTACATTTATGATCTCAATACTTAGCTGGTTATTTCTGATTCTTCACCAGATCCTGCTCCTTGGAACTACTCTGCACCTCCACCTCCGACCCAGCTCACCTCGACCGGTACAAACAGCCCTCTGACCCCACTACCCACGACCTGCTCGAAGACTACAGCATAAGACTCTGCTCTCACCTGTGAGCTCTGTCAACCTTCTTTTACATTTCTGTGTCTGTAAATAAACTTTGTTCAAACCTTTTACCCCGAGTCTGAATCTTTGGTCCCTACAACATTTCATAACTGATGTTGTTTGAATATTCTCTGTGTGGTTTAGTGGTACAGTCATCACAGAATATTTAACCTAATTTCTTGTTTTGACCATTGGTGAATGTTTATTATTTTCATGCACAATTGTTCCAGCGTTTTACTTACTCCAGCAAAAGTGAGTCTGCAGTAAGAAGACACAAAGCTGCAGCACATCCATACTGAAAATCTGGGAAAGAAAAACAAAATCACTGAAATGAAGCGTCACATTTGATTGGATTTTTTTTTTCAATTTGAAAATGATTCTATGGTGGTGTAACTACAGCCAGAGGTAAAGAAAAGGACTATTTTAATAAGTGTTTGCACAGGCAAAATGGATGGATGGTGCAAGTCAAAAGCTCCAGGTTCATTATGAGATTTTCGGAGAAAAGATGCACATGTACAACCACAGTTTATGTAGAACAAGGGGCGAAGGTATTTTTCCACATCTAAGTGCACTGAGTTTCCAGTGTTCTTTAATGACAAGGTTGAGAGCATTAAAAATGACATCAACTCCACAAAGCAAATAACAAGGCTACAGCCACCTACACACTTAGAGCTGACGCACTTTGCTCCTGTAACTGACAAAACTGTCCCAGAGATCATCACCTGCTCAAGATGCCTCCTGGACGCCTCCCCAGGGAGGTGTTCTGGGCATGTCCCACCGGGAGGAGGCCCCGGGGAAGACCTAGGCTGGACAGAGGGACTATGTCTCTCGGCTGGCCTGGGAACGCCTTGTGGTCCCACCAGAGGAGCTGGAGGATGTGTCTGGGGTGAGGGAAGTCTGAGAGTTCCTGCTTAGACTGCTGCCCCCACGACCCGGCCCCGGATAAGAGGAAGAACATGGATGGATGGATTTTCTGTTTTAATGTTAATTTTATGATGATTATTTGTGATTATTTATATTTTGATTTGTGTGATTTTAATGTCTTTCTTCTTCTGTGAAGCACTTTGAATTTCTTTGTGTATGAATTATGCTTTTCAAATAAACCTGCCTTGTCTGTAACACCAGGTGACGTGGGGCAAAAAGCAGGTGCAGCACAGACTTAAATCATATGACATAATGAATGTGCAACATGGGACCATTTTGCCACAATGAGCAAACTGAGGCAGAGAAATGTGCCTGATCTGTGAGACAAAGAGGCAAAAGTGTGAATGTGTGTTTGAAAAGTAAACTGTAAATACAATGTTAAAATAATGATGTGTGGCCCATGTTTTTGCCTAGTCCCTGACTCCAAATGAAAGTGAAAGTGTTAAGCTCAGACTATCAGCCGAATGATGATTATTAACTGGACTAAACCGTGATCTTTGAAACCAGTTTGTCCATGTCAGTTACAGCGGGACACTCTAGTTATCAAGATTTTCGGTTCTTTACGGACTGAAACTGAACTGACTTTAAACCATGTGATTGTGGGATCACGAAAAGAATAGAAAATGTCCATTTTACCTGTATATTCAGTTCTTCAGTTCAGTCCACAGGTCTCGTGTAGCCGACAGAAGCGCCTCAGGACTGCACCAACTGTTCAGTGATCACATGTTTCTTTTTATGTTTTTACAGCCCCAGGTGTGACCTTTCCTTCTCTCTGTGCAGCTCTCCTCACCTGCCCTCACATGCCCCGCCTCCTGCCCCATGCACCTGTGATTGTACATGGACACACTCCCTCCACACTCCTGCCCTGCTGCCTCAGTGAAGACCTCGAGCCCTTTTTGATCAGGCTCATCGAGGGACGGGCCATGGACACTGGGGACAGAGGAGCAGCAAAGAGGTCACCCATATAAGTCCATATAAAACATTAAAAACAGGAGCAGGTGTGAGGATAAAAGTTCATTATCAGATTATTAAATAGTTCTTGTGGCTCCAGTTCCAGTTTATCTTGATCTTGAAATGATCCTTTTCCAAACAGTCAAAAGTTCTTTTTCTCGTCTCAGTTCTGGTGCAGCTCGTCCTTAACCTCATACAGTCATGTGATCTGGTCTTAAATGTTCCAGGATCAATGATTAACAAAGAAATTAAGTATTCTGGGAGTTTTTGAACTAGTCCCTTATAGATTCACTTCGGACAGTGACGTTCTTTTCTAACAGTGATGGACAAAGCTCTTTTTCATAGAGAAACAGAGACATGTACGAGTTATATATTTATTTTTATTTAACTGATGAAAAAAATAACCAGCTCTTTTCATACTTAATGTTTTTAGTATTTCACACTATTATATTTAAAGGTGAGGATCAGTCTCCTGCTTGAGTCCATGGAAGATGTAATGACCCTCCACCAGAGAAGTTCCACAGTGCATCTTTAACAGGTCATGTGTTATATCATTCTGTGTATTCATGTTTTGTTACATATTAGACACAAAATCACATCCAGTTAAATGTAAAAACCATGAGCCTGTTTGACTTCACAAATGTGAGGAGACATTTTGAGATGATCGTGGCTTTTTCTCCGTTTCAAAGTTTGTCTGTAAATAATGAACATTCAGAGGTCACATGATTCTTTGTTGGATCATGAATCGTTTCAGTGGAACAGAAAGTTTGACATTGAAGTTGTTAAATGTTGTGAATGTTCAGAATCGTGCTGTTTGTAGAGATGTGCAGACCCACCTCACCAGCAGGTGGCAGTATTGTTCAAACTAGTCCAACAAATGAGGCCTCATCCTCCCACCTGAACATCAAATATAAACCTTTAAATGTTCAGAACAATGTCATTTTCTGCAGTCAAAGTCTGACTCTTGAACCAATAGAGTTTGTGTTAAATCATGTCATTCACAAAAAAACAAGTGAGACACCAGAGTCATTCAGACATGTTTTAATTCAAATCAAATCAAATAAATGTGCAGCTGTTAAACACAGAGGCTCTGGCTCTTTTGGACAGAAAACAAAAGGAAACTGGTCATGTTGGGCTATATTTAAAAATCCAAAAGACCAAGATGTTTGTCAAACACATTTTAAATGAATCTTTAAAGCCTCTATTTGTCATTGTGATAATAAAAAAAACCCTAAAAACTGAAAACTGTCATGATCACAATAACATTTAAAGATCATATATTGGGCAAAACTGACTCTTGTGACCTTTAAGCCGTGTTAGAACGTTATCACCACAAAACCACACCTGGAGTTGTGTTTTGTTTCATTTGGATGTTTGATTAAACCTTTGTTAGTCTGTCTACATCCGAAAAGGTTAAAATGTTCTGATCCACCTTGTGATGTCACGAAACAGTAGTTTTCAAAATATACCTTTTAAGCTTTTGTTTAGTACAGATTGGAAATTCCAGGGCTGAAAAGGTGAATGAAGTTTAAAAACACAGTGAAGCACTTCCTGTATCACCACATGATGACATCACAAGGTGGAACAGAGTGTTTTCTGTTTTAGAGAAGAATTCAGCCTAAATCTACAACAAACAAAAAACATAACTCCAGATCTGTTATTGATGAAGAAAAATAATATAGATCAGAAAATATGAGATGAGCCATTTGACCTTTTGCAAATCAAGAAAAAATGAATCTTATAAATCATAACTTAAATCTGTATTACTCACCCCATCACATACCTCATCTAAGCCCTGATCTGTATTTCCCTGTTTGTTCTCGGCTTCAGCCCCTTGAGGCTGATCTTGAGCGTTCACCTGAACATTCACCTGAACATTCACCTTTTCTTCTTCTTCTCTCGTCTCCTGCTGTGTCTTTGTTTCCTGAAGCTTCTTCTGTTTTTCTATCTGCTGAAGTTCTGCCTCCAACTGTCCTCTCCTCTGAACTGAAACCAAAATCACCTCGTCTAAAGTCTTTATCTGATTATCAAAGGCTTCAACTGTTTTCACAAACACCTCCTTTTCTCTCTCCAGGGCTTCAATGTTCTGTTTCTGTTGTTTAATAAATGTATCCTTTCTGAATACAGGAACCCCCCGTTTTCTCTCTGTATCTATTAAAATCTTATGATTATGAATCACTTCGAGAGGTTTCTCCTTGACTTTCATTAATAAATCTTTTGCCACAGTCAGTCTGTTGATCACATCATTGATATAACGCAGCTCGTTCTCAGTCTTCTCCAGGTTTTCCTTGAGCTCTGACACAGACTCCTTCAGGTAAAGTCTCTGTGTGACGTCGTGTTGCTTTAGTATATTTGTAATCTCTTCTTTCTTTATCATACTCTCTCTTTCTTCTTTTTCTCCAAGTTCAATGCTTTTACTTTTCTTTCCTAGAAAAAAGAACAAAATGGAGCAAATGAATCGATGCATCAGACGTGAAAATCCTCAGTGGAAGATTCCTCCATCACAAAGTGTAAAACCCCACAGAGCCGACAGAGCGGAGCAGAATAAAATGTGACATGGAGGGTCAGGAGCATTTTGGTCTGTGAGGTGTGGAACAGTGAAACTGACTTTAAAACAGCTTTATCCCAGCAGCTGTTTGACTAATGAGCTGGAAACTTTACCTTCACTGTTTAGACGTGAAATAATAATAATTTTATCCTCAAACCAGTAGAGCTAAAATGAAAATAACTTAAATTAAACCACTGTAAATAAAAAGTGGATTTAAAAGCACAAGTCGACAATTAGCCCATGTTTTCTTCGGCTCATGGAAAACTCCGAGTGAAGCTCTTTCTGGGGCCTCACAGGCAGAGAACCAGGTACTGCACAGAGCCAAAGCTTAAGACAAGTGCAGAGGTCTGGGCATCAGATGGTGTTGGATCGTGGATGCTCCCTGGTTTGTGGTCTTATCTAACCTTATTTAACAGAGGTGGTACACTAACTAGAGGCAGCTCTGGCTTTCTGTGCACAGTATATCTTTACAATACAGGGCAAGTTTACAAGTGAATGTACCACTGGAGCTGTGTGTGGAGCGCCTCAGTTTAGTGTTGGTTTTCTGTGGGAGAGAGACGTGTTGTCATTGTGGGAGGCACTATCCACACTGACCTGGTCCATGCACAGAGTGAGGAGATAACTCACCTGGAGCCTCTTCACCTGTGCATGTTATATTCTTTTGGAACGTCCCACGGCCCACAGTAGAGCCTGTTTGCCCCATTTGCAGGATTATCTATATGTTTTGTAAATAAAATATGTGTGGGAATCCTGGAGGAGAATATAAGGTTTATGGACCTGATAAAATCAAAGGTTGTGGACACAGAGGAGGCACAGGACACAGAGGAGGCACAGGACACAGAGGAGGCACAGGACACAGAGGAGGCACAGGATTACATGAACCTCTGTGAATATAAATGGGTGTTTTCTTCTTCACAGGCTCTAAACAGTGACTCATGAATGTTTTGTTTTATATTTTTGCCTATAAATAGTTTTTATGTTAGGCCCATGCAGACTGGATCCGGTGAGCGGCGACTGTCACTCAGACTCCCGTTCATGTGTATGTGGTGCTGCTGCTGCAGTGGAACTTTAGCTCATCTGATTCTCCAAAGCAGAACAGGGTTTAATTTTACAAAGTGAACAGGACGGTGCTGTCGTCATCTGACTCCAGGAGGATTATTTCTCTTGGACATAATGTTATTATCACTTGAATGTGGCAAACACACGATGCTAATCTACATTCATGAACACACAAACTTTACATCAACTTGCTCCTCCTGGTCTGTGTGTCTCTGGGTCTCCTCCTCCACTGTTCTCTCCACTCAACAGCAAACACGTTTTGTATGAGACTGGTTTCATTGGATGTGACTTCTCTTTTCACTTGTATCCCCACAGCAGTAGCGGAGGAGGCTGGAAAGAGGAAGCTACTGCAGGATACTAAGCTAAAAGAAAACTAAACTCACTGGACCAAATCTGCAAACTGCTGGACATGTGTCTAAATACCACATATTTCCAGTTCAGAGGGAACTTCTACAGCCACTTCTACACAGATGTGCCATGGGCTCACTGGTCTCTCTTATTATGCACAACTTATAGATGGAACAATTTGAACAGGAGGCACTGGCCTCATTTCAAGGCTCCACCGATCAGTACATGGATGACAACTGGACTAAAATCTAAATTCAAGAACTGGAAAGTTTTACTGCACATATTACATATATGTGTGTCTTCTCAAAATAATGAGTGAAAACACTAAACCTGGACTTACTTTTAGTTTTAAGCTTCCACACGACCAAAACAGCAACTGCTGCAAGAAACAACATCAAACTCAGACACAAGAGGATCCAGGGCCAAGAGCCGGAGGGACAAGGCTCCAGGAAATCATCTGAAAAAAAAAAAACATTTCAGTCATTTAATATTGTTACTGCAGCGTAAAATGATGAGCACAGACTGATGGGTTCAACTCACTGAACACCTCAACCTCAGAACAGACATCCAACTTATACACATGAAAATGATTCAGTTAAACAGGAAACTGCAGCCAAAGGGACAGAAACAAGCTGCTGAATCTGATCTGAAATATGTTTTTCACATTTATTTAATTCCATCAGGACCAGATAGAGCAGAGGACACAGAGCAGAGGGACAGATAAGACTCGTGTCCATAGGGACGGAACGAGACGTACGCTACGGTGTGGAGTTTTTCCACTGGATAAAGAATCTGTATCTCCTCTTACAGGGGTCCAAAGTGAACTGTCGGAGGTACTACCTTCCAAAGACGTCTGGAACACTTTGGACCTGGGACTGGCTCACAGGGAGCGGTGCTAGTCACGCCCCTGTGCAGTCATTGAAGAACCAGCAGCAACTCCAGCTAAGTTTCATTTCCATGCTCCAGGTATGACTCTGAGTCCAGAGGCAGGGCTCTGATACATGAACAACGGATGTTACCTCAACATAACAAATGCTAACTTAAAAAATTCTAAATCGTACCCGAATTATCTCTCATCCGACTGATCTCAGCAAATCACACAAAAACAGTAGTATTCCAAGTTGGTGGCGCTGTTAGATGAGGCTAAAGCAAAAGCTAGCATAAACACTAAACTAATTCTGGTTTATCGTCTGTTTTTTACATTTATTTCATTCATCTGCACTGCGTTAGAACCTCTCTTTATTTAATGTATTGGGGTTTGCTGGTGCTAGTGGCTTTATACTCCACAAATGTAATCTTATTTTTATCTTGATGGGACCGGTGTCCATCGAGAAACAGGAAAGAGCTGGTTACGTCTGTTTAGCAAAGCAAATCAACAGATAAGTTGCCATCACTGAAAATACAGCGTTATATCACAAGATCAAGTCAGCGCCCGGAGAGAAACTATTATTTTATGTTTACAATATTTGTTTTTGCCATCTTAATGATGATCGTTTATCCGAGAAATGTCACACACGACGCTACTGGTCCTTCAGTGACTGCATGGAGACTTATCCAGTTCCAGCCCCTGTGAGCTCTTTGTGCTGCTGTTGATCTGTGATGATGCTCCTGCAGCACCAGTGTTTTTATAGCTGTCCTGCACAGGCCTTTGGGTGTGTCTCACTAGACCTGGCTTGGCCCATTTATAATCAAAACGCTCCCCGGTTAACGGTGTCCCCCCACTGTTCCAATGCAGCTCCAAGTGAACCACACCAGGGGAAATGAGGCAATAGAGCAGAGGATGCAAAAGATGCAGAGGAGAAGGGCAGATGGAGCAGAGTCCCTGTGTCCTGACCTGTGATGCTGAGCTGGGCCTCTCTGCTCTGGCCGCTCTCCTGTTGTCTCACTCTGCAGGTGAACGTGTTGCCGAGCCTCTGCTCCACACTCAGTCTGCTGCTCACACTGAACAGCTCCTCACTCGCTCCTCTCTGAGCCTCAGTCCTGAGCAGAACCGTCCCCTCTGAGTCCAGCCACTCCAGCTCCGGCTCCGGGTACCAGCCCCTGGACTCACACCTCAGCACGGGAGACCCCGAGCGCTCTTTGGTCAGGCTCATCGAGGGAGGAGCCACGGACACTGAGGACAGAGGAGCAGCAAAGAGCAGAGAGTGAGAGAAGTGAGGAGGACGACTGGGAGGAAAACACAAAAACACTCCTGAGACTGTATCGAGTTTTAACGAGCATAGTATTTTTAAAATGATAAAAAGGTAACACTCTTATCTCAATACGGTGTTAGCAATTAATACCCCACAGAAGTGTAATACCCCCTCTTAATTTTGTCAGTAAGGTCGTGTCAACAGCCATGTCCCAACATCACCCACATATCTTCAGATCCTGTGACCTCCCACATGAAAGTGACAGTCTCCAGACGTCCTTCTGCTACAAAACAAGAACAGAACCGCTGCAGAGCCAGATGTTTAAAGGTCATTTAACACTCACCGACCAGCAGAGTGACCTCTGCTTTGACCTTAACCAGGGGGATGTAACAGCTGTACGTGCCCCCGTCACTGGGTCTGACTTGGGTCAGACTCAGGGACATGTCCCCCTGCTGCAGCCGGCTCTCGGACATAGAGGTGCGGCCCAGGTACAGGGAGTTCTGGTCCATGAGGAAGTCCAGACCGTCGCGGCGGATGTGGATGTAGCGCGGCGTCAGGTCGTGCCGTGACCACTCCACCACCATGTCCCTGAGGTCTTTAACAGGGTCCAACTGACAGGGCAGAGTGACATCACTGCCAACGGACGATATGATTGGCTGAGAGGGAACGATCAGTGTATTCTGACCTGAGGAAATAAAATAAAGATGACTTCACAACATTTATTGGGGCCACACAGACTGATGTGTGGGACAGCTCTTGCTGAAACCACTCAGAAAATTGCAGAACATCATAATGATTATTTGAATCTGATCGGTCGAAGCTTCACAACAGCTGAACAAGCCAAAAAATCTTTAGTTACATCCAGTTGAGAGAAAAGCTCAGATATCTTTCCTGTCACAAATGCACAGAGCTCTGACCTTCTCCATGTTTTTCACAAACTAATTTGTCGGCCCAACCTCACAGAGTCTCTCAAGATGGATTCTCATGAGGTTTTGAACTCACAAATATTGCGAGAATCCATCTTGCAGTGTAAAGTTAACTATGTTTAATAACTTATAATAATTTCATGTCAAGATTCCAGTCTGTCCTGTTTTTTTGTGCTGTCCTTCTGTGTCTGAGTCTGGAGCTGGGCGGAGATTCTGGTTCCTCCCACTACAAACCTGCAACTCATCTACAATCAACCTGTGGAGGACAGAGGGACGTCCGTGTCTCCCCCGTGGTGCTGTTCTGCTTGGCTCAGTCTAGTTTTACATTTATGATCTCAATACTTAGCTGGTTATTTCTGAGTCTTCACCAGATCCTGCCTCCTTGGAACTACTCTGCACCTCCACCTCCGACCCCCCAGCTCACCTCGACCGGTACAAAACAGCCCTCTGACCCCACTACCCACGACCTGCTCGAAGACTACAGCATAAGACTCTGCTCTCACCTGTGAGCTCTGTCAACCTTCTTTTACATTTCTGTGTCTGTAAATAAACTTTGTTCAAACCTTTTACCCCGAGTCTGAATCTTTGGTCCCTACGACATTTCATAACTGATGCTGTGAATATTCTTGGTGCGGTTTAGTGGTATAGTCGTCACAGAATATTTAACCTAATTTCTTGTTTTGACCATTGGTGAAAGTTTATTATTTTCATGCACAATTGTTCCAGCGTTTTACTTACTCCAGCAAAAGTGAGTCTGCAGTAAGAAGACACAAAGCTGCAGCACATCCATACTGAAAATCTGTGAAAGAAAAACAAAATCACTGAAATGAAGCGTCACATTTGATTGGATTTTTTTTTTATTTATTTGAAAATGATTCTATGGTGGTGTAACTACAGCCAGAGGTAAAGAAAAGGACTATTTTAATAAGTGTTTGCATAGGCAAAATGGATGGATGGTGCAAGTCAAAAGCTCCAGGTTCACTGATGAGATTTTCGGAGAAAAGGTGCACATGTACAACCACAGTTTATGTAGAACAAGGCGAAGGTATTTTTCCACATCTAAGTGCAATGAGTTTCCAGTGTTCTTTAATGACAAGGTTCAGGGCATTAAAAATGACATGAACTCCACAAAGCAAATAACAAGGGTACAGCCACTTACACACTTAGAGCTGACTCATTTTGCTCCTGTAACTGACAAAACTGTCCAAGAGATCGTCACAGTCTGAGTTCATCTACATGCTGCCTCCATGTGTTACCCACTACATTTCTAAAGTCTGTGCTCAACAGTTTGATGTCACCCCTCGTTTACATAGTTAATATGTCACTTCAATCTGGAACATTCCCAAGAGATTTGAAAACTGCAGTTATCAAGTCTCTCCTAAAGAAGAACAGTCTTGATGCCACAATATTGAACAATTACCGACCCATCTCAAATCTGCTGTTTTTAGGCAAAGTCTTTGAAAAAGTTGTTTATGAACATCTTATTAACTTCCTCCAAATGAACAACTCCTTTGATATTTTCCAGTCGGGTTTTAGACCCACCACAGACTGAGATGCTCTTATCAAGGTGACAAATGACATCCTCCTGAACAAAGTCTCAGTCTTGATCCTGTTAGATCTGAGTCTCCTTTGACTCTGTGGATCATGATCCTCTTACAGAGACTAGAGGACTGGGAGGGCATCTGTGGTACTGCACTAAACTGGTTCAAGTCCTATCTAGAAAACAGGGAGTACTTTGTTGAAATTGGAAAATGTGTCTCAGATAAAATGTCCCTGATCTGTGAGGTGCCCCAAGGGTCAACTCTGGGACCCGTGTTGTTCAGTCTCTACATGCTGCCCCCTACAGGCCAGTTAATCCACAGCAATAATGTGTCCTACCACAACTCTGCAGAGACACTCAGATCTATGTGTCACTGCAGCAGGTGAATATGGACCAGTGGATTCACTCTGACACTGCATCAGATCAGTGTGTGGATGAAAACAACTTTCTCCAGATAATCTCAGACAAGACTGAAGTCATCGTCTTTGGCCACAGACACATAGAGGAAGTGTCAGAGTCACCTCCAGTCTCTCTCTCTCTCTAAAACCTTCAAATCAGGCTAGAAATCTAGAGGTAATAATGGACTCAGACTTGAACTTTAACAGCCACATCAAATCAATAATATCTGCAGCTTTATACCATCTAAAAAATATTGCAAAAATCAAAGGTTTACTGTCAAAACCAGACTTTGGGAGACTTATCCATGCATTTGTCTCTAGTAGGTTAGATACTGTAACGTCCTGCTCACTGGTCTCTCCAAACGAGCCTTAAGACAGAACAGAACATCCAGAACACTGCTGCTCGGGTCTGACTAGAACCAGGAAGTACTTCACACATGTGTCCTGTGTCTCTGGCTCCTGTGGCTCAGAGACTTTAAAGCAGCTCAGTGTGAACAAGTCTCTGCATGAACCAGCACCAAAGAACATCTCCCACATGTTAGAGCCACAAGAACCATCTCACACTCTGAGGACTTCAGGGACCGGCCTCCTGCTGGTCCCAGAGTCAGGACTAAACATGGAGAATCAGTGTTTCAGTTTTATGCAGCTAAAACCTGGAAGAGTCTTCCTGAAGATGTGAGACAGGCCTCGACTTTGACAGTGTTTAAATCCAGGCTCAAAAACAGTTCTGTTTATCTGTGCATATGACTGAAAGGTTTTTATAAAGGTTTTTATTCTGCACTCTTCTCTTTTAATGTTAATTTTATGATGATTATTTGTGATTTTTATGTCTTTCTTATTCTGTGAAGCACTTTGAATTCCTTTGTGTATGGATAGTGCTGTACAGATAAACCTGTTTTACCTGTAACACCAGGTGATGTGGGGAAAAAAGCAGGTGCAGCACAGATTTAAATCATGTGACTGAATGAATGTGCAACATGGGACAATTTTGCAACAATGTGCAAACTGAGGCAGAGAAATGTAAATATGTTTCAGAGGGCGCTGCCTGATCTGTGAGACAAGGAGGTAAAAATGTGACTGTGTGTTTGAAAAGTAAACTTTAAATAGATGTGTGGCCCATGTTTTTTCCTAATCACTGACTCCAAATGAAAGTGAAAGTATTAAGCTCAGACTATCAGCCAAATGATTCAGCCTCAGAAAAATACACATTATTAACTGGACTAAAGTCTGATCTTTGAAACCAGTGTTTCAGACTTTATTAAAATTGCTTAGATGCAGCTGTTTTCACTTCTTTACGGAATGAAACTGAACTTTAAACCACATGACTATGGGATAATGTAAAGAATAGAAAATGTCCATATACCTGTTTCCTCATTTCTTCAGGTCAGTGATTAGTCCACTGGTTTTATGTAGCGGACAGAAGCGCCTCAAGACTGCCCCCGATGACTCTTCAGTGATAACGTGTTTATTTTATGGCTTTATAGCCCCTGTGTGTGATCTTTCCTTCTGTCTGTGCAGCTCTCCTCACCTGCCCTCACATGCCCCGCCCCCTGCCCTCATATGCCCCGCCTCCTGCCCCACCCCTGCCCTCACATGCCCCGCCTCCTGCCCTCACATGCCCCGCCTCCTGCCCCACCCCTGCCCTCACATGCCCCGCCCGTTGCCCACACACCTGTCTCGCACCTGTCAGCACCACTATACAGCCTCACATTTGAGTTTAACTTTTTTGTTTTACGCCCCAGTGATGGCACTTTTGGCTCTTTTATGGGATCCGAAAAAAGAGGCGCCGTTCAAAGACTGTCTTTTTAAATCTGTTATTTATGTGACAGGAAAACAACTAATCACAGAAATAACCAAGACTGACGTGTTTAAAATGCAGTTTTCAACTGAGAGTGGAAGAGAAGTTTACACTTTGAAATGGTGGAAATATAAGTCAAACATTTGTACTATAATAATAATAATTTAAAAAGACAAATAC
>JAIEZT010000449.1:380275-549240 GCA_019594935.1 Periophthalmus modestus | reverse complement strand
AAAAAGCAGGACACAACATTTGCAAGCTGTAAATTTTCAGTGTTTCTAAATCTACAGTATGAAAATCTTTCACCGTGACATTATGTTTAAAACAGCCCGGTCCCGACGCCACGAGGTCCCAATACGGATCTAGGAAAGATTGGACACCTACGGTCAGCGGTCTGTATTTTTATTCCACCAATTTCACATGTATTATAATGTTTCTAATGGAATAATTTGAAGGTTTGATGTGGTTTATTGCAGCTCTGATATACAAACTAATCATAAATTTGGTTGGTATTCATAAAAGAATGTTCGAGTTTTTGGCCTTCAAGGAAGGATGTGCCTTAAACAATCTTTTAAAAACCAAACTTTGGAACATTCTCCATGGAGATAAGACTAGTAGTTATATGTCAAACTGTGGAAATATTATAGCCAAAGGAACAAAATTCCCCAATAATGAGTCAGATTTATGGAGATGGAAGGCCCGCTCACATTAAGAACAACCCATGGTTTTCAGTGCAATATAACAACACATAAAAATAAAAAAACATGCTTGATTAAAAAAGTTACATTACTGTGGCTTGATATCGTCAGTTTATATTTTTGGATTTTTCTTAATGATAATCAGATGATCTTTCTGCGAGCTGTCTCGGAAAACGTCTTTCAGCGAGATGTCTGTGTAATCCTGTCAGTCTTGATCCATAGTAGTTAAAAGAAAGAATTAAACATCTGCGAATTGGGACCAAAAAAGCGGTTAGGAGGTTCAAACAAAGGAAAATGAAACAAGAAAAAGAAACACAAAGCCAGAAAAAATATCACCTTGTCTGTATACAAAGCTCTGGCCAAAAAAAAACAAAAGTCGGCCACCAAAAAAAAGGTCACGCCACACTCTCATATTTGGTTGGTTCTCACCTTTAACTTTGGATACGTTAAGTTGCTGTGGGCATTGTTTCGATTTTACTTCTGCAATGTCACAAGAATTATATTCCATCCAGTGTTGCATTAATAGTTCAAGATGTTGCACTGATGCACATGGTCGAGTCTGGACGCTGCAAAAAGCTTCTCCAGCACAGCCCAACCGGACTCTCAATAGGGGTTTTAAGTCTGGACGCTGTGGTGAAAATGAACGTCTCCTGCGCCCTGAAAGCCCCATGGAATCCTGGCCATTGTCGTATGGGGAATATGCCCAACAAAAATCCACTGTGGAAATAACCGGCAGTTCCTTCAGTATCCTTCAGGTGTCAGATGACTGACTCATTCTTTGGAGCTCAGACTGTTGCTGCGAATTAGGACTAACGGGACGTATTGCTTAAGTTAAATTCCAGGTGGCGACTTTTTTTTTGGCAAGGCATTGTATTATAATAATTATTCTGATCGTTTTTCGTTTTCAGGGATTCTACCCAAATGAATTCAACCCAGATCGTCAACGCCCCACACTTCCTGACACCTTAATTGCGCGGAAACGTCCCTCTGAGTAATTTAATCTTCCATATTTTTTCTTGATAACTACATGCGGCTTGGTCCCTCTGTTCGTAATGTCCCCGTCATCGCCTACCAGGCATGGAAGAAAAAGCTCGAAACCTGCCGCCATATTCGGGACATTTTACCCTTCACACACATCCATTTGTTGAGTTCATGAACAATTGTTGCCTTGCTGGTTTATTGCTTGGAATCTTTGTTAAAAACCTTTTCCTAATTATGACTGGAAATAAGCGTCTTCTCGGTGTCATTTGCTGCTGGTCAAAACAAACCATACTTCATGTTCTGATGTGCATTGAGCGATACATTGCCGTGTGTCCATCCGTAATGTACATGAAACTAAAACAAAAACCAAAACCGGCGAAAGGATCAGAAACGTTTGCATTGTATTTGTATGGCTTTCTTTGCCGTCTCGATAGGATTCGTTTACGTTTTCAACCGAGACAAATGAACACGGTAATGTTGCCGTATTATATAGTGTTTAGGACTTTTGGCATGGCTGTCGTTTAGTATTGTTCTGTACGTCTCCACCGTTCTCCGCACTCTCGTTAAACGGAAAGTCCCGGGGAGACACTCAAAAACGGACGGGAGAATTGATCCGTCCAAGAGGAAAGCCTTGAAAACCATGAGGTGATTTGGGGGCCGCTTGTTTTTACGGATAAATCGGAATCCCGGTGCGAGTGCAAGCTTTTTGACGCCGAGACTTGATTGAGGGTTGCGTGTTTGGCGTCGGTGGCCCATTTTGGTGAAATATTCCCAGCAGTTTGGGTGTTGACTCAACGCTGCTGTACCCCGGCCAACGGATGGTATGGGAAAAACTACCAGGTACTAAAAAAAAAGTCGTTCAAGGTCAAGGACGAATGCCATAATGTGTGAATCAGTAGGTGTGAAGAGCTCAACAGTGACAGTGACCGAGGTTCCGCGAAGTAAAATTTTCCATTCACTTTTTCACATAGGGCTTTGGTATTTTTTTTTTTTTTTTTTTTTTTTTTTTTTTTTTTTTTTTTTTTTTTTTTTTTTTTTTTTTTTTGTCGTCCGGATTTTTTTTTTTTTTAACGGTCATAGTTATTTATAGCGCTTTTCCCACCTTCAAAAGCGCTTACATCAAGGAACCACTTCACCCCATCAGTGTACACAGACACTGGGGGGCGAGGTGGGTTTAAGTGTCTTGCCCAAGGACACAACGACAGCATTCATCTGTGGAGGCTGGAATTGCAAAACCGCCAACCTGCGAGTCAGAGAATCTAACCACTCAACCAATGATGTTTATGTAGAGAGCGGGATTTTGAACCGCCAACCTTTGGATTCAGGGACAAACAACAAACAACCAACTGAGCTACTGTCGACCCACTCTTCTCAAAAAACTTCTCAAAAAAATCAAATATTAAGCGTTCAAAGGCATTGCGGAGGCTAAACAGCTACGTGCTAACTAATATCCATTACAGTTTTCAAGTTTTCAGAAACAGATTTTAAATTAAATGACAGGTCTCGTGGTCATTAGTTACAACAGAGCTGATTAAGCTTTCAAACTTTGAATGTAATTTTTTCTTTTTTCTGGATGTCTATAGTATAGTACCGGGGGTGGGTGTTCTTATCATCATAGCTTATTCACATTTGTATTTTGAGTCATGTATGTTTGAATAATTGTGCCTCTGCTCCGTGTCTGAAACAGTGTTGAACAGGCGATATTTTAGTATTAACTGCTAACACTCAACATATTTAGATCACTGTTACCTTTTATTGTTGAAAATGCTATAGTCACTGAAAACCAAGGTGTGAACATGCTAATAAAAAAATACCTTCTTTTTGGACGCCCCAAGTCCGTTCTCCCTTTTTGCTCTCTGTGCTAAGTCACTCCACCCTTCAGAAGCAGAGCACGATCACATGTGTTCTGCTAATTACAGCACATCGTATCAGGTTGTGAAAGTTTTGTATCATGGGATTTTATATATTATGGAGGATTTGTTGTTTGGGAGCGTCATCCAGCTGCCTGTAAGGACGGTTCAAATAAGGCCCAGGCCAGCAATCGCTAGATTATTCAAAACATGTATGGATGACACTGAGGTATGTTTAAGATGAGGGAACAACATTATAACATTATACAAAAAGTGATTTAGCATAAACATCTCCTCTTTAACTAAAATCACACACAGGGTTAAAAATGCCATCTGGGCCTTTTTTCAATAAAAAAAGAGAGTAATGATAATCTACTGCAGTGCAATTTCACTTATGAAGAGGCGGGGCATGCAATTTCTGCAGTTTTGATTATTATTAAAGGTGTAAAGTACCTGATTTTTACTGTCTTAAAAAAGGTTGAAAAAAATAGAACTAGTTTATTTTAAATTGTTTTGTGGTCCCAAAGTTATTCCACACTTACTGCATTTCTAGCATCCTAATTATTCACCGCTATAAACTTTATAAATTGTTTTCACAACTTTCAGAGAGTAGAAACAGAGTTGACTGTCACTGTAATGCTAAACATGCACTTCCTGGTTATTGGACAATATAAAAACTCTTTGTATGCCGGACTTATTTTTGACTCAAGAGCTGCAGTTAGGATATATCTGAACTGGTGGGACACGCAAGATATATTTTGCTCAAAATAGGTCAATATGAAAAAGAAAATGTGGCGCAGCAGCTTCACCCTCCAGAAGCCCCCGTCTGCAGCTCTCCACTGTCATTTGTAAATAATTATTTTGGTACGTTTTTGGTCCTGGAGCACGTTTTCTGCCTGATTTTTCCCCTCATCAAATGCTGCTTTGCCTACTTTGAATACATGCTACTGTTTGGCATGAGGCAAGTGTGACAAGATGCAAAATAAAACTCAGTGGAAAGATCAAATTTGTGTGTTGTTGTTTTTTTTTTCATTAGATCTATTTCATTTCTGTATTTATAATTGTACATTTGTCTATTTAAGACGTGAGCTTATATTTTGTTGTAAACCATGTTTTAAGATTTTCTCATCAGGAGCCCACACCTGGAGCTGTTTGTTTGCTACTTGTATGTTTTGATTAAGCTGTTAGATATTTTGGAATGTTCCTCACTATGGCATTAAAGTTATCCATATCTGTAGAGACAAGCAGGTGGCGCCACGAGGCCAAATTACAGGTCAAATCTGTGTAGAGGCGAGCTTTCTCACTGTAAGAATTGATGTTTTTGAAGGTAAATGCACCAACGGAATTCAGCTGAATCAATGCATGATAAATAAACCCTGGAGAAACCCACAGGGTCAAATTTGGCCGCAGTTTAATTGCTGTTACCCAAAATGAACAAACAAGCACAAAAAAAAAAAGCCCAGAGTGCCACTTCTGGCCCCTGCATAGAGACATCTAGTGGATGAATACTGAACTAAAAAGATCCAGAGTGGTAATGACAAGATGGCCGACCTGCTGAGCTGGAAAACTACCCAAACAAAAACCGTCTTCTCAGCAAACCAGCGGTTGGTTTTAAAGTTTTGTTTTTTTTCTTTTGGGTTTTTTTTAGTAATAGCTTCCAGAATGTCTAGAAGAACGTTTATAATATCTTTTTGGATAAATCAGCAAGCCCAATGGGTCAAATTTGGGCCTGATCCTAAATTAGGTAATAAAGGGTTAAATTGAAAAAGTTGCTATATTTCTTATAGCAGTAATTTAATTTAATGCAATGTTCATAATTTTCTAAAGAAGAAAAAGGGTTCTTGGGTTCTCCAGGGATAAGTTCAATACGCGACATTTCAGGCAAAGCATTAACATCTCCATGGAAAACAAGCAGGTGGTCCACTCTGCCATTTAAGTTACAAAGTGCACCTTTACTTTCACACGTTTAACAAAAAACTTCTGCTTTATTTAGGCTGAATTCTCCTCTCAAAATGGAAAAACCTCTGTTCCATATTTAGGCAATGTCCTTTGATGTCATCTCATTCCACCTTGGGGTAATACAGGAAGTGCTCATACAGGAAGTGCTCCACTGTGTTTTTAAACTCTACACACCTTCACTAGAATCATTGGATCATTTCAGCTCTAAAATTTCCAATCTCTACTAAATAAAGGTAAAACTCAGCTGGAAAACATGACATCACAAGGTGGAACAGAGCATTTTGAGCCTTAGAGAAGTAGACGAACTAATATAAAGTTTCATGTGAGAATGAAACCAAAAAACACAACTCCAGGTCTGTTTCTGAGGAGGAAACAACATTATAACATGATTTAAAGCTCACAATCAAATATAGTTAAGTTTTCTAAGACTTGTTTGAAAAGCCTGTAACAATACCTTTAGCATACACTGGCTATACTTACAAACTGCTTTTATGCTACATAGTGTAACTCCATTCTACCACCAGAAAAGTTACACAGTGCACCTTTAAACTAATGTATGGAAAAACTGGATTTGAATACGGAGTCAGCTCTGTATGTGCTTGTACAGTTTTTTTTTTGCATACATACGCCGTCCTTTACAAAAACCGCTCACCTGCCACATACTGTACACAACCTAAACCTGCACATGAAACAGAAGGTCCACACACAGAAGCCTCGTCTGTGCAGGTAAGTGAACTCTTTCTACTCATCATTTTATATCAATATTTATAATAACATGAAGAAAAAAAAAAAATTTTTGTAAAAATCAATTATTCATTAAAATTGGCCTGTTTGCTTGCGTCCATATAAAAAATTTAGGATGGTTTAATGTGAATATAATGTTATTTTTACTACATAAATCAATTCAAATGTAAAAGTTTTCAAAGTTTAGGTTAAAATCGGACAACCGAAGTAAGAAATGTGACCAAATACATAACAATACTTATTTTTTATACTTTGACAACATTATATTTGACTATGTGTAGATGGTTTTCCGATTGTGATGATGATGTCCTTCTCCTAGATATTGTACTTTGTCTTGAATGTCCGATTCACAAACTGTTGAACCTGATTTTTTTGGGTAGTTTGATTAGACCAAAGAACTCACGGTATTACCACAAAAATCTGCATTTTTACAATATTCATTTTAGCTGCTCCCATCTGTATTAAATATTATTGGCCTGTAGAATGTTTGAAGGATCTGAAAACTCAGCAATTTAGTTGGGATTTTAATGGTATTTTAATGGTAGTAATCCATAATGATATTTTTGCAACCTAATTTGTTAATACCCATGGAATACTCTGTTCCTGCTGACATACAACTGTACATATTTCCATGCAATGTAACTTTCACAATTACGTTTTTTGACAGAAAATGAAGGCAACCAATCAGAACCGGCTTTGAAATCCGGTTGAAGGAGTGGTTTGCTGTTTTCTTACATCCTGGGTCATGCTTCCACTCGTCCGTCTACGTCCTTTATTTGGGATTCAGAGCTGGAAACTAAAGCGCAACACCACATTTCCCGCTAGCCACTCAAGGACTTCTTCACCTACAAACATGGTCGTCATGGAGCTAATTACTGTTTTTGAGCTATATTTTGTCGTTCATAACTACGATGATGAGTTGTGTTACATAATGGGTAGCTTCGCATTCTACGCCGAATCGGTTTTTCCCTGTTTACACCAGTTATCGAGCAGTACATGGCTGTAGTTTATCCCATACATACCACAGTCTAAAACACAGTGCAGCTGGTCTTTGGACACGCAACGGCAGCACTTTGATGGTTTGGCTAATTAGCTTCATCAAGACCATAATAATGATAAAACAACGCTGGGGCAAAGTATTATTCCCGACCGTAGATATTATGGGAAATCGTACAAATTCTGTTTTCGACCATGTTGTTCTGCTCTGTGTCTGTCCTTTTCGCTTTGTGTCGGCCGCAAACCAGGCACGAACACCAGAGTGGACAGATCCAAACCAGAAGCCGTTTTTTATTTTGTTATTTATCATGTTTGTGTTGGTGTTTCGATTTGGATGGAATCTGTGGCTAAGTGTCACATGTGCCATTCGCAAATCGACGTACGAGTGTGAGGTTTTATTGAAGTCGTGAACTGGGGTGAATTTGGTAACAGCCCTGATGACGCCTCTCCTGTACTTGCAGCGGCGCGGGTAAAACTGTGTGTGCTGTGCAATGGTTAAACACCCTGTACTGATTTTTTTTCATGTAATTAAAAGTTGATGTACCTGATTTTTACAGTTTTAAAAATGTGTAAATCAGAACTAGTTTTCATTTTTGAAAAGGCTCACTCATTTATTTTTATGCATTTGTAACTTCACTGCAATGAGTTTATAAGCATTTTTCATCATTTCAGAGAGCGAGACAGAGAAGTTTACGCTAAAGTTAGCAACAACTAGCAGCACTTACTGACTTTTTTTTTCATAAAACACTTTATATCCAGATGTAGACAGTACAGCACTTGCTTATACAATATACCTGTAATCATAATGTTTTTTATTTCATTGCAGTGGAAATATGTAAACTTCTTTTTTTATTCTAAGAAATATGAGACCTATTGTTGTGAATTATTTTTATATTTTTTTTTATTTTAGTTCAGTATATAGTATATATGGTTTATTTTTTGTATGCACCGTGACAGCTGCTGCTAGAGGGCGATTATGAGTTATGTTTTGTGTTGAAGCTGTGTTGTGTAACGATGAGTTGACACTGTGTGTGAAATGTGTAAATAAAGGCTGATGTGGTTGGGCCAGAGCAAAGAAGCTGGAATCATTTTTTATAATAATAATAATAATGCCTTACACTTGTAATGCGCTTTATCAAAGCCTCTCAAAGCTCTACACTGAAGTCATTATTCATTCACTCCACACTTGGTGATGGTAAGCTACTATTGTAGCCACAGCTGCCCTGGGGTAGACTGACGGAAGCGAGGCTGCCAGTTTGCGCCATCGGCCCCCTTCGACCTTGGGGGTGGGAAAACCAACGCTGTGTAACCACCACTGAGCCACTGTCGCAAAGCACCATGTAAACAGTCTGTGTTTACCAAACTGCACACCGCACACAGTCCATGTGCAGCTAATAGTTGGCTTGCGCCTGCTGCTGGGCCTGAGCACACCTCTCTGGCGCCGTGCTTCACCAGTAGAGACATATGTATGCTCTAGCTGACCACAGGGTCAGGGTCGTACATTATGACAATATCAGTACATTCAGCGTAACATGAAAGCAGCTGTAACAGGTCTGCAGTCTTTGGACACGTAATACATTTTCTTTCAATTTCCCCATGAGATATTCAATGTAGTGTCACAGCTTCAAGCTCAGGGTCAAAGTGAGTGGCAAACAAAAACTCCTCCGCTTGGTTGTTACTGCCTGGATGACACTAGTAGAGCTAGTGTCTGTTGTTTTTTTCCACTCTCATCGTACTGGGAGTGTTTTCTTGTCTCTAACAGCCATGGCCCCAGTCCGGGGCTCTGCTTTTCAACGAGCGCAGCGTCAGTGAGGGATTCAGACGCCCTCGCTTCTGCTAGAACTAAAACGCACTCTCCAGAGTTCACTTCAGTCCGGCTTTGCTCGATGTCAGCCCACAAGTGATCAATTGCATTTGCTGCCATTTAGATTTGCGCACACAAATGAACCTGCGCCTGGAACATTTTGTACATGCACAGCCCTCTTCAGCTATGTTGCTCTACTCCGCTAAGAAGAGTGCCAAGGTGTCCATGCTTCCAAAGCAAACAACCGGCAAATCATCCAAATCATATGACACAAAGTGTGGGATGTTTCCGCCACATTCATGAAGCACTTTTATGTATTATTAACATCCTGATGTGGCCCCTTGACTGCAACATTATGCAGCGTTGTCATACAGCAAGAGAATCCCTTTGAATTCCTCAGTCTGTTCAGAGAAATGTTATCAGCAAGATTTTTTTATTTTGTTTTTACACAGATAAGTAGAGCTGCAGGCTCTGTCTTAACTATGTTACGTTCTTCTATGTTTTGTCCTCCTTTATTTTCCTTCAGTATCAGCTCTTACGGTGATGGCTGCACAGTTCCATTCAACATGTTTCAATGATCCTGGTTTACTTGTCTACATCCCCAAACGCTCTGTTCCACCTTGTGATGTCATGAAGTGGTAGTTTTCAAGTTAAACAGCTACTTTTACCTTTTAGTTTCAGTAGAGATTCTAGGGCAGAAATTATCCTAATAATTTTTGTGAAGGGTGTATGGAGTTTAAAAACACAGTGGAGCACTTCCTGTATTACCACATGACATCACTGGATGGAACAGAGTGTTTTCTGTTTGAGAGAAGAACACAGCCTAAATATACACGGTTTTGAGAATGAAACAAAAACACAGTCCAGGTTTGTGACGACGAGGAAAAACATAAGGGCAGTTTATTTGTACAGCACAATTCAGACACAAGGTAATTTGCAGTGCTTTACAGAATAAGAAAGACATTAAAATCACAATTTAGCAATAAAAATAATCACAAATAATCATCATAAAATTAACATTTAAAGAGAAAAGTGCAGATTAAAAAAACCCTTTCAGTCACATGCACAGTCAACAGAATCATTTTGAGCCTGGATTTAAACTGAAAAACATCTGAAACACTGATTTTAAAACAAACATAATAACATAAATCAGAAAATAAAGTAATATAGGCCCTTTAAGTCATGCCTGTATATTACACATGATCCTGTTCTGACAAAACGTGTGAATGGGGCTTAAGAGGGACTGTGTGACTCTGTCGGGCAAAGTGGGTGTGAAGCCTCTTGACCAGAGACACGACAGAATCATCATCATCTGGACTTTAAACCGTCAAAACCATCAAACCATCAAACTGTCAAACTGTCAAACCGTCAAACCGTCACTCTGCCACTGTTTTTCTGATCATCAGTCAATTTATTCAGAAATTTATAAATGAACAATAAACATTTTGTTTAACAAAGTAAATTGTAGTCAGCTGGTTTATTTTGGCTGATTAAGGTACATCCATTCACATATTGTGTCCTTCAACTAAAAAACAAAAAAAATAAAACCATTTTATTACTTAAATGAGAATTTCTCGAGGTGAGTGTAAAGTGAACAGTTAACCTACCTTATTGTTTCCGTTGTAGAGAGACACAAAGACTATTTTCCCAGTGTTCCATGGGGCCTGGTTCTTCCACTCCTTATTAAAGTTTTTATCTGCCTCTGGTGGACAACAGCCTTCAGCCCAAATCTGAAAAGAGATTTGGAAAAAGTTTAATTGTTTAAGAAGTAGCTTTATACTTTTATTCATGACATACAGTTTTATTATAACCACATATAGTTGAAACGTAAGTTTATATACACATATAACTGTCTGATAAGAAATCCAACTACATGTTTCCTGTTTTAGTTCAGTTCACCAAAACTATTTCTGTTTGGTAAATGCCAGAATGAGAGAATGATTTTTTTTTTTTTTTTTACAATATTTCATTACTTTCTTCAAAGTCAGAGGTTTACATACATTTCATTAATATTTGATACCACTGCATTTAAACTGTGTGACTTGGGTCAAACATTTTGGAAATCCCTCCTCACTATAGTTGGCAGGACTTTTGTCCCATTCCTCCTGACTGACCTGGTGTAACTGAGCCAAGTTTGTAGGTCGTCTTACTCGCACAGGCCTTTTCATGTCTGTCCATACAGTTTCAATAGGATTGAGATCAGGACTTTGTGATGGTCACTCCAAAAATTCACTTTGTGATCCTTAACTTTGTAACCAGTTTGTCAGTGTGCTTCAGGTCATTGTCCATTTGAAAGACCCATTTGCGAAGTAAGTTTAACTCCCTGGTTGATGTCTTGAGATGCTGCTTCAGTATTTCCACATAATGTTCTTTCCTCGTGCTGCATTTATTCTGTGAAGTGCACCAGTCCCTCCTGCAGCAAAACAACCCCACGACATGATGCAGCCACCCCCATATTTCACAGTTGGGATGGTGTTCTCAGGTTTGCAGGCTTCCCCCTTTTTCCTCCAAATGTAACGATGATCATTAAGACCAAACAGTTCAATTTTAGTTTTGTCAGACCACAGGACAGGTCTCCAAAAACATACAGGGTTGTTCCTGTGTGAATTTTCAAACTGCAGTCTGTTTTTTTATGTTTCTTTTTGGAGTCCTGGCAGAGTGCCCTTTCAGCCTTTCAGCCCATGTCGGTACAGTCCTCGTTTCACTGTGGATAATGACACACTCACCAGCTTCAGCAGCATCTTCACAAGGTCTTTTGCTTTTGTTCTTGGGTTGATCTGCACATTTCAGATCAAAGCTCGTTCATCTCTGGGACACAGAACCGTCTCCTTCCTGAAAGGTCTGATTGCCGGACATTCCCATGGTGTTTATACTCGTGTATAATTGTTTGAACAGATGAACGTGGCATCTTCAGGCGTCTGGAAATTTCACCAAGGATGAACCAGAAGTCCAGAATTCTCTTCCTGAGATCTTGGCTGATTTCTTTGGACTTTTCCATGATGTTACACTAAGAAGCGGTGTGTTTCAGACGTGTTTCAGATACATCACAGGTGTGTCTCTCACTAACTCAAATGTGGTCAATAAACAAATCAGAAGCTTCCAAAGCCATGACATCATCATCTAGGTTTTCCCTGTTTAAACAGTTTAAAGGCACAGGAATCTAACAGTATGTAAACTTCTGAATTTGAAGAAAGTCATGGAAAATTTTTCAAAAAAAAAAAAAAAAATCCTTCTCTCATTATTCTGGCATTTAGCAAATAGAAATAATTTTGGTAATTCTAACCGAAAAACAGAAAAAAGTTTAGTCTGATTGCATATACAATATACATATACAAGTGACAATAAAAAGCGTATGTGTTTTTTATATAGTATACAGTACAGTCAACAGTGTACTTTGCACAAATCTCAGTGTTAAAATAACATTTTCTTTCCATGTTAAATGTAAAAGCTGAAATACTTACAGTCACAACGTCGTCTATCTTCATTGTTAATAAAGACTCCAATCTGAATATGAGAGCTTTGTCACTGCCCACCTCAATATGGACGCTCCAGTCTTCAAAGTGCTGAAATGTAGCAACAGAAAGAGACAAGCTGTAAGTATTTTATTATTATTGCTTTAAAGGTAGAGGATTGTTGTAGTTGAGGTGGAACCAAATCCGCAGCACAAGTCCAAGTGAAGTCTCAAGTCCTTTGCTTTGAGTTTCATCTTTTTATATCAAATGACAGAATGTCTCACATTATTTATATATATTTCCCTGGGACCCAGAAAATACACACTTGTCCAAAACATTACAAACATGTGATTCTGGTCTGCTTACAAAGTTATTTATATGCATTTAGTTCTGTCCTTAGAAAAGTCCTGTAGAGCAGTGGTCCCCAACCACCGGGCCAGGGACCGGTACCGGTCCGTGACGCATTTTCTACCGGGCCGCACAAAAATTTATCAGCGACCGCATTTTCTCCGAAGTGACTTTTGCCCGCTCCTCATGACACGATAACAAGCTCGTCCGTAGATATGTAATGAAAATCCTGATAGGAAATCGTAACATAAATCCATTTGTTTTAACGACGAGTTTATTATATCTGTGCTAGATGTGTGTCCGCCGCACGACAGTCAGAGCGTCAGGGCAGAGGGGAGAGGAGAGAGGAGAGGAGAGAGGAGAGAGGAGAGGAGGAGAGAGGAGAGAGGGGAGAGGAGAGAGGGAGGAGCTTGTGAGTCTTAGCACAAACAGCAGAAACTAAAGGAAAAACAGCTCTATGTGAAATATTAAGGTTTCTTGACATTGACTCCATATTCTAAAATGTTTGAAATGTTAATGAAAATAACATTTTATAAATGTATTTGTGGCGTATCTGAATCTTATTTGAAAGCTCTGTGTCAGTGTGGAGCGTGGGCGTGCATGTGGTGCATGTGGTGCATGTGGTGCATGTGGTGCATGTGGCGTGTGGTTGAGCGAAGAAGCGACGTGTGTGAGTCTGGAGTGGTACCTGGAAAAAAATCAAACACATGTAGTTCTTGTTCTGTGTTGACTTTGTTGACAGGAGTAATGACAGAGCGATTGCCTCTAAAGACGTTGCTCCAGTCGTGTCAGCACAGCACGCCTCTGGACACTTGGTTTCCTCCTCTGTAAAATAAATATTATTACTTCATAAACTGTTTGTAGAGCAATTGACATGTTGTCCAGCACAACAAAATAATATGAACTTACTGGGATGTTTCTGTTTATTTATGCAAAATAGAATCCACGAAATAACAGCAACTCCAGCAAAAACAACCAATGCAACCATTAAACCAACGACAAGAGGAAAAATCTTCAGTCTAAATACATCATCTGCAATTTAAAAAAATGTAGCATTTTATTATATAAACTATGACAATGTTTAATGTAGAGCAGTGATTTCAAACTGTTTGAACAATTCAGTTTAAGACATTGCATCACTGTTGCTATTTTGGTGCTTTTCTGCTTGAACTCTGACACACGATTGAACCTGTGACAGTCTGTAGAGTATGTCTGACCTGCCACCTGCACACTGCTCCTCTCTGACAGGTTGGTGGAGCTCTGGGTGACGGTGCAGCTGAAGG
Source organism: Periophthalmus modestus (assembly GCA_019594935.1). Lineage (NCBI taxonomy): Eukaryota > Metazoa > Chordata > Actinopteri > Gobiiformes > Gobiidae > Periophthalmus > Periophthalmus modestus. The sequence goes on along the minus strand of JAIEZT010000449.1, from coordinate 535,358 downwards.
TGCCGCTCTGCTTCACAGTCACTCTGCTGCTGACCTCATAGACTCCATCAGACACAGACACAGAGCGCTCCACCGACAGCAGCCCCCCCTCAGAGTCCAGCCACCACAGCTCAGGCTCCGGAGACCAGCCCCCAGAGGCACACTGCAGCACCACACGTGGACCCCACACATCCACCTCTGCTACAGACACCACCACTGGGGACGAGGAGCCTGGAACAACACCATGTCATGTCAAAGTAAGGTCTATAGGTTATTTTCGTGGGGTTTATATAACACCTTTCAAGATATCCAAGCTCTTGTGGCTATGGCTGCTTCCAGGAATACTTTTTTTTTGCTAAGTATTTCACATCATATCGTGGGGATTTTAACCAAATAAGAAGTTTGGCTTGGGGAGTTCACGGGACACAAATAAGGGACAGGTAGATTGTGTGAAATGAGCCGTTTTTTCCTGTATCTATGGAGACTTGCAAGAAACCAAGCAGCTAACTATGGATCTCTGAGATGACTTTTTGGGTCAAATGCAGCACAATTCCTTCCAGAAGATGATACTCAGGAGAGGTGACGTCAGAGCTCACCTGGCTCCTCTGCTGCTGTTACGCTACAGGACCCAGATAAAGGAGTCTTTTGTCCAGAGGGCTGTAACTCTCCTCAAATGCCCAAATCTATCACTTTGCACCAGAGCCACTGCTGCCCCACTGTGGCTCCTGGTTCTCAGAGGTCTCCAATCCAAGTACAAACCACGCCCAAGCCATTTTAGCTTCTGAGATTAGACGAGATTAGAAATGGACAAAGTGGTAAAGTTGCAGTTTAGTTCACTGACTTCATACTTGTTAGTTGAAATAACTTTAACCCCCTAAGAGAAATAGTTTTGTGGACTATCAAAGAAAAGTTCAAACAACTGGAGAGTTTCTATTAGATTATAAATTATATAGACAGTTAGCCCTCCATCTAACAGCTTCTACTTTTACATAAGTTTAATATGTTTCTGTACAAACTCACCAACAGTTAGTTTGACGGAGGTTTCTTTTCCCAGTGCAGGAATAAAGCACCTGTAAACGCCACTGTCCTTTGGTTTCACATTTGTCAGTTTCAGTGAAATGTTTCCATGTTTCAACTCGTCTTGGAACACAGAAACGCCCGGTCGTCGAATTGTGAGTGTTTTAAATCTTTCAGTTCCTCGTAGGATCTCCAAACAAAAACGAATCTGGGCTGCAGGTCCGGTCGGGTCCACTCCAAAGTCAAAGCTTCAGCGTCTCTGGGAGGTTGGAAAAAAACACGGCAGAATGACGTCGTCCCCGACTCTCGCGACTATTGGTGGAGACAAGCCAATCAGATCCTGTCCTGGAAGGTAAAAGAGAGTCCATGGGTTCACAAGTCAAGATGTTCAGTTAATCGTCTTTGCAGGATGATGGATAATGTATGGTCCACTTGGTCTGAGAAATGTGAACTATTGGCAAACAGCGAATCTATATGTTCAATATTTCCAAAGGAGTGTCACCATGGTCCACTCCTCCAGACCCACATATCTTTAGAAATCATTCACTCATTCATTCATTCTGTTACCTCTACAGTTCTGCATTTGAAGAAGACGCCAGAGGATCAGAAGGACACAGAGAGTTCTGGGTGAGTTTTTCATCTTCAGTAAAAACTATAAAAGAGAAACACAATGATGCTGACAACAACAGTCTGCTCTTTCAGTTGAGGCTAAGACCGAGGACTCACTGCCAGCGTGTTCCACCCTACACAAGCGAAACGTTTGGACACTAGACGTGTTGTAGAGCAGCACGTCATGGGAAATGGAGCAAAATTGGAGCTGGGTTTTGACTGAGAGTATCATAGCAACCAAGCAGCCAATCTGGAGCCAGGCTGTTGAACGTAACACTGCTTCTGCTGGTTTAGCAGGGAGTGGACGCTTAGCAATGCTGAGTTTTCTCTTATTAATGTTCATATATTGATTTACAGATGAAATAAAAATACAAGGATCACGCAACGCTTAACAAAAAATTTTAGGACCAAAATAATGTTATGTCTATGTTAATTTCACAAAAGAGAAATAGATTTACAATTAGACCATCTATTTAAAAATCCAACCATTCACAGTGCAGCCAGGCAGAACAAGCCGACAAAGTGTTTGAGATAAATGCACCTCACCTGCAACGAGAGGAGAAAAAAATCCCAAGAATCTGAAGCCACATTTCATTAACACAAACAAGAACTTTATTTATTATGAAAGATGAGACTGTTCTTAGACACAAACGGCTCCAGATGAATCCAGATGAACGGAGCTGCAGACCTCCACCAGACTCCACTGTTTCCTGACTTCTGTTTTCAACTTAACATTAGAAAAGTTGACATTGTTTCACACTAAAGACAAACCCAAACCTTTTCCCAAACCGTAACTGTCACAGCTCTGCATGGTTTCGTGTTTATCCTCAGTCCAGCTCAGTTTCGCAGCCTGTTCAGGTCCTTCTTTTGCTAAATCAACTTTTTCCCTGCAGCTGCCATTAATTTCCTGATCAGCCCAGGGTAGTTTATATATACTCCCTTTGTTCATTCAGTCCTTGTTAGGCTGTTTCCCATATTGATGCCCAAAGTTGAAGGAGATTTTAGTTGATATTAAATAAGACATTCATTCCTCAGTTATTTATTGCCCGATTTGTCATTTTAAGAGTTACCTGTTTGAAGAATCTGTTGTATTTACTGAGACTTAGAAGTTTGACTGTATCCTTTGTGAGTCCAGTTACCTGCGTGAGACTTAACCTTTACAGAATTGTATTTAGTTATATTTACTTCGTCACCCTCTCGTGACGCCACATGCAGCACAGGAACAGGGACAAACTTGTCGCTTTCTTTTTAAATAAACTTCAGTGACACTCTTCTGCCTTTGCTGCGACTGCCACTGAAACTATTCCTACAAATAATCTTGGTACATTATAGTAGCTCTACATTTAGCTGCTTCATACATCTCTGGCAACCATGATGTTTAGTTTAGAAGAGAACTTACCTTTTATGCCCACACACAGCGCTCTTGAAGTGAACATAGTTTCACTTTCTGGTGGCTCCACTCTGGCTCTGAGGGATTCAGTCTGACATTTGAGTAACAGATAAAAATAAACCTGTGTGTGAGTCAGACGTCATGTACGAGTTATATATTTATTTTAATTTAACTGATGAAAAATATAACCAGCTCTTTTCATACTTAATGTTTTTAGTACTTCACACTATTATATTTAAAGGTGAGGATCAGTCTCCTGCTTGAGTCCATGGAAGATGTAATGACCCTCCACCAGAGAAGTTCCACAGTGCATCTTTAACAGGTCATGTGTTATATCATTCTGTGTGTTCATGTTTTGTTACATATTAGACACAAAATCACATCCAGTTAAATGTAAAAGTCATGAGCCTGTTTGACTTCACAAATGTGAGGAGACATTTTGAGATGATCGTGGCTTTTTCTCCGTTTCAAAGTTTGTCTGTAAATAATGAACATTCAGAGGTCACATGATTCTTTGTTGGATCATGAATCGTTTCAGTGGAACAGAAAGTTTGACATTGAAGTTGTTAAATGTTGTGAATGTTCAGGATCGTGCTGTTTGTAGAGATGTGCAGACCCACCTCACCAGCAGGTGGCAGTATTGTTCAAACTAGTCCAACAAATGAGGCCTCATCCTCCCACCTGAACATCAAATATAAACCTTTAAATGTTCAGAACAATGTCATTTTCTGCAGTCAAAGTCTGACTCTTGAACCAATAGAGTTTGTGTTAAATCATGTCATTCACAAAAAAACAAGTGAGACACCAGAGTCATTCAGACATGTTTTAATTCAAATCAAATCAAATAAATGTGCAGCTGTTAAAACACAGAGGCTCTGGCTCTTTTGGACAGAAAACAAAAGGAAACTGGTCATGTTGGGCTATATTTACAAAATCAAAAGACCAACATGTTTGTCAGGCACATTTGAATGAATCATTAAAACCTCTATTTATTGTCATTGTGATAATCCAAAAAAAAATACAAAATTGTCATTATCACTCCAACATTTAAAGGTGTTCTATTGGGCAAAACTGACTCTTGTGACTTTAAAGCCTTGTTAGAATGTTTCCTCCTTAAAAACAAAACCAGAGTTATGTTTCGTTTCATTCACACATGTTTGAGTAACACTTTACAGCTCTGTTCCACCTTGTGATGTCATGAAGTGGTCATTTGCAAGTTAACAGCTCCGTTAATGTTTTGTTTAGAAAGGATTTGAAATTCCCGGACTGAAATGATCCAAATGATTCTAGTGAAGGTGTGTGGAGTTTAAAAACACAGTGGAGCACTTCCTGTATCACCTCATGATGACATCACAAGGAGGAACAGAGTGTTTTCTGTAGAGAACAACTCAGGGTAAATCTACAGGGTTTGTGTGTTAAACATGTGTGAATGAAACAAAATAGAAATCCAGGTCTGTTTTTGACGAGGAAACATAATAGAATCAGATCAAAATGTTAGATCAGAAAATAGCATAAGATGGACAATTTAACCTTTTGCAAATCAAGAAAAATGATTATTATCACATAAATCTATCTTATTCACCATTTCACACGTCTCATCTAAGCCCTGATCTGTATTTCCCTGTTTGTTCTCGGCTTCAGCCCCTTGAGGCTGATCTTGAGCGTTCACCTGAACATTCACCTGAACATTCACCTTTTCTTCTTCTTCTCTCGTCTCCTGCTGTGTCTTTGTTTCCTGAAGCTGTTTTTCCATCTGCTGAAGTTCTGCCTCTAACTGTCCTCTCCTCTGTGTCGACACTGAAATCCCCTCGTCTAAAGTCTTTATTTGATCATCAAGAGCTTCAACTGCTTTCTCAAACTCCTCCTTTTCTCTCTCCAGGCCTTCAAGATACTGTGTCTGTTTTCTATTTTTATCCTTAATCAATACAGGACCTATCTTTATTCTCTCTGCATCTATTAAACTCTTCAGACGATGAATGGCTTCGAGATGTTTGTCCTTGAGTTTCACTGTAAAGTCTTTTGTCACAGTCAGTCTCTTTGTCACATCAGTGATATAACGCAGCTCGTTCTCAGTCTTCTGCTTCAGTTTATTTGTAATCTCTTCTTTCTTTATCATACTCTCTTGTTCTTCTTTTTCGACTTGTTCAATGCTTTTACTTTTCTTTCCTAGAAAAAGGGACAAAATGAATCGATGCATCAGACGTGAAAATCCTCAGTGGAAGATGCCTCCATCACAAAGTGTAAAACCCCACAGAGCCGACAGAGCGGAGCAGAATAAAATGTGACATGGAGGGTCAGGAGCATTTTGGTCTGTGAGGTGTGGAACAGTGAAACTGACTTTAAAACAGCTTTATCCCAGCAGCTGTTTGACTAATGAGCTGGAAACTGCACCTTCACTGTTTAGACGTGATGCTCTTTTTATGCGTCTGAAATGTTTTAGTCTTTTATTGTTTCATGTTTTGATCATCTCTGAGGAGCAGGTTTTTTGTTTATCATTTCTGTGACTTTGATGTATTGAAACCAACTGCAGCTACAAACCACTTCTGCCTAATAATATTACCTGAACCTGAACTGACAGTGAAATATAAATGACAGATCCTTGTGTCTCTATAAACCTTCAGTCGTCCAGGTCTGATCCGTAGCAAAAGACAAAGTTTAAATCTATCATCTGGACAAATCGTTGTAAGAGTGAAGACGTTTGGCTGCTCATCCAAGACACTTCTTCAGTTCTGGTCAGATGGATCACTTGAGCTCTGTGTCGTATCTTGAAGATCTTTCAAGATACAACGAAATGGGCCTTCAGTAGATCTAAGAGGCAAAAACAGGCCACAGAGAATCTGAACCCAGAAGGAAAGGTGTAAATATTCCTTACACAGCAGGTGTGCCTGAAAAGCTTCAAGGAATTTTCAGACTATATGAGATTCCCGTCTATTTCAAACCCACATTTTAATTTAAAAACTGTTTCACCCAAAGGACAAAACCCCGAGACATAAACAGTAATGTGTCTACTCCATTCAGTGAAGAGCAGTGAGCGTTACACTGGAGAAACTAAACAGACACTCCACAAGAGGATGTACCAACACCGTCACAAGAGCAGCTCAGGTCCCCAGTCTGCTGTTCATCTCCATCTCAAAGACACGAAACACTCCTCTGAAGAGAGTGAGGTTCAGATCTTAGCCAGAGTTAAAGAAGATATTTTTGATAAGAAAGACAATCCATCTTTGAACAGGAATGGGGGCCTCAGACATCATCTATCCCCCATCCTCAGACCCAAGCAAAAAACAGAAAAAAAATAGGGCTAGCCAGGATGCTAATAAGTGTGAAATCACTCATTAGGGGCTTGAATGACCATGCCAAGCATGGCTCAGGCACAGTGCACACTTAGAGTAGCTCAACAGACCTACTGTAAACTGTAAACAGCAGGTGTTTTGAGTTTCACTGTCGTTATCTCCTCCTTCAGACCGATATAAGTCAGTGTCCAGCAGTGATCTGACCAGAACTGAAGAAGCGGCTTGGATGCACAGCAAAACGTCTTCACTCCTGCAATGTTTTGTCCAGTTGACAGATTTTATTTTTCTTCTGCTGACTGAGGGATTACACAGATATATTCTTGGTTGAATGTTCATTTGCTTCGTGCTCGATCTGCCTGAAACAGGGAAAATGCATTGCGCCGCCTGCGTGACCTGCATCTCTTTAGTCGCATGTCAACGTGTCTTTAGAGAGGGTTAACATGGGAATCCCTCTCGAAATACAAGCGAGTCACATTCAGTCTGAACGTACTTTCAGACTGGTAAAAGTGGTAAGATCCTGAGTGTGTCTGCTCTGACCGTCCCACCTCACCATCTGTGAAACAGGCTCTGAAGATCACCGGAGAACCCTCCTCCTCGCTCAGACTTACTCTTCCAGTTTAAATTAAATCTATATGTAACGGGTAGAATTGTAGTAGGAGTAGAACTGTAGTAGGAGTGGGCGTGACCGTCCGGAGGTGAAGGCTGATAGCGCCGTGCGTAAGGACGCGCCCACTTTTACTACTTGCTTCGGTCGAAAACACGACACGGTTTCCGCAGCGCACTGACATTAAATGCTCTTTAATCGTAAGTGATCTTCCTACCTTGCACGTTGAGCAATCTTTTCATTGTTGCATGTATAAAATGAAAGTCGTGAAATGCGCTCGCTTACCGCATAATAATTGCAGTTTGCACATTCATTCCATAGGCACGCTATCAGACTACCTCCAGCCATCCACCACGCGGATAAAAGTATCACTACGCACTCGATGTGAGTTGTATGCATTTCTATTGCAACTACTATTTCTACTGTGTGCTAATGTAAAATATTAATTGATTGCTCTAAATTTAGCCAGGGGTGTTAAGTGAAAGGAAGACGAGTACAAATAATTGAACTCCACTTTTGGCAAAGGTATCGTTGATTTATTGATGAGATTTAACTTGTATGAATTTATCCTAATGAAGTGTGTGTTTTTATAGAATGTGAGCAGTTTTTATATCTGTCACTGTTTTTTATCCCCCACTACCTTGTTTTATCTTATTCAGTGTATAGGGGCCTTTTTAATAGTAGTGTTGCACATTGGCACTTTATATAGCTTTATGAAAATTCGGGCAAGGGTGCAAATATGGCGTAGGGTAGGGAAGTGCCACGCTACTTTAATGTTGATTTGGTCTGCTGTGTGTGTGTAGTAATTAGATTGATTTGTGTGTATTAAGCACTGACACTTTACCTGCCTGTACTAAATTGCCAATGCTTTTAACGGTTTATAGGTGCCAAATGTGTTAAATAAATTTGTTAAACTTTGAACAGCCTCTCTCTCCAGTTTATTCTGGTACCCTGTACCTGCTGGATGCTACATATAGCTAATGTTATATTTTAACCCATTAATAAAATACAAAGGAATAAGTCCATGATGTAAATGTAGAAAACTGAATAAGACAATATTTGTGTCGTCCTTCAGTGATCAGAGTAAAAATCTAAAATATTGTGAACTTTTCCTGGTTGAAGACGACCAGCCGACACCATGTTTGTATGTGTCTCAAAACAATGAGTGAAAACACTAAATCTGGACTTACTTTTATTTTTAAACTTCCACACGACCAAAACAGCAACTACTGCAAGAAACAGAACCAAACTCAGACACAAGAGGATCCAGGACCAAGAGCCGGAGGGACAAGACTCCAGTAAATCATCTGAAAGAAAATAACATTTCAGTCATTTAATATTGTTACTGCAGCGTAAAATGATGAGCACAGACTGATGGGTTCAACTCTACACTGAACACCTCAACCTCAGAACAGACATCCAACTTATACACATGAAAATGATTCAGTTAAACAGGAAACTGCAGCCAAAGGGACAGAAACAAGCTGCTGAATCTGATCTGAAATATGTATTTAATATTTATTTAATTCCATCAGGACCAGATGGAGCAGAGGACACAGAGCAGAGGGGCAGATAAGACTCGTGTCCATAGGGTCGATACGGGGCGGTACGGTGTGGAGTTTTTCACTGCATAACGTGATCTGTATCTCCTCTTATAGGGGTCCAAAGTGGACTGCTGGAGGTTCTACCTTCCAAAGACGTCTGGAACGTCTGGGACCTGGGACTGGCTCACAGGGGGCGGTACTAGTCACGCCCCTGTGCAGTCATTGGGGAACCAGCAGCAACTCCAGCCAAGTTTCGTGCCCATGCTTCGGGTTCGGCTCCGAGTCCAACGGCAGAGCTCTGACACGTGAACAATGGATGTTACCTCAACATAACTAATGCTAACTTAATGAAATCTAAATCGTACCTGAATTATCTCTCATACGGCTGATCTCAGCAAATCCCAAAAAACATTTAGCATTTCAAGTTGGTGGCGCTGTTAGATGAGGCTAAAGCTAAAACTAGCATAAACACTAAACTAATTCTGGTTTATCGTCAGTTTTTTGCATTTATTTCATTCATCTGCACCTCTACACTGTGTTTTAACCTCTCTTTATTTAATGCATTATGGTTTGCTGGTGCTAGTTACATTATACTCTGCAAATGTCATCTTTTTTTATCTTGATGGGATTGACGTCCATCGATAAACCGGAATATCAGCTCAGCACTGGAGCATGTAACAAGGTGAAGTCAGGCCTGGTGAGGAGCTATTATTTTATGTTTATATCTATTTTTTGCTCATCTTAATGATGATCATTTATCTGAGAAATGTCACGTACGTCGCTACTGGCATATTGCTGGTCCTTCAATGACTGAGTGGAAACATATCCAGTTCCAGCCCCTGAGAGTTCATTGTTGTGCTGTTGATCTGTGTTGATGCTCCTGCAGCACCAGTGTTTTTAGAGCTGTCCTGCACCTCGTGGCAGCACAGGCCTATGTCACACTTTTGGTTGTGTCTTGCTAGACCTGTGTCATACCCAAATGGCCTGATTCATTTGTATTCAAAATGCTCCCTGGGTAGTGGTGTCCCCCCCACTGTTGCATGTGAACCACAGCAGTGGAAATGAGGTTAAAGAGCAAAGGATGCAGAGCAGTGGGGCAGACAGAGCAGAGGAAGCAGAGAAGGGCAGATGGTGCAGAGTATTCCCTGTGTCCTGACCTGTGATGCTGAGCTGGGCCTCTCTGCTCTGGCCGCTCTCCTGTTGTCTCACTCTGCAGGTGAACGTGTTGCCGAGCCTCTGCTCCACACTCAGTCTGCTGCTCACACTGAACAGCTCCTCGCTCGCTCCTCTCTGAGCCTCAGTCCTGAGCAGAACCGTCCCCTCTGAGTCCAGCCACTCCAGCTCCGGCTCCGGGTACCAGCCCCTGGACTCACACCTCAGCACGGGAGACCCCGAGCGCTCTTTGGTCAGGCTCATCGAGGGAGGGGCCACGGACACTGAGGACAGAGGAGCAGCAAAGAGCAGAGAGCGAGAGAAGTGAGGAGGACGACTGGAGGAAAACACAAAAACACTCCTGAGTCCGGATCACAAGTCAGAATGACTTTTAAAAAGAAAAAAAATTGCATTGCTCAGCAATAATTTATAACTTAATATTTTGGTTCAACATTCACAGACTAATGTTGGTTTTGCTAAACGTGCTGTTATTCAGAGACCTTCACTCATGTTAGTGCCTCTCCAGACTCTCACCAGAGCAGATCAAACCTGAGCAGATTAAAGCTTTTGTGAACACAAATCTCTGGTTAATCCAGATCATTGCTCACTTCGTTAAAGAGTGGTGTTATGCAAAATTGGCTTTTCTGAAAGCTCTATAATCTTCTGAGGTGGTTCCTTCACCCAAAACATGCTTGGAGAGGTATGAGATGTCATCTACATGAACTGTATACAATAGTGGACTAAGAGAGTGTGACCCATAGCTGTTGGTTGCAAACAAATGAAGCTCATCGAGGCTAGCAGTTATAGCGGCTAATCTGCAAACAGTGAGCATATAAAGAGCCAATCAGGAGCTTGTCTGTTGAAGGTAATGCCTCCTCCTGTTCACATCACTGGTTTGGCAGATTGTGGGCACTTAGCAACGCTGCCAATCAAACCTGTTGGTAACTCTACCAGGAGCAACCTTGGGGAAAGAAGGCCCCTGATTGGTCTGTATTAATGTTCTTGATTTAGGGACAAGATAGTGAAATAAAAACACCAGGATCATGTAGAGCGGGGTTCAAACAAACATTTTAAGATCAGAATGATGAGTCTGACAGCAGCAGTTACAGACAGAGGTCAAAGAAGCTCAAAGGAACCACTTCGCCCCCCTGCTCACTTCCTGTTTGTGAAAGCTGTGACTAGCAGGTTATCTATGTCTATTTACAGTCTAGAATCATCTGTGCATGTTTGAGTAATGTAGCAATCTCTTCCAGCCCCTATTCAAACCCTCTTTATAGTTAGATGTATGATCCTTTCCAAGACTCAGCCCACAAGCCTCCATCACACATGGTCTCATGAAATCATTATACAAAACAATACACATCATCACAAACCTGATGCTATGTGCAATAGTTTAATTAGCGGGATGCACACTGATTGTGTTGTGATAGAGCTCTGAGGGGGATGTGACTTAGCAGAGAGAGCAAAGGGAGGGGAAGCTCAGAGTGTCAAAAACTAAACTGAAACTTATTAGACATTTTAATATGCTGTTTTAACGAGTATAGTAATTTGATAATGATAATGAAAAAGGGAGCACTCTTATCTAAATATGGTGTTAGCAATTAATACCCCATAGAAGTGTAAAACCCCCTCTTAATTTTGTCAGTAAGATCGTGTCAACAGCCATGTCCCAACATCACCCACATATCTTCAGATCCTGTGACCTCCCACATGAAAGTGACAGTCTCCAGACGTCCTTCTGCTACAAAACAAGAACAGAACCACTGCAGAGCCAGATGTTCAAGGGTCATTTAACACTCACCGACCAGCAGAGTGACCTCTGCTTTGACGTTAACCAGGGGGATGTAGCACCTGTACGTGCCCCCATCACTGGGTCTGACTTGGGTCAGACTCAGGGACATGTCCCCCTGCTGCAGCCGGCTCTCGGACACAGAGGTGCGGCCCAGGTACAGGGAGTTCTGGTCCATGAGGAAGTCCAGACCGTCACGGCGGATGTGGATGTATCGCGGCGTCAGGTCGTGCCGTGACCACTCCACCACCATGTCCCTGAGGTCTTTAACAGGGTCCAACTGACAGGGCAGAGTGACATCACTGCCAATGGACGCTATGATTGGCTGAGAGGGAACGATCACTGTATTCTGACCTGAGGAGATCACAACAGACATTACAATAAGAATTAGTGCTAAACATGTTACTGGGCCAATGTTGAAGAGTAAAGCAACAAAAAAGAATAAATAATAAAGTAAAGATGACATCACAACATTTACTGGGCCCATAGTGTTGTCCCTGGCTCACACCAGACTGATGCGTGTGTCACTCTGAGCTGAGTTCAACACATCAATCTGGGACGGAAACGCAGAACATCATGATGATTATTTGAATCTGATTGGTCGAAGCTTCACAACAGTGGAACAAGCCAAAAAAACTTTTGATACATGCAGTTGAAAGAAAAGCTCAGACATCTTCCCTGTGACAAATGTACAAAGTTCTGACCTTGTCACGGTTTGTGTGGTGCGGACTCAAGTGCGGCACAAAAGAGTGTCCAAAAACAGGTTTATTAACAAAAAAACACAAAACAGAGCCTGCATGGTCCATAACCAAAAAACAGGAACACAGATGAACAAGACGAACCAAAGACAGGGCGAACCAAAGACAGGGCTAACAAAAGACAAGGATCCAGCAACTAAACAGGGGCTAAACAGAATATAAAGGCTGCCCCCTGATTGGCAACAAGGATCTGGAGTGGCGACGGGACAGGAACCAGGGAACAAGGGACAGGGACACGGGACAGGAACCAGAAACAGGGACCACCGGCGGGGCAGACCAGGAGGGAAGGGGACAGAACCCCCCCGGGGGGGGCAAACAGGAAGAACAGGAACAGAACCCCCCCGGCGGGGCAGACCAGAATGGAAGGGGACAGAACCCCCCGGTGGTCAAAGGCAGGCAGGGTCAGGGTCCAGGCAGGGTCAGGGTCCTGGGCAAGACAGGGACCAGGCAGGCCGTTCAGCGCCCCCCCCCGGTGGGGCAGCTGGGCAGGACCATCACATAAACCATCACAGACCTTCTGCATGTTTTTCACAAACTAAATAGTCGCATTGACGCTAAAATAGGCTGAAGCCCGTCTGTCAGTGTCGCCATGTTTCATTGACTTGGACACTTGGCCTTTGTCTTCTGCACAAACCTCAACGCTGGTCTGTGATTGGTCGGCCCGATGAACCTCAGAGAGTCTCTCAAGATGGATTCTCATGAGGTTTTGAACTCACAAATATCATGAGAATCCATCTTGCAGAGTAAGGTTAACTACGTTTATTAACTTGAATGATCTCTTGGCTTAGCTGGTTATTTCTGATTCTTCACCAGATCCTGCTTCTTGGAACTACTCTGCACCTCCACCTCCGACCCAGCTCACCTCGACCGGTACAAACAGCCCTCTGACCCCACTACCCACGACCTGCTCGAAGACTACAGCATAAGACTCTGCTCTCAACTGTGAGCTCTGTCAACCTTCTTTTACATTTCTGTGTCTGTAAATAAACTTTGTTCAAACCTTTTACCCCGAGTCTGAATCTTTGGTCCCTTTTTCATAACTGATGTGGTTGTGAATATTCTCTGTGCGGTTTAGTGGTACAGTCATCACAGAATATTTAACCTCATTTCTTGTTTTGACCATTGGTGAAAGTTTATTATTTTTGTGCACAATTGTTCCAGCGTTTTACTTACTCCAGCAAAAGTGAGTCTGCAGTAAGAAGACACAAAGCTGCAGCACATCCATACTGAAAATCTGTGAAAGAAAAACAAAATCACTGAAATGAAGAGAAAAGAGAAAAGGACTATTTTAATAAGTGTTTGCACAGGCAAAACAGATGTACGGAGCAAGTCAAAAGCTCCAGGTTCATTATGAGATTTTCAGAGAAAAGATGCACATGTACAACCACAGTTTATGTAGAACAAGGGGCGAAGGTATTTTTCCACATCTAAGTGCAATGAGTTTCCAGTGTTCTTTAATGACAAGGTTGAGAGCATTAAAAATGACATCAACTCCACAAAGCAAATAACAAGGGTACAGCCACCTACACACTTAGAGCTGACGCACTTTGCTCCTGTAACTGACAAAACTGTCCCAGAGATCGTCACCTGCTCAAGATGCCTCCTGGACGCCTCCCCAGGGAGGTGTTCTGGGCATGTCCCACCGGGAGGAGGCCCCGGGGAAGACCTAGGCTGGAGGGGGGACTATGTGTCACGGCTGGCCTGGGAACGCCTTGTGGTCCCACCAGAGGAGCTGGAGGACGTGTCTGGGGTGAGGGAATTCTGGGAGTTCCTGCTTAGACTGCTGTCCCCACGACCCGGCCCCGGATAAGAGGAAGAAAATGGATGGATGGATTTTCTGTTTTAATGTTAATTTTATGATGATTATTTGGGATTATTTATATTTTGATTTGTGTGATTTTAATGTCTTTCTTCTTCTGTGAAGCACTTTGAATTTCTTTGTGTATGAATTATGCTTTTCAAATAAACCTGCCTTGTCTGTAACACCAGGTGACGTGGGGCAAAAAGCAGGTGCAGCACAGACTTAAATCGTATGACATAATGAATGTGCAACATGGGACAATTTTGCCACGATGTGCAAACTGAGGCAGAGAAATGTGCCTGATCTGTGAGACAAAGAGGCAAAAGTGTGAATGTGTGTTTGAAAAGTAAACTTTAAATACAATGTTAAAATAATGATGTGTGGGCCGTGTTTTTGCCTAGTCCCTGACTCCAAATGAAAGTGAAAGTGTTTAAGCTCAGACTATCAGCCAAATGATGATTATTAACTGGACTAAACCGTGATCTTTGAAACCAGTGTGTCCATGTCAGTTACAGCGGGACACTCTGGTTATCAAGATTTTCGGTTCTTTACGGACTGAAACTAAACTGACTTTAAACCACGTGATTGTGGGATCACGAAAAGAATAGAAAATGTCCATTTTACCTGTTTACTCCGTTCTTCAGTTCAGTCCACAGGTCTCGTGTAGCCGACAGAAGCGCCTCAGGACTGCACCAACTATTCAGTGATCACATGTTTCTTTTTATGTTTTTACAGCCCCAGGTGTGACCTTTCCTTCTCTCTGTGCAGCTCTCCTCACCTGCCCTCACATGCCCCGCCTCCTGCCCCATGCACCTGTGATTGTACATGGACACACTCCCTCCACACTCCTGCCCTGCTGCCTCAGTGAAGACCTCGAGCCCTTTTTGATCAGGCTCATCGAGGGAGGGGCCATGGACACTGGGGACAGAGGAGCAGCAAAGGGGTCCATATAAAACATTAAAAACAGGAGCAGGTGTGAGTATAAAAGTTCATTATCAGATTATTAAATAGTTCTTGTGGCTCCAGTTTATCTTGATCTTGAAATGATCCTTTTCCAAACAGTCAAAAGTTCTTTTTCTCGTCTCAGTTCTGGTGCAGCTCGTCCTTAACCTCATACAGTCATGTGATCTGGTCTTAAATGTTCCAGGATCAATGATTAACAAAGAAGTGAAGTATTCTGGCAGTTTTTGAACTAGTCCCTTATAGATTCACTTCAAACAGTGACGTTCTTTTCTAACAGTGATGGACAAACCTCTTTTTCATAGAGAAACAGAGACATGTACGAGTTATACATTTATTTTTATTTAATTGAAGAAAAATATAACCAGCTCTTTTCATACTTAATGTTTTTAGTATTTCACACTATTATATTTAAAGGTGAGGATCAGTCTCCTGCTTGAGTCCATGGAAGATGTAATGACCCTCCACCAGAGAAGTTCCACAGTGCATCTTTAACAGGTCATGTGTTATATCATTCTGTGTGTTCATGTTTTGTTACATATTAGACACAAAATCACATCCAGTTAAATGTAAAAGTCATGAGCCTGTTTGACTTCACAAATGTGAGGAGACATTTTGAGATGATCGTGGCTTTTTCTCCGTTTCAAAGTTTGTAAATAATGAACATTCAGAGGTCACATGATTCTTTGTTGGATCATGAATCGTTTCAGTGGAACAGAAAGTTTGACATTGAAGTTGTTAAATGTTGTGAATGTTCAGAATCGTGCTGTTTGTAGAGATGTGCAGACCCACCTCACCAGCAGGTGGCAGTATTGTTCAAACTAGTCCAACAAATGAGGCCTCATCCTCCCACCTGAACATCAAATATAAACCTTTAAATGTTCAGAACAATGTCATTTTCTGCAGTCAAAGTCTGACTCTTGAACCAATAGAGTTTGTGTTAAATCATGTCATTCACAAAAAAACAAGTGAGACACCAGAGTCATTCAGACATGTTTTAATTCAAATCAAATCAAATAAATGTGCAGCTGTTAAACACAGAGGCTCTGGCTCTTTTGGACAGAAAACAAAAGGAAACTGGTCATGTTGGGCTATATTTACAAATCCAAAAGACCAACATGTTTGTCAGGGACATTTTAAATGAATCTTTAAAGCCTCTATTTGTCATTGTGATAATCCAAAAAAACCTAAAAACTGAAAACTGTCATGATCACAATAACATTTAAAGATCATATATTGGGCAAAACTGACTCTTGTGACCTTTAAGCCGTGTTAGAACGTTATCACCACAAAACCACACCTGGAGTTGTGTTTTGTTTCATTTGGTTGTTTGATTAAACCTTTGTTAGTCTGTCTACATCCGAAAAAGTTAAAATGTTCTGATCCACCTTGTGATGTCACGAAACAGTAGTTTTCAAAATATACCTTTTAAGCTTTTGTTTAGTACAGATTGGAAATTCCAGGGCTGAAAAGGTGTATGAAGTTTAAAAACACAGTGGAGCACTTCCTGTATCACCACATGATGACATCACAAGGTGGAACAGAGTGTTTTCTGTTTTAGAGAAGAACTCAGCCTAAATCTACAACAAACAAAAAACACAACTCCAGATCTGTTATTGATGAAGAAAAATAATATAGATCAGAAAATATGAGATGAGCCATTTGACCTTTTGCAAATCAAGAAAAAATGAAACTTATAAATCATTACTTAAATCTGTATTATTCATCCCATCACTTATCTCCTCTAAGTCCTGATCTGTATTTCCCTGTTTGTTCTCGGCTTCAGCCCCTTGAGGCTGATCTTGAGCGTTCACCTGAACATTCACCTGAACATTCACCTTTTCTTCTTCTTCTCTCGTCTCCTGCTGTGTCTTTGTTTCCTGAAGCTTCTTCTGTTTTTCCATCTGCTTAAGTTCTGCCTCCAACTGTCCTCTCCTCTGAACTGAAACCAAAATCACCTCGTCTAAAGTCTTTATCTGATTATCAAAGGCTTCAACTGTTTTCACACACACCTCCTTTTTTCCCTCCAGGAGTTCAATGTTCTGTTTCTGTTGTTCTTTTACATAATACCTGTTCAGTTTAATTTCAGGCTTTTTTCTCTCTGCATCTATTAAACTGTTCATTTTATGAATCGATTCGAGAGAATTCTCCTTGAGTTTCATTAATAAATCTTTTGCCACAGTCAGTCTGTTGATCACATCATTGATATAACGCAGCTCGTTCTCAGTCCTCTCCAGGTTTTCCTTCAGCTCTGACACAGACTCCTTCAGGTAAAGTCTCTGTGTGACGTCGTGTTGCTTCAATATATTTGTCATCTCTTCTTTTTCTCCAAGTTCAATGCTTTTACTTTTCTTTCCTAGAAAAAGGGACAAAATGGAGCAAATGAATCGATGCATCAGACGTGAAAATCCTCAGTGGAAGATGCCTCCATCACAAAGTGTAAAACCCCACAGAGCCGACAGAGCGGAGCAGAATAAAATGTGACATGGAGGGTCAGGAGCATTTTGGTCTGTGAGTGTGGAACAGTGAAACTGACTTTAAAACAGCTTTATCCCAGCAGCTGTTTGACTAATGAGCTGGAAACTGCACCTTCAGTGTTTAGACGTGATGCTCTTTTTATGTGTCTGAAATGTTTTAGTCTTTTATTGTTTCATGTTTTGATCATCTCTGAGGAGCAGGTTTTTGTGTGTGTGTGTATTATTTTTGTGACTTTGATGTATTGAGGCCAACTCCAGCTGCAGACCAGTTCTACCTGTGGCTATAAATAAAGTTTCCTGAACCTGGACTGACACTAAAAATATAAATGACAGATCCTTAGACTGGTAAAAGTTGCAAAATCCTGAGTGTGTCCGCTCTGACTGCCCCACCTCACCATCTGTGAGACTCTGAACATCACTGGAGAACCCTCCTCCTCCTCCTCAGACTGCACTCGGTCCAGTGTGGCTCCAGTTTGAGGCTGGTTTATTTATGGAGTGACATTCACACAAGGACCAGAGGCTCACGGTCTGTGTGGTGTTCACACAACAACTATTTATTAAGAAAAAGACTCGGTCGGCTCCAGCGTCTGGCACAAACAGAATCTAACAGATTTAATCTGGAGCCCTGTGGCGCCTCCACCAGCTCCACTGCTCAATGAGCATCTGAGCTTCTTTCATGTTTTTACTATATGGAAAACCAGACCAGAGCTGCACCGTGTGAAGTCTGATCCTGAGGGTCTGACGTGTAAATATTAAATATAGACAATAAACATCATTTAAACAATTTGTCTTATATAATTTGTGCATATGATTAAATTTTTTGAATCAAAATGATTTCTGGCATCATAGTCCCCCCAAAACACTGCTGTGAGGTGTAAAGGGTGTAAAAACGTGCTTGTACCTCAGTCTTTTAAACTGAGGTACAAGCATGTCACACAAGCACAGAACAGCAACGTCATGTTCTGTCTGTAAATGTAAATGTTACTGACCCTGCTCCAAGACAAACTTATAAACTTAAGCGAAGAAAACAGATTAGGCCCTATAATAATTAATCTAAAATATTGTGAACTTTCCCTGGTTGAAGACGACCAGCCGACACTAAATGTTTGTATGTGTCTCAAAATAATGAGTGAGTGAAACACTAAATCTGGACTTACTTTTATTTTTAAACTTCAACACGACCAAAACAGCAACTACTGCAAGAAACAGAACCAAACTCAGACACAAGAGGATCCAGGACCAAGAGCTGATGAGACAAGGCTCCAGTAAATCATCTGAAAGAAAATAACATTTCAGTCATTTAATATTGTTAGTGCAGCGTAAAATGATGAGCACAGACTGATGGGTTCAACTCTACACTGAACACCTCAACCTCAGAACAGACATCCAACTTATACACATGAAAATGATTCAGTTAAACAGGAAACTGCAGCCAAAGGGACAGAAACAAGCTGCTGAATCTGATCTGAAATATGTATTTAATATTTATTTTTCTTCCATCAGTGGCAGATGGAGCAGAGTATTCCCTGTGTCCTGACCTGTGATGCTGAGCTGGGCCTCTCTGCTCTGGCCGCTCTCCTGTTGTCTCACTCTGCAGGTGAACGTGTTGCCGAGCCTCTGCTCCACACTCAGTCTGCTGCTCACACTGAACAGCTCCTCGCTCGCTCCTCTCTGAGCCTCAGTCCTGAGCAGAACCGTCCCCTCTGAGTCCAGCCACTCCAGCTCCGGCTCCGGGTACCAGCCCCTGGACTCACACCTCAGCACGGGAGACCCGAGCGCTCTTGGTCAGGCTCATCGAGGGAGGAGCCACGGACACTGAGGACAGAGGAGCAGCAAAGAGCAGAGAGCGAGAGAAGTGAGGAGGACGACTGGAGGAAAACACAAAAACAGTCCTGACTGTGACTATTAGTTTTCGCAATTTAAATGTATTTCTCAAGAACAAATTCTTGCATTTCTGATGAGAAGAACAATCACAGTTATGATACAACAATGAACAGAATACTGAGAATGTATTGTTCAATGAAAATTTACATTGTCATATTTTTGGGTCATGTTCTCATTTGTTAATGTTGATAACAGGTTTTGCTAAACAAGGACACAGCCCCAAACACTTTTATACTTTATCAACATCACCCTCTGCTTATTTATAACACAACAAGAATACAACTGTTACAGAGCAACATGTTTAAAATTAAACTTGTTCAAAACACTCACCGACCAGTAGAGTGACCTCTGCTTCAGTATCAGTCTGGGGGATGTAGCAGCTGTACTTGCCCCCATCACTGGGCCTGACTCGGGCCAGACTCAGGGACATGTCCCCCTGCTGCAGCCGGCTCTCGGACACAGAGGTGCGGCCCAGGTACAGGGAGTTCTGGTCCATGAGGAAGTCCCGACCATCACGGCGGATGTGGATGTAGCGCGGCGTCAGGTCGTGCCGTGACCACTCCACCACCATGTCCCTGAGGTCTTTAACAGGGTCCAACTGACAGGGCAGAGTGACATCACTGCCAACGGACGATATGATTGGCTGAGAGGGAACGATCAGTGTATTCTGACCTGAGGAGATCATAACAGACATTACAATAACCATTAGTAATAAACATGTTTCTGTGCCAGTGTTGAAGAGTAAAGCAAAAAAAAAAAAAAGAATAAATAATAAAGTAAAGATGATGTCACAACATTTATTGGTCCCACAATGTTGTGATGTGGCTCATGTCTGTGTCACTCTGAACTGAGTTCTACACGTTATCACTGCGGGTTGAGGGTTGGATTCCGAGGCATTCTCAGGCCAAGAGACATAGTCCCTCCAGCGTGTCCTGTGTCTTCTCTGGAGCCTCCTCCCGGTGGGATATGCCAGGAAAATCTGTCCAGTGAGGCGTCCAGGAGGCATCCAGAACAGATCCCCAAGCCTCACTCTATCTCTAGAGGTGCGTTCACACGGGGCATCAGGGGCATCGAGTTCACATGCAAAGTCTCTGGTGGACATGCGTCTTGGCCACCCTGTGTTTTTGTGATGCGTTTTCAAGCATCAGAGGTGTGCAAATCTGTCGTTGACACGGCGCATCTGGATCGTTTAGGCATCAGGCGATTTGTTCGCATCCAAGAGTTGAAAAACCTGAACTTTTGAAGTTTGATGCTCAGTGTCAACCAGGGACTACACTTCAGTGACAAAGCGACGTCATTACTCGGAAACAGTAGGAATAAACTAGGAGAAACTCACAAACTAGCTGCATCTGAATTATACTGGGCGCACTGACTAGCTTAAAGGCTCGTCATGGACCCAGACATGCCGGCACAGAGCTGCTCACATCCGTTGATGGGTTTTATGTAATAAATACATTAAAGCCACTCTCTCAATCTGCTCTGCAGCGTTGACAAAAGACACAGGGAAAACGCAACATCCAAAGGCACACGGACACTGCAATGGACGCCCTGAATGCGCGTCAAGCATTTTTCTCCAACGTTCATCCGCTGTTGGAGGTGTTTGTCCTCAAATGCAAAGGCGTCCAACTAGAGGCGTCCAACTAGAGGCGTCCAACGCGTTTTTGACGCCCCGGTGTGAACGTACCATAAGGCAGCACCTAGCCACATTGTGGAGGAAACTTATTTCAACCGTTTGTATCCGTGATCTTGTCCTCACCATAAGTCGAGGGTAGGAACACAAATTTACTGGTAAATTGGGAGCTTTACCTTTCAACTCAGCTCCTTCTTTACAACAAAAGTCAGATACAGCGACCAGATACAGCGAGCAAAGATGAGATGCTAGCAGTCCCCGAATCTGACCCCCTCCGGCCCCTGGCTGCACCTAGAAATTCTGTCCATAAAACAATGAACAGAACTGATGATAAAGGGAAGTCCAACATGAGCCGGGAACAGGTCTGACTTACTGCCGGCAATGTGAATTCAACCACTAGTGAATTCAGCCCGCCTCCATGTTCTCAGTCTCTTCTTCCTCTTCGAAAGATGTGATGGTGGGATTGAGGAGATTCTCAAAGTATTCCTTCCATTGTCCGACAACATTCCCAGTCGAGGTCAGCTGTTCTCCACACGCACTGTAAACAGTTTTGGTGATGCACTGCTTCCCCCTCCTGAATCATCGGACAGTTTGCCAGGATTTTTTTGAAACCGACCGATAGTCCTCCTCCATGGCCTCCCGAACTACTCCCAACCCTGAGTTTTTTGCCTCTGTGACTGTACAAGTTGCAGCACGCTGGCCTCGGTACCTGCCAGTTGCCTCAGGAGTCATAAAAGCAAACAATTCTCGATTGGACTTCTTCAGCCTGACAGCATCCCTTACCTTCAGGGTCCACCACTGGGTTTGGAGATTGCCACCACGACTGGCGCCAGAGTCTTTGCGATCACAGCTACGAGCAGCCACATCAACAACTGAGGTGGAAAACATGGTCCACTCCATGATCTAGAAGAAACTCTCCTGGAGGTGTGAGTTTAAAGATGCTGCTGACAGATGGTCTCAAGGAGTTACCAGAGTCCAAGCTGTGCGTGGAGATGGGCCCAACTATATCCAGCCGGTACCCCTCTTATTGTATGAACTCTGGTTCTAATAATTTCATAACTGATATTGTTATTGTGAATATTCTTGTGTGGTTTAGTGGTATGGCCATCACAGAATATTTAACCTAATTTCTCGGTTTGACCATTGGTGAATGTTTATAATTTTTGTGAACAATTGTTCCAGCGTTTTACTTACTCCAGCAAAAGTGAGTCTGCAGTAAGAAGACACAAAGCTGCAGCACATCCATACTGAAAATCTGGGAAAGAAAAACAAAATCACTGAAATGAAGCGTCACATTGTATTGGATTATTTATTTCTATTTGTATTGTAAAATGATTCTATGGTGGTGTAAAGGAAATTAAAATATTGTGTGACTATTTTACCTTTTAGAAATCACTTGGTCTTGAAACTAAAACTCATTTTTTTGGTAGTTAAAGAAAGAAAGTGTTAGAAAAACCTTTCATGTAAACTCTTTTATTCTTTTTTGGTTGTTAATCTTGTTAAGCTGTGTTTGTATCATATGTGAAGATAGATGCAATCAACAAGCAACCAAACAGTTTTCAGTGTTTCAGATCTCTCTCCTTTGAAGTGTATCAGACTCTGTCTTGTTTTAACTCCACATGTTACATCCTGAGGAGATCCAGCTCATGAAGCCTCCAGGAGCTGGTCTGATCACACCTCAGAGGGAGTGTCAGATTCTTACTTTAAAATGTGTGTCCTCTGGTTCATCTCAAACTATATAAACTTGGTGACTTGCATCATTCGGGTCTGACTTTGGGGCAGATGCTGTTCACAACTATTTGGACCGATTTCATGAAAGAAATAAACTCTTCGTCTTTAATCAGTAACTTTAATCAGAGCCTGAAAAATTAGTCTTTTTCCACAACAGTGGTATAACTACAGACAGAGATAAACAAAAGGGACATTTTTAATACGTTTTTGCAAACAGGCAAAACAGGTAACACCAGGTGATGTGGAGCAAAAAGCAGGTGCAGTGCAGACTTGTCTCATGTGACATAATGAATGTGCAAAACGGGACAGTTTTGTCACAATGAGCAAACTGAGGCAGAGAAAAACGTAAATATGTTTTAGCGGCCGCTGCCTGATCTGTGAGACAAAGAGATAAAAGTGTGAATGTGTGTTTGAAAAGTAAACTTTAAATACAATGTTAAAATAATGATGTGTGGCCCATGTTTTTGCCTAGTCCCTGACTCCAAATGAAAGTGAAAGTGTTAAGCTCAGACTATCAGCCAAATGATTCAGCCTCAGAAAAACTCACATTACCTCGACTAAACCATGATCTTTCAGACTAGTGTTTCCACATATAGTGAGACACTCTTAACTTTAAACCATGTGATTATGAGATTATTGAAAGAATATGTCAAAAATGTCCATTTTACCTGTTTCCTCATTTCTTCAGGTCAGTGTTAAGTCCACAGGTCTTATATAGGAGACAGAAACACCTCAAGACCCCTCCCTCCACGACTGTTCAGTGATCACGTGTTTCTTTTTATGGTTTTATAGTCTCTGAGGTCCAGCCCGTACTGTGCCCTGCTGCCGTTCTTCCTCTTCTCTCTGTGGAGCTCTCCTCACCTGCCCTCACATGCCCCGCCTCCTGCCCCACCCACCTGTGACACACCTCTATGAAGGCCTGACTGCATGGACGCACTCTCTCCACACTCCTGCCCTGCTGCCTCTGAAGACCCCGAGTGCTCTCTGATCAGACTCATTGAGGAAGGGTCCATGGACACTGGGGACAGAGGAGTAGACAAAGAGGTATTGTTAAACATTCCACATGACACAGCCCCAAACACTTTTACACCCACTTTATCACCATCACCCTCTTCTTATATATAACAGAACAGGAGCAGGTGTGAGTATAAAAGTTCATTATCAGATTATTAAATAGTTCTTGTGGCTCCAGTTCCAGTTTATCTTGATCTTGAAATGATCCTTTTCCAAACAGTCAAAAGTTCTTTTTCTCGTCTCAGTTCTGGTGCAGCTCGTCCTTAACCTCATACAGTCATGTGATCTGGTCTTAAATGTTCCAGGATCAATGATTAACAAAGAAGTGAAGTATTCTGGCAGTTTTTGAACTAGTCCCTTATAGATTCACTTCAGACAGTGACGTTCTTTTCTAACAGTGATGGACAAAGCTCTTTTTCATAGAGAAACAGAGACATATACGAGTTATATATTTATTTTTATTTAACTGAAGAAAAATATAACCAGCTCTTTTCATACTTAATGTTTTTAGTATTTCACACTATTATATTTAAAGGTGAGGATCAGTCTCCTGCTTGAGTCCATGGAAGATGTAATGACCCTCCACCAGAGAAGTTCCACAGTGCATCTTTAACAGGTCATGTGTTATATCATTCTGTGTGTTCATGTTTTGTTACATATTAGACACAAAATCACATCCAGTTAAATGTAAAAGTCATGAGCCTGTTTGACTTCACAAATGTGAGGAGACATTTTGAGATGATCGTGGCTTTTTCTCCGTTTCAAAGTTTGTCTGTAAATAATGAACATTCAGAGGTCACATGATTCTTTGTTGGATCATGAATCGTTTCAGTGGAACAGAAAGTTTGACATTGAAGTTGTTAAATGTTGTGAATGTTCAGAATCGTGCTGTTTGTAGAGATGTGCAGACCCACCTCACCAGCAGGTGGCAGTATTGTTCAAACTAGTCCAACAAATGAGGCCTCGTCCTCCCACCTGAACATCAAATATAAACCTTTAAATGTTCAGAACAATGTCATTTTCTGCAGTCAAAGTCTGACTCTTGAACCAATAGAGTTTGTGTTAAATCATGTCATTCACAAAAAAAACAAGTGAGACACCAGAGTCATTCAGACATGTTTTAATTCAAATCAAATCAAATAAATGTGCAGCTGTTAAACACAGAGGCTCTGGCTCTTTTGGACAGAAAACAAAAGGAAACTGGTCATGTTGGGCTATATTTACAAAATCAAAAGACCAACATGTTTGTCAGGCACATTTTGAATGAATCATTAAAACATCATCTAGTTATTGTCATTGTGATAATCCAAAAAGATATAGAAAACTGCCATTATAATTCATATATTTAAAGGTCCTGGCAAAATAGACCTTTAAGCCATGTTAGAATATTATCACCTTAAAAACAAAACCAGAGTTGAGTTTTGTTTCATTTGGATGTTTGATAACCCTTTATTAGTCTGTCCACATCTGCAAAGCTCAAAATGCTCTGTTCCACCTTGTGATGTCATGAAAAAGTACTTTTCAAAATATATATTTTATCTTTTTGTTTAGAAGGGATTGTAAATTCCAGGGCTGAAATTATCCAAATGATTCGAGTGAAGGTGTGTGGAGTTTAAAAACAAATTTGAGCACTTCCTGTATTACCAAATGATGACATCACAAGGTGGAACAGATTGTTTTCTGTAGAGAAGAATTCAGACTAAATATGCAGGATTTATGAGTTAAATATGTGTAAATGAAACAAAACTCCATTATAACAGATCAGAAAACAGTGTCATATGGACATTTAACCTTTTTCAAATCAAGAAAAATGACTATCATTACTTAAATCTATATTATTCATCCCATCACACGTCTCATCTTCGTCCCAATCTGTATTTCCCTGTTTGTTCTCAGCTTCAGCCCCTTGAGGCTGATCTTGAGCGTTCACCTGAACATTCACCTGAACATTCACCTTTTCTTCTTCTTCTCTCGTCTCCTGCTGTGTCTTTGTTTCCTGAAGCTTCTTCTGTTTTTCCATCTGCTGAAGTTCTGCCTCCAACTGTCCTCTCCTCTGAACTGACCCCAAAATCACCTCCTCTAAGGTCTTTATTTGATTTTCAAGTACTTCAGCTGTTTTCACATACATGTTCTTTTCTCTCTCCAGGGCTTCAATGTTCAGTTCCCGTTGTTTGTTAAAGTCATCCTTCATTTTCAGTAGAGGAACCTTCCTTTTTCTCTCTGCATCTATTAAACTGTTCATTTTATGAATCGATTCGAGAGAATTCTCCTTGAGTTTCATTAAAAAGTCTTTTGTCACAGTCAGTCTGTTGATCACATGATTTATATAACGCAGCTCGTTCTCCAGGTTTTCCTTCAGCTCTGACACAGACTCCTTCAGGTAAAGTCTCTGTGTGACGTCGTGTTGCTTCAGTATATTTGTCATCTCTTCTTTTTCTCCAAGTTCAATGCTTTTACTTTTCTTTCCTAGAAAAAGAACAAAATGGAGCAAATGAATCGATGCATCAGACGTGAAAATCCTCAGTGGAAGATGCCTCCATCACAAAGTGTAAAACCCCACAGAGCCGACAGAGCGGAGCAGAATAAAATGTGACATGGAGGGTCAGGAGCATTTTGGTCTGTGAGGTGTGGAACAGTGAAACTGACTTTAAAACAGCTTTATCCCAGCAGCTGTTTGACTAATGAGCTGGAAACTGCACCTTCACTGTTTAGACGTGATGCTCTTTTTATGTGTCTGAAATGTTTTAGTCTTGGCTCTTTTTATTGTTTTTTAATATTTGGTCAGCACCATGGGGCATGATTTATCATTTCTGTGACTTTGATGTATTGAAACCAACTGCAGCTACAAACCAGTTCTGCCTAATAATATTATCTGAACCTGAACTGACAGTAAAATATAAATTACAGATCCTGTGTTCATATAACAAGGCGTCAAATCGCGTCACGTGCCTCGCTTGATAATTTGCTGTTATTCGTGCGAATGGCAGCAAGTGACTATGCGGGACATGCTTTGGTTGCTTCAACATTCATGCTGCTGAAGCTGATTCAGTTTCACGAAGCAGACACGTGTTCCGTGCAGCAAATAAAAAGTAATTTTATCCTCAGATCAGTAGAGCAAAAATTAAATTAAATAAGAAAAATAAAATAAAATAAGAAAACCACTGTAAATAAAAGTGGATTTAAAAGCACAAGTCGACAATTAGCCCATGTTTTCTTCGGCTCATGGAAAACTCAGAGTGAAGCTCTTCCTGGGGCCTCACAGGCAGAGAACCAGGTACTGCACAGAGCCAAAGCTTAAGACAAGTGCAGACGTCTGGGCATCAGATGGTGTTGGATCGTGGATGCTCCCTGGTCTGTGGTCTTATCTAACCCTTATTTAACAGAGGTGTGGTACACTAACTAGAGGCAGCTCTCGCTTTCTGTGCTTTCGGTGACGGCTGCTCACTAGAGGAGATCTGTGACCTGGGCTGCTGCTGTTGCCACGTCATGGTTTTCATTGGGACTTTGAGCAACACATGTGGACAGTTTGCAAACGATCACTGTATGGAATAATACTGGATATCTTTACAATACAGGGCAAGTTTACAAGCGAATGTACCACTGGAGCTGTGTGTGGAGCGCCTCAGTTTAGTGTTTTCTGTGGGAGAGAGACGTGTTGTCATTGTGGGAGGCACTATCCACACTGACCCGGTCCATGCACAGAGTGAGGAGATGACTCACCTGGAGCCTCTTCACCTGTGCATGTTATATTCTTTTGGAACGTCCCACGGCTCACAGTAGAGCCCAGGGAACTGTGGGATCGAACAGTGACATCGGTATCAGGGAACACAGACACATGGAGCTCTTCAGAACAGTGTCCGAGCGACTGTGGAGCCCTCTCCAAATTTAAAGAGACAGCCTGTTTGCCCCATTTGCAGGATTATCTGTATGTTTTGTAAATTTTTATTTATTTATTTATTTATTTAGAAAAGGGACAGTGCATATTGATGAACATAAGATACATATGTAAATATGCCAGATTTTAGCTACAGGCTAATTTCTGCTCTGTTGTCCCTGGACAGGTTGATGGTCACACTTAAAATACAAAAAACAGTCTAATACAAATACAAACAGGGGGCAGGACAGAAGCCAAGTCAAAAACAAAACTCAGGAGGGTTACTACTACTTTAAAAGTGCTGTGTGTATTGCACGGGTTCTAAAGTGCTAAAATATGTGTGGGAATCCTGGGTAGAATATAAGGTTTATGGACCTGATTAAATGAAAGGTTGTGGACACAGAGGAGGCACAGGACACAGAGGAGGCACAGGACACAGAGGCACAGGACACAGAGGAGGCACAGGACACAGAGGAGGCACAGGACACAGAGGAGGCACAGGACACAGAGGCACAGGACACAGAGGAGGCACAGGACACAGAGGAGGCACAGGACACAGAGGAGGCACAGGACACAGAGGAGGCACAGGATTACATGAACCTCTGTGAATATAAATGGGTGTTTTCTTCTTCACAGGCTCTAAACAGTGACTCATGAATGTTTTGTTTTATATTTTTGCCTATAAATAGTTTTTATGTAAGGCCCATGCAGACTGGACACAGTGAGCGGCGACTGTCGCTAAGACTCCCAGTTCATGTGTGTGTGGCGACGCGGCGCTGCTGCAGTGGAACTTTAGCTCATTTGATTCTCCAAACCAGAGCAGGGCTTCATTTTACAAAGTGAACAAGACGGTGCTGTCGTCATCTGACTCCAGGAGGATTATTTCTCTTGGACATTATGTTATTATCACTTGAATGTGGCAAACCTACGATGCTAATCTACATTCATGAACACACAAACTTTACATCAACTTGCTCCTCCTGGTCTGTGTGTCTCTGGGTCTCCTCCTCCACTGTGCTCTCCACTCAACAGCAAACACGTTTTGTATGAGACTGGTTTCGTTGGATGTGACTTGTATCCCCACAGCAGTAGCGGAGGAGGCTGGAAAGAGGAAGCTACTGCAGGATACTAAACTAAAAGAGAACTAAACTCACTGGACCAAATCTGCAAACTGCTGGACATGTGTCTAAATATCACATATTTCCAGTTCAGAGGGAACTTCTACAGCCACTTCTACACAGATGTGCCATGGGCTCACTGGTCTCTTATTATGCACAACTTATAGATGGAACAGTTTGAACAGGAGGCACTGGCCTCATTTCAAGGCTCCACCGATCAGTACATGGATGACAACTGGACTAAAATCAAAATTCAAGAACTGGAAAGTTTTACTGCACATATTACATATATATGTGTCTTCTCAAAATAATGAGTGAAAATACTAAACCTGGACTTACTTTTAGTTTTAAGCTTCCACACGACAAAAACAGCAACTGCTGCAAGAAACAACATCAAACTCAAACACAAGAGGATCCAGGGCCAAGAGCCGGAGGGACAAGGCTCCAGGAAATCATCTGAAAGAAAACAATATTTCATTTAATATTGTTAGTGCAGCGTAAAATGATGAGCACAGACTGATGGGTTCAACTCTACACTGAACACCTCAACCTCAGAACAGACATCCAACTTATACACATGAAAATGATTCAGTGAAACAGGAAACTGCAGCCAAAGGGACAGAAACAAGCTGCTGAATCTGATCTGAAATATGTTTTTCACATTTATTTAATTCCATCAGGACCAGATAGAGCAGAGGACACAGAGCAGAGGGACAGATAAGACTCGTGTCCATAGGGACGGAACGAGACGTACGCTACGGTGTGGAGTTTTTCCACTGGATGAAGAATCTGTATCTCCTCTTACAGGGGTCCAAAGTGAACTGTCGGAGGTACTACCTTCCAAAGACGTCTGGAACACTTTGGACCTGGGACTGGCTCACAGGGGGCGGTGCTAGTCACGCCCCTGTGCAGTCATTGAAGAACCAGCAGCAACTCCAGCTCCTTTCCATGCTCCAGGTACAGCTCCGGGTCCAGAGGCAGGGCTCTGATACATGAACAATGGACATTACCTCAACATAACAAATGCTAACTTAAAAAATCTAAATCGTACCTGAATTATCTCTCATCCGACTGATCTCAGCAAATCACACAAAAACAGTAGTATTCCAAGTTGGTGGCACTGTTAGATGAGGCTAAAGCTAAAGCTAGCATAAACACTAAACTATTTCCGGTTTATCGTCTGTTTTTTACATTTATTTCATTCATCTGCACTGCGTTATAACCTCTCTTTATTTAATGCATTGGGGTTTGCTGGTGCTAGTGGCTTTATACTCTACAAATGTAATCTTATTTTTATCTTGATGGGACTGGTGTCCATCGAGAAACAGGAAACAGCTGGTTACGTCTGTTTAGCAAAGCAAATCAACAGATAAGTTGCCATCACTGAAAATACAGCGTTATATCACAAGATCAAGTCAGCGCCCGGAGAGAAACTATTATTTTATGTTTACAATATTTGTTTTTGCCATCTTAATGATGATCGTTTTTCCGAGAAATGTCACACACGATGCTACTGTTGTACTGCTGGTCCTTCAGTGACTGCATGGAGACTTATCCAGTTCCAGCCCCTGAGAGTTCATTGTTGTGCTGTTGATCTGTGATGATGCTCCTGCAGCACCAGTGTTTTTATAGCTGTCCTGCACAGGCCTTTGGGTGTGTCTCACTAGACCTGGCTTGGCCCATTTGTAATCAAAACGCTCCCCGGTTAACGGTGTCCCCCCACTGTTACAATGCAGCTCCAAGTGAACCACACCAGGGGAAATGAGGCAATAGAGCAGAGGATGCAAAAGATGCAGAGGAGAAGGGCAGATGGAGCAGAGTCCCTGTGTCCTGACCTGTGATGCTGAGCTGGGCCTCTCTGCTCTGGCCGCTCTCCTGTTGTCTCACTCTGCAGGTGAACGTGTTGCCGAGCCTCTGCTCCACACTCAGTCTGCTGCTCACACTGAACAGCTCCTCGCTCGCTCCTCTCTGAGCCTCAGTCCTGAGCAGAACCGTCCCCTCTGAGTCCAGCCACTCCAGCTCCGGCTCCGGATACCAGCCCCTGGACTCACACCTCAGCACGAGAGGCCCCGAGCGCTCTTTGGTCAGGCTCATCGAGGGAGGGGCCACGGACACTGAGGACAGAGGAGCAGCAAAGAGCAGAGAGCGAGAGAAGTGAGGAGGACGACTGGAGGAAAACACAAAAAACACTCCTGAGACTGTATCGAGTTTTAACGAGCATAGTATTTTTAAAATGATAAAAAGGTAACACTCTTATCTCAATACGGTGTTAGCAATTAATACCCCACAGAAGTGTAAAACCCCGTCTTAATTTTGTCAGTAAGGTCGTGTGAACAGCCATGTCCCAACATCACCCACATATCTTCAGATCCTGTGACCTCCCACATGAAAGTGACAGTCTCCAGACGTCCTTCTGCTACAGAACAAGAACAGAACCACTGCAGAGCCAGATGTTTAAGGGTCATTTAAACACTCACCGACCAGCAGAGTGACCTCCGCTTTGACATTAACCAGGGGGATGTAACAGCTGTACGTGCCCCCATCACTGGGTCTGACTTGGGTCAGACGCAGGGACATGTCCCCCTGCTGCAGCCGGCTCTCGGACACAGAGGTGCGGCCCAGGTACAGGGCGTTCTGGTCCATGAGGAGGTCCAGACCTTCACGGCGGATGTGGATGTAGCGCGGCGTCAGGTCGTGCCGTGACCACTCCACCACCATGTCCCTGAGGTCTTTAACAGGGTCCAACTGACAGGGCAGAGTGACATCACTGCCAACGGACGCTATGATTGGCTGAGAGGGAACGATCAGTGTATTCTGACCTGAGGAAATAAAATAAAGATGACTTCACAACATTTATTGGGGCCACACAGACTGATGTGTGGGACAGCTCTTGCTGAAACCACTCAGAAAATTGCAGAACATCATGATGATTATTTGAATCTGATCGGTAGAAGTTTCACAACAGCTGAACAAGCCAAAAAATCTTTTGTTACATCCAGTTGAGAGAAAAGCTCAGACATCTTTCCTGTCACAAATGCACAGAGCTCTGACCTTCTCCATGTTTTTCACAAACTAATTTGTCGGCCCGACCTCACAGAGTCTCTCAAGATGGATTCTCATGAGTTTTTGAACTCACAAATATTGCGAGAATCCATCTTGCAGTGTAAAGTTAACTATGTTTAATAACTTATAATAATTTCATGTCAAGATTCCAGTCTGTCCTGTGTTTTTGTGCTGTCCTTCCTCCTCCCTTCTCTGTCTGAGTCTGGAGCTGGGTGGAGATTCTGGTTCCTCCCACTACAAACCTGCAACTCATCTACAATCAACCTGTGGAGGACAGAGGGACGTCCGTGTCTCCCCCGTGGTGCTGTTCTGCTTGGCTCAGTCTAGTTTTACATTTATGATCTCAGTACTTAGCTGGTTATTTCTGATTCTTCACCAGATCCTGCTCCTTGGAACTACTCTGCACCTCCACCTCCGACCCAGCTCACCTCGACCGGTACAAACAGCCCTCTGACCCCACTACCCACGACCTGCTCGAAGACTACAGCATAAGACTCTGCTCTCAACTGTGAGCTCTGTCAACCTTCTTTTACATTTCTGTGTCTGTAAATAAACTTTGTTCAAACCTTTTACCCCGAGTCTGAATCTTTGGTCCCTACGACAACTGATGTTGTAAATATTCTCTGTGTGGTTTAGTGGTACAGTCATCACAGAATATTTAACCTCACTTCTCGTTTTGACCATTGGTGAATGTTTATTATTTTTGTGCACAATTGTTCCAGCGTTTTACTTACTCCAGCAAAAGTGAGTCTGCAGTAAGAAGACACAAAGCTGCAGCACATCCATACTGAAAATCTGTGAAAGAAAAACAAAATCACTGAAATGAAGCGTCACATTTGATTGGATTTTTTTTTTTTTTTTTTAAATTATTCTATGGTGGTGTAACTACAGCCAGAGGTAAAAAAAAAAAAAAGGACTATTTTAATAAGTGTTTGCACAGGCAAAACAGATGTACGGAGCAAGTCAAAAGCTTCAGGTTCATTATGAGATTTTCAGAGAAAAGATGCACATGTACAACCACAGTTTATGTAGAACAAGGGAGAGGTTTTTTTCCACATTTAAGTGCAATGAATTTCCAGTGTTCTTTAATGACAAGGTTCAGGGCATTAAAAATGACATCAACTCCACAAAGCAAATAACAAGGCTACAGCCACTTACACACTTAGAGCTGACGCACTTTGCTCCTGTAACTGACAAAACTGTCCCAGAGATCGTCACAGTCTGAGTTCATCTACATGCTGCCTCCATGTGTGACCCACTACATTTCAGTCTGTGCTCAACAGTTTGATGTCACCCCTCGTTTACATAGTTAATATGTCACTTCAATCTGGAACATTCCCAAGAGCTTTGAAAACTGCGGTTATCAAGTCTCTCCTAAAGAAGAACAGTCTTGATGCCATAATACTGAACAATTACCGACCAATCTCAAATCTGCTGTTTTTAGGCAAAGTCTTTGAAAAAGTTGTTTATGAACATCTTATTAACTTTCTCCAAATGAACATCTCCTTTTATATTTTCCAGTCTGGTTTTAGACCCACCACAGACTGAGATGCTCTTATCAAGGTGACAAATGACATCCGCCTGAACAAAGTCTCAGTGTTGATCCTGTTAGATCTGAGTCTCATTTGACTCTGTGGATCATGATCCTCTTACAGAGACTAGAGGACTGGGAGGGCATCTGTGGTACTGCACTAAACTGGTTCAAGTCCTATCTAGAAAACAGGGAGTTCTTTGTTGAAACTGGAAAATGTGTCTCAGATAAAATGTCCCTGATCTGTGGGGTGCCCCAAGTGTCAACTCTGGGACCCGTGTTGTTCAGTCTCTACATGCTGCCCCCTACAGGCCAGTTAATACACAGCAACAATGTGTCCTACCACAACTCTGCAGATGACACTCAGATCTATGTCTCACTGCAGCAGGTGAATCTGGACCAGTGGATTCACTCTGACACTGCATCAGATCAGTGTGTGGATGAAAACAACTTTCTCCAGATAAACTCAGACAAGACTGAAGTCATAGTCTTTGGCCACAGACACATAGAGGAAGTGTCAGAGTCACCTCCAGTCTCTCTCTCTCTCTAAAACCTTCAAATCAGGCTAGAAATCGAGGGGTAATAGTGGACTCAGACTTGAACTTTAACAGCCACATCAAATCAATAATATCTGCAGCTTTTTACCATCTAAAAAATATTGCAAAAATCAAAGGTTTACTGTCAAAACCAGACTTTGGGACACTTATCCTGCATTTGTCTCCAGTAGGTTAGACGACTGTAACGTCCTGCTCACTGGCCTCTCCAAACGAGCCTTAAGACAGAACAGTACATCCAGAACACTGCTGCTCAGGTCTGACTAGAACCAGGAAGTACTTCACACATGTGTCCTGTGTGTCTCTGGCTCCTGTGGTTCAGAGACTTTAAAGCAGCTCAGTGTGAACAAGTCTCTGCATGGACCAGCACCAAAGAACATCTCCCACATGTTAGAGCCACATGAACCATCTCACACTCTGAGGACATCAGGGACCGGCCTCCTGCTGGTGCCAGAGTCAGGACTCAACATGGAGAATCAGTGTTTCAGTTTTCTGCAGCTAAAATCTGGAACATTCTTCCTGAAGATGTGAGACAGGCCTCGACTTTGACAGTGTTTAAATCCAGGCTCAAAAACAGTTCTGTTTATCTGAGCATATGACTGAAAGGTTTTTATAAAGGTTTTTATTCTGCACTCTTCTCTTTTAATGTTATTTTATGATGATTATTTGTGATTATTTATCTTTTGATTTCTGTGATTTTTATGTCTTTCTTATTCTGTGAAGCACTTTGAATTCCTTTGTGTATGGATTGTGCTTTCCAGATAAACCTGTTTTACCTGTAACACCAGGTGATGTGGGGCAAAAAAGCAGGTGCAGCACAGATTTAAATCATGTGACATAATGAATGTGCAAACATGGGACAATTTTATCACAATGAGCAAACTGAGGCAGAGAAATGTAAATATGTTTCAGAGGGCGCTGCCTGATCTGTGAGACAAGGAGGTAAAAATGTGACTGTGTGTTTGAAAAGTAAACTTTAAATAGACGTGTGGCCCATGTTTTTGCCTAATGACTGACTCCAAATGAAAGTGAAAGTATTAGGCACATGATCAACCACATGATTCAGTCTTAGAAAAACTTACATTATTAACTGGACTAAAGTCTGATCTTTGAAACCACTGTTTCAGTCTTTATTAAAGTTGCTTAGATGCAGCTGTTTTCACTTCTTTACGGACTAAAACTAAACAGACTTTAAACCACTTGACTATGGGATAATGTAAAGAATAGAAAATGTCCATATACCTGTTTCCTCATTTCTTCAGGTCAGTGATTAGTCCACTGGTTTTATGTAGCGGACAGAAGCGCCTCAAGACCGCCCCCGATGACTCTTCAGTGATAACGTGTTTATTTTATGGCTTTATAGCCCCTGTGTGTGATCTTTCCTTCTGTCTGTGCAGCTCTCCTCACCTCCCTTCACATGCCCCGCCCCCTGCCCTCATATGCCCCGCCTCCTGCCCCACCCCTGCCCTCACATGCCCCGCCTCCTGCCCTCACATGCCCCGCCTCCTGCCCCACCCCTGCCCTCACATGCCCCGCCTCCTGCCCCACTCCTGCCCTCACATGCCCCGCCTCCTGCCCCACCCCTGCCCTCACATGCCCCGCCCGTTGCCCACACACCTGTCTCGCACCTGTCAGCACCACTATACAGCCTCACATTCGAGTTTAACTTTTTTGTTTTACGCACCAGTGATGGCACTTTCGGCTCTTTTATGGGATCCGAAAAAGAGCCGTTCAAAGACTGTCTTTTTAAATCTGTATTTATGTGACAGAAAACAAACTAATCACAGAAATAACCAAGACTGACGTGTTTAAAATGGTCCAAACTGAGAGTGGAGAGAGTTTACACTTTGAAATGATGGAAATATAAATCAAACATTGTACTATAATAATAATAATTAAAAAAAACAAATATATCTTTAGTGCACAAACTTCTCGCTTGTGTCGCCTGCTCTGCTTTTGTGCTGATTTTTGTGTTGGTTAAATGTAAAAGAAAAGATGAGAATGTAAACCCTGAGAAAGAAATATAAGATCTGCCCCTGTGTGCCCCCTAGTGACACTCCAGGGTACTGCATTACACATGACGTCACTGTGTTTGCTCCGGACAATGTAATATTTAAAAAAAACAAAACAATAATGTGTCTGTTTTTAATGCCTGAAATTAACATTACTCAATTTTAGGAGTTTTTAACTCTTTTAAAATGCATTTAAATCATGTATTAATCATTATTACTATGAGTCTTACACACTCACAACCCTATTCCTTCTTTTGAGTAAATATTCATCTGTGTTTGATCATATTATTTGTGATTTAATATAGTTTTGAGCACTTTTGAAGCATGTTGTCTCCGCTCTGAACAAATGGACTGACGGATGATCTTATGTGACAGTCTGGTGTTGTGTTCAGTTTGAGGATTTTGCAGAAAACAATAAAAATCCATTCAGCCATCCATACATTTTCTTCCCTTTATTTAGGAGCAGCAGTCTAACCAGAGACTCCCAGACTTCCCTCACCCCAGACACATCCTCCAGCTCCTCTGTTGGGACCCCGAGGTGTTCCCAGGTCAGCCGAGAGACACAGACAACAAAAAAACTCTGTCTGTCCAATAAAGATGACACAGAAACTCAGACTGAGCCACGCTGGTTTTTATTTGACTGAAGCAGGCAGTAGCAGAGTGGTTAGCATTCTGGTCTCACATCAGTCCATGTTTGAGCTCCTCCAGCTTTTTGAAATGTAGTTACTGTTCAACACCAACAGATGGCACAATTGCACATTTTTTAAACAGCCATTTAAAATATATATAAAAAAAGTGTAAGTATAAGGTTAGTATAAGTAAAAGCTTAGTTTGTTTAAATGCTGTGAATGAACAACACCAACAGATGGCACAATTGCACATTTTGTAAACAGTCATTTCTAATACATAAAAAACATAAAATTATAGTAAAGTAAGTATAAGTAAAAGCTTAGTTTGTTTAAATGCTGTGAATAAAACGACAGCAAGAACCAAAACTTTAAACTTTATCCATAGTAACAGGCAGTTAACAAAAGCAAACTTGCTAAACTTATAAAACCAGTCTTAGATTAGTGTTACAAAATAAGATAGAAAAGTTGCCTATTTGCCATTTCCTACAAAACAAATAAAATATTACTTCTGTTCAATCTTTCACTTTTACATTTTTGTTTCACAGTTGTTCAAACTTTCACGACACTGTCACAGTCTCAATAAACAGGAGTAAAACACACGGACAAAGACGAGTTTCATTTTCAGTCACATTTTCACTGAGATGAAAACAGTATCATTAGTCTGACATATGTAAACATTCACCACTGATAAGGAACTTTTTCAAATCTACAGTGTTTTGTGCAGATATTATTTATACTGTAAATTATAATGAAGGTTTATTGACTCTTTGTCAAAGCCTGATCTCCTCAGACGTCAGAGGATAAACAGGGGCCTGGTTAGTGTTTGGATGGGAGAGCACGAGGAATATGAGGTTTATCAGAGGGGCAGCAGTGGAAAAATGTTGTGTCCTTTGGCAAGACACTAGTTTATTATGAATGCTGTGTTTCTGTGAGTGCTGGTGGAGAGGTCAATAGCGCAGACTGGCCTCTCCAAAAAACATAGTTATTTAGATGGATTATTGCTTTTTAGACATTTTGTTTGGTATGATGCACCACTTATTTTTGTTCTTGAGCAGAAGTGCTCTGTTCACTTGTATTTGTGGCTCCTATTTCTTCATCTTTCATCCCCTGGGCCGGCAGCTCTGCTCTCTGCTCCTGAGGGTTTGCTGGTTTTTGAGGACTGAGGTTATTCTCTCCATTGGTCTCATCATGAGCCTCAATCCTGGTTTCCTGTTTCTTCTCCTCTTTCTTCTTTTCCTCCTGTTTTTGCACCAGTTTTGTGAAATACTTCACGTCTCCCTCCAGCTTCCCTTTCCTCTCACTGTTTTTCAAAAGGAGCTTCTCAATTTTAGACATTTCAGTGTCAACTTCTTTAATAAGGCTCTCAAACTCTACCATTTGTTTCTGCATTTTCTTAATGTTCTCCTCTTTATTAGGGTCAAGCATCATATTCGTCTTCTCCTTCTCCTTCAAGTCAGTGCTGAGTTGATACATATATTGATTTAGTTTTTCTTTTAGCTTCGTTAGAAACTCCTTTTGTCCTGTTAGTTCCTCACTCAACTCTTCTGCAGACTTCTTCTCTTCTTTAATCTTCTCTAATTGCTCCTTGTATTCAGTCAGTTTGTCGTCTCCTCTGGATTTTCTCCTCTTGTTTTTCCCTCATCATTGGCTCAGCTTCTTCACAGTCTTTAGGTTTGTTCTCTAAAGTCTTGGTTTCTGTGGGAGAAGTTCATCAGTTTAAATCTCTTGCTTTTCTAAAACATTTTCTATCATTTCAGATCCATCTTCTCCACCCGACACAGAGCTCTACTTTGAGCTTTTTTTTATTCAGGTGAAGTGGATCAGTTCAGTTCTGTGTCACATTTAAAGTGGTGATGCCACAGAGTCACAAAACTACATCATAACGTCTGAAATAATATTTAGGAGCAACTGTCAAATCTGAACTTACTGTTGATGTGAAACTCCACACGGCAAAGGCAACAGCAGCAGCAACGAGACACAGCAGCAAACTAAAGAGGACCCAGGCCACAGAGCACGAGGGACAGGCCTCCAGGAACTCATCTGAACACAGCAACATTCATGTCTCAGACACAACAGAAAAAATAAAAACTGTCAACGGGACAAAGAGTTAGAAACTGACACACCTATCGTTTACTGTTTCTGTTTGTTGGCTAAGTTTATTGTGCTACACTAAGTGTAGAGGAGAGTTAAACAGGCAATTTCAAAGTTTGTTAAAGACAACAAGGAAAACAACAGGACTAGTCAGTATGCCAATAGGTGTGAGCCTTTAGGGGCCTGAATGGTTGTATAAAACATGACCCTGGCACAGTTCACACTTAAGTATCTCAATAGACTGAGCCAACAAACAGAAACTGTAAACAAACAGGTGTGTTAGCTTCAGTGTCGTTAGCTCCTCCTTCAGACAGATATGAGGCAGAGTCCAGCAGGAATCTGACCAGAACTGAAGAAGAGACTTGGATGAGCAGTGAAATGTCTTCACTCAAACAGGTTTTTGTCCTGTTGACAAATTAAAATTTTTGTTTTACTATGGATCATACCTGGACGACTGAGGGATGTAAATAAAACCCTTGATCCAGTAAACTCCATGTCAGGTCTGACACTGTCTATAGACTATGATAAATGTACCATTTGAAAACCATCAGACTCCGTCTCTGAGCCTGAAACACACGTGTGTCAGAGTCTGTGTGGTTGTTGATGTGTCCTGACCTGTGATGCTGAGCTGGGCCTCTCTGCTCTGGCCGCTCTCCTGTTGTCTCACTCTGCAGGTGAACGTGTTGCCGAGCCTCTGCTCCACACTCAGTCTGCTGCTCACACTGAACAGCTCCTCGCTCGCTCCTCTCTGAGCCTCAGTCCTGAGCAGAACCGTCCCCTCTGAGTCCAGCCACTCCAGCTCCGGCTCCGGGTACCAGCCCCTGGACTCACACCTCAGCACGGGAGACCCCGAGCGCTCTTTGGTCAGGCTCATCGAGGGAGGGGCCACGGACACTGAGGACAGAGGAGCAGCAAAGAGCAGAGAGCGAGAGAAGTGAGGAGGACGACTGGAGGAAAACACAAGAACACTCCTGACTGTGACTATTAGTTTTAACAATTCAAATGTATTTCTCAAGAGCAAAATCTTGCATTTCTGATGAGAAGAACAATCACAGTTATGATACAACAATCTGAACAGAATACTGAGAATACATTGTCCAGTGAAAATGTACATGTCATATTTTTGGGTCATGTTCTCATTTGTTAATGTTGATAACAGGTTTTGCTAAACAAGCCACAGGACACAGCCCCAAACACTTTTATACTTTATCAACATCACCCTCTTCTTATATATAACACAACAAGAAAACAACTGTTACAGAGCAACATGTTTAAAATTAAACTTGTTCAAAACACTCACCGACCAGTAGAGTGACCTCTGCTTCAGTATCAGTCTGGGGGATGTAGCAGCTGTACTTGCCCCCATCACTGAGTCTGACTTGCGCCAGACTCAGGGACATGTCCCCCTGCTGCAGCCGGCTCTCGGACACAGAGGTGCGGCCCAGGTACAGGGAGTTCTGGTCCATGAGGAAGTCCCGACCGTCACGGCGGATGTGGATGTAGCGCGGCGTCAGGTCGTGCCGTGACCACTCCACCACCATGTCCCTGAGGTCTTTAACAGGGTCCAACTGACAGGGCAGAGTGACATCACTGCCAACGGACGCTGTGATTGGCTGAGAGGGAACGATCAGTGTATTCTGACCTGAGGAAATAAAATAAAGATGACTTCACAACATTTATTGGGGCCACACAGACTGATGTGTGGGACAGCTCTTGCTGAAACCACTCAGAAAATTGCAGAACATCATGATGATTATTTGAATCTGATCGGTAGAAGCTTCACAACAGCTGAACAAGCCAAAAAATCTTTAGTTACATCCAGTTGAGAGAAAAGCTCAGACATCTTTCCTGACACAAATGCACAGAGCTCTGACCTTCTCCATGTTTTCACAAACTAATTGGTCGGCCCGATGAACCTCACAGAGTCTCTCAAGATGGATTCTCATGAGTTTCTGAACTCACAAATATTGCGAGAATCCATCTTGCAGTGTAAGGTTAACTATGTTTAATAACTTATAATAATTTCATGTCAAGATTCCAGTCTGTCCTGTTTTTTTGTGCTGTCCTTCTGTGTCTGAGTCTGGAGCTGGGCAGAGATTCTGGTTCCTCCCACTACAAACCTGCAACTCATCTACAATCAACCTGTGGAGGACAGAGGGACGTCTGTGTCTCCCCCGTGGTGCTGTTCTGCTTGGCTCAGTCTAGTTTTACATTTATGATCTCAATACTTAGCTGGTTATTTCTGATTCTTCACCAGAGATCCTGCTCCTTGGAACTACTCTGCACCTCCACCTCCGACCCAGCTCACCTCGACCGGTACAAACAGCCCTCTGACCCCACTACCCACGACCTGCTCGAAGACTACAGCATAAGACTCTGCTCTCACCTGTGAGCTCTGTCAACCTTCTTTTACATTTCTGTGTCTGTAAATAAACTTTGTTCAAACCTTTTACCCCGAGTCTGAATCTTTGGTCCCTACAACATTTCATAACTGATGTTGTAAATATTCTTGGTGTGGTTTAGTGGTACAGTCATCACAGAATATTTAACCTAATTTCTTGTTTTGACCATTGGTGAATGTTTATTATTTTTGTGCACAATTGTTCCAGCGTTTTACTTACTCCAGCAAAAGTGAGTCTGCAGTAAGAAGACACAAAGCTGCAGCACATCCATACTGAAAATCTGTGAAAGAAAAACAAAATCACTGAAATGAAGCGTCACATTTGATTGGATTTTTTTTTTTTTTTTTTAAATTATTCTATGGTGGTGTAACTACAGCCAGAGGTAAAAAAAAAAAAAAGGACTATTTTAATAAGTGTTTGCACAGGCAAAACAGATGTACGGAGCAAGTCAAAAGCTCCAGGTTCATTATGAGATTTTCAGAGAAAAGATGCACATGTACAACCACAGTTTATGTAGAACAAGGGAGAGGTTTTTTTCCACATCTAAGTGCAATGAGTTTCCAGTATTCTTTGATGACAAGGTTGAGAGCATTAAAAATGACATCAACTCCACAAAGCAAATAACAACCGTACAGCCACCTAGACACTTAGAGCTGACTCACTTTGCACCTGTGACTGACAAAACTGTCCCAGAGATCGTCACAGTCTGAGTTCATCTACATGCTGCCTCCATGTGTTGATGTCACCCCTCGTTTGCATAGTTAATATGTCACTTCAATCTGGAACATTCCCAAGAGATTTGAAAACTGCGGCTATCAAGTCTCTCCTAAAGAAGAACAGTCTTGATGCCACAATATTGAACAATTACCGACCAATCTGAAATCTGCCGTTTTTAGGCAAAGTCCTCGAAAAAGTTGTTTATGAACATCTTATTAACTTCCTCCAAATTAACAACTCCTTTCATATTTTCCAGTCGGGTTTTAGACTCAACACAGCCCTGAGACTGCTCTTATCAAGGTGACAAATGACATCCTCCTGAACAAAGTCTCAGTCTTGATCCTGTTAGATCTGAGTCTCCTTTGACACTGTGGATCATGATCCTCTTACAGAGACTAGAGGACTGGGAGGGCATCTGTGGTACTGCAATAAAATGGTTCAAGTCCTATCTAGAAAACAGGGAGTTCTTTGTTGAAACTGGAAAATGTGTCTCAGATAAAATGTTCCTGAGCTGTGGGGTGCCCCAAGTGTCAACTCTGGGACCCGTGTTGTTCAGTCTCTACATGCTGCCCCCTACAGGCCAGTTAATACACAGCAATAATGTGTCCTACCACAACTCTGCAGATGACACTCAGATCTATGTCTCACTGCAGCAGGTGAATATGGACCAGTGGATTCACTCCGACACTGCATCAGATCAGTGTGTGGATGAAAACAACTTTCTCCAGATAAACTCAGACAAGACTGAAGTCATCGTCTTTGGCCACAGACACATAGAGGAAGTGTCAGAGTCACCTTCAGTCTCTCTCTCTCTCTAAAACCTTCAAATCAGACTAGAAATCGAGGGGTAATAATGGACTCAGACTTGAACTTTAACAGACACATCAAATCAATAATATCTGCAGCTTTTTACCACCTAAAAAACATTGTAAAAATCAAAGGTTTACTGTCAAAACCAGACTTGGAGACACTTATCCTGCATTTGTCTCCAGTAGGTTAGATGCTGTAACGTCCTGCTCACTGGTGTTTCAGTTTTCTGCTGCTAAAACCTGGAAGAGTCTTCCTGAAGATGTGCGACAGACTCGACTTTGACAGTGTTTAAATCCAGGCTCAAAAACAGTTCTGTTTATCTGCATGTGACTGAAAGGTTTTTATAAAGGTTTTTTATTCTGCACTCTTCTCTTTTAATGTTAATTTTATGATGATTATTTGTGATTATTTATCTTTTGATTTGTGTGATTTTTATGTCTTTCTTATTCTGTGAAGCACTTTGAATTCCTTTGTGTATGGATTGTGCTTTCCAGATAAACCTGCTTTACCTGTAACACCAGGTGATGTGGGGCAAAAAGCAGGTGCAGCACAGATTTAAATCATGTGACATAATCAATATGCAATACGGGACAATTTTATCACAATGTTCAAACTGAGGCAGAGAAATGTAAATATGTTTCAGAGGGCGCTGCCTGATCTGTGAGACAAGGAGGTAAAAATGTGACTGTGTGTTTGAAAAGTAAACTTTAAATAGACGTGTGGCCCATGTTTTTGCCTAATCACTGACTCCAAATGAAAGTGAAAGTATTAGGCACATGATCAACCACATGATTCAGTCTTAGAAAAACTTACATTATTAACTGGACTAAAGTCTGATCTTTGAAACCACTGTTTCAGTCTTTATTAAAGTTGCTTAGATGCAGCTGTTTTCACTTCTTTACGGACTAAAACTAAACAGACTTTAAACCACTTGACATGTGGGATAATGTAAAGAATAGAAAATGTCCATATACCTGTTTCCTCATTTCTTCAGGTCCGTGTTAAGTCCACAGGTCTTATGTAGCAGACAGAAGCCTCAAGACTGCCCCCGATGACTCTTCAGTGATTATATAGTTTATTTTTATGCTTTTATAGCCCCTGTGTGTGACCTTTCCTCCTCCTCTCTGTGCAGCTCTCCTCACCTGCCCTCACATGCCCCGCCTCCTGCCCCACCCCTGCCCTCACATGCCCCGCCCCCTGCCCCCACTCCTGCCCTCACATGCCCCGCCCCTTGCCACACACCTGTCACGCACCTGTCAGCACCGGTATACAGCCTCACATTTGAGTTTAACTTTTTTGTTTTACGCACCAGTGATGGCACTTTCGGCTCTTTTATGGGATCCGAAAAAGAGCCGTTCAAAAACTAATCACAGAAATAACCAAGACTGACGTGTTTAAAATGGTCCAAACTGAGAGTGGAGAGAGTTTACACTTTGAAATGATGGAAATATAAATCAAACATTGCACTATAATAATAATAATTAAAAAAAACAAATATATCTTTAGTGCACAAACTTCTCACTTGTATCGCCTGCTCTGCTTTTGTGCTGATTTTTGTTTTGGTTCAGTATAAATCAGTAAAAGAAAAGATGAGAATGTAAACCCTGAGAAAGAAATATAAGATCTGCCCTGTGTGCCCCCTAGTGACACTCCAGGGTACTGCATTACACAGATAAAGTGTCTATGTTTGCTCCAGACAATGTAATATTAAAAAAACAATAATGTGTCTGTTTTTAATGCCTGAAATGAACAAATGAAATGCAATACTCAATTTTAGGAGTTTTTAACTCTTTTAAAATGCATTTAAATCATATATTAATCATTAATACTATGAGTCTTACACACTCACAACCCTATTCCTTCTTTTGAGTAAATATTCATCTGTGTTTGATCATATTATTTGTGATTTATTATACTTTTGAGCACTTTTGATGCATTTTGTCTCCGCTCTGAACAAATGGACTGACGGATGATCTTATGTGACAGTCTGGTGTTGTGTTCAGTTTGAGGATTTTGCAGAAAACAATAAAAATCCATTCAGCCATCCATACATTTTCTTCCCTTTATTTAGGAGCAGCAGTCTAAGCAGGGATTCCCGGACTTCCCTCACCCCAGACACGTCCTCCAGCTCCACCGTTGGGACCCCGAGGTGTTCCCAGGTCCCAGGAGAGACACAGAC
Source organism: Periophthalmus modestus (assembly GCA_019594935.1). Taxonomy (NCBI): domain Eukaryota; kingdom Metazoa; phylum Chordata; class Actinopteri; order Gobiiformes; family Gobiidae; genus Periophthalmus; species Periophthalmus modestus. The sequence goes on along the minus strand of JAIEZT010000449.1, from coordinate 490,749 downwards.
AACAAAAAAACTCTGTCTGTCCAATAAAGATGACACAGAAACTCAGACTGAGCCACGCTGGTTTTTATTTGACTGAAGCAGACAGTAGCAGAGTGGTTAGCATTCTGGTCTCACATCAGTCCATGTTTGAGCTCCTCCAGCTTTTTGAAATGTAGTTACTCTTCAACACCAACAGATGGCACAATTGCACATTTGTTAAACAGACAGCCATTTAAAATATATAAAAAAAAGTATAAGTATAAGCTTAGTATAAGTAAAAGCTTAGTTTGTTTAAATGCTGTGAATGAACAACACCAACAGATGGCACAATTGCACATTTTGTAAACAGTCATTTCTAATATATAAAAAACATAAAATTATAGTAAAGTAAGTATAAGTAAAAGCTTAGTTTGTTTAAATGCTGTGAATAAAACGACAGCAAGAACCAAAACTTTAAACTTTATCCATAGTAACAGGCAGTTAACAAAAGCAAACTTGCTAAACTTATAAAACCAGTCTTAGATTAGTGTTACAAAATAAGATATAAAAGTTGCCTATTTGCCATTTCCTACAAAACAAATAAAATATTACTTCTGTTCAATCTTTCACTTTTACATTTTTGTTTCACAGTTGTTCAAACTTTCACGACGAGTAAAACACACGGACAAAGACGAGTTTCATTTTCAGTCACATTTTCACTGAGATGAAAACAGTATCATTAGTCTGACATATGTAAACATTCACCACTGATAAGGAACTTTTTCAAATCTACAGTGTTTTGTGCAGATATTATTTATACTGTAAATTATAATGAAGGTTTATTGACTCTTTGTCAAAGCCTGATCTCCTCAGACGTCAGAGGATAAACAGGGGCCTGGTTAGTGTTTGGATGGGAGAGCACGAGGAATATGAGGTTCATCAGAGGGGCAGCAGTGGAAAAATGTTGTGTCCTTTGGCAAGACACTAGTTTATTATGAATGCTGTGTTTCTGTGAGTGCTGGTGGAGAGGTCAATAGCGCAGACTGGCCTCTCCAAAAAACGTAGTTATTTAGATGGATTATTGCTTTTTAGACATTTTGTTTGGTATGATGCACCACTTATTTTTGTTCTTGAGCAGAAGTGCTCTGTTCACTTGTATTTGTAGCTCTTGGTTCTTCATCTTTCATCCCCTGGGCCGGCAGCTCCGCTCTCTGCTCCTGAGGGTTTGCTGGTTTTTGAGGACTGAGGTTATTCTCTCCATTGGTCTCATCATGAGCCTCAATCCTGGTTTTCTGTTTCTTCTCCTCCTCTTTCTTCTTTTCTATTAGCTCCTGTTTTTGCACCAGTTTTGTGAACTGCCTTACTTCTCCATCCAGCTTCCCTTTCTTCTCACTGGTTTTTGAAAGAATCTTCTCAATTTTAGACATTTCAGTGTCAACATCTTTAATAAGGCTCTCAAACTCTACCATTTGTTTCTGCATTTTCTTAATGTTCTCCTCTTTATTAGGGTCAAGCATCATATTCGTCTTCTCCTTCTCCTTCAAGTCAGTGCTGAGTTGATACTTATATTGATTTACTTTTTCTTTTAGCTTCATTAGAAACTCCTTTGTTCCTGTTAGTTCCTCACTCAACTTTACAGCAGACTTCTTCTCTTCTTTAATCTTCTCTAATTGCTCCTTGTATTCAGTCAGTTTGTCGTCTCCTCTGTGGATTTTCTCCTCTTGTTTTTCCCTCATCATTGGCACAGCTTCTTCACAGTCTTTAGGTTTGTTCTCTATAGTCTTGGTTTCTGTGGGAGAAGTTCATCAGTTTAAATTTTTGCTTTTTCTAAAACATTTCTATCATTTCAGATCCATCTTCTCCACCTGACACAGAGCTCTACTTTGAGCTTTTTTTTATTCAGGTGAAGTGGATCAGTTCAGTTCTGTGTCACATTTAAAGTGCTGATGCCACAGAGTCACAAAACTACATCATAACGTCTGAAATAATATTAGGAGCAACTGTCAAATCTGAACTTACTGTTGATGTGAAACTTCCACACGGCAAAGGCAACAGCAGCAGCAACGAGACACAGCAGCAAACTAAAGAGGACCCAGGCCACAGAGCACGAGGGACAGGCCTCCAGGAACTCATCTGAACACAGCAACATTCATGTCTCAGACACAGAGTCGGGTTTAAACAAAACCCTTGATCCAGTAAACTCCATGTCTGAAAACCATCAGACTCCGTCTCTGAGCCTGAAACACACGTGTGTCAGAGTCTGTGTGATGATGTGTCCTGACCTGTGATGCTGAGCTGGGCCTCTCTGCTCTGGCCGCTCTCCTGTTGTCTCACTCTGCAGGTGAACGTGTTGCCGAGCCTCTGCTCCACACTCAGTCTGCTGCTCACACTGAACAGCTCCTCGCTCGCTCCTCTCTGAGCCTCAGTCCTGAGCAGAACCGTCCCCTCTGAGTCCAGCCACTCCAGCTCCGGCTCCGGGTACCAGCCCCTGGACTCACACCTCAGCACGAGAGACCCCGAGCGCTCTTTGATCAGGCTCATCGAGGGAGGGGCCACGGACACTGAGGACAGAGGAGCAGCAAAGAGCAGAGAGCGAGAGAAGTGAGGAGGACGACTGGAGGAAAACACAAAAACACTCCTGACTCTTACTATTAGTTTTCACAATTTAAATGTATTTCTGAAGAGCAAATTCTTGCATTTCTGACGAGAAGAACAATCACAGTTATGATACAACAATCTGAAAAGAATACTGAGAACAACTGCAAAATGCTTAAAATTAAACTTTTTAAAACACTCACCGACCAGTAGAGTGACCTCTGCTTCAGTGTCAGTCTGGGGGATGTAGCACCTGTACTTGCCCCCATCACTGAGCCTGACTCGGGCCAGACTCAGGGACATGTCCCCCTGCTGCAGTCGGCTCTCGGACACAGAGGTGCGGCCCGGGTACAGGGAGTTCTGGTCCATGAGGAAGTCCCGACCATCACGGCGGATGTGGATGTAGCGCGGCGTCAGGTCGTGCCGTGACCACTCCACCACCATGTCCCTGAGGTCTTTAACAGGGTCCAACTGACAGGGCAGAGTGACATCACTGCCAACGGACGCTATGATTGGCTGAGAGGGAACGATCAGTGTATTCTGACCTGAGGAAATAAAATTCACATTGCAACACTGTTGGGGTGACTGTGGCTGTAGTGGTTAAGCAATAAAATGAGTGTCTGTTTGAGTTGGTGTCTCCAACTCCCCAGCACAGCTCCCACCAAAATGACTGGGACTTGACATGAATAACAGATAATGCATCAACAGTGACTTTAAGATACTCAAAGAACTGTCATTTAATTGTGTTTAGCCTTTACTTACCCCAGCAAAAGTGAGTCTGCATGAGTAAAAACACAGAGAGCAGCTTCACATCCATAATGACTCTCTGGGAAAGAAGGAACAGCAGTGAAATGACGTCATGACACTGGATCTGACAGACCAGCTGTTTAACTGTAATGTTGAAATAAAGTAAAACTAAGGCCACAAACAGTGTGACTGTGGTAGAAAATTAACTTTCAAATCAGTGATTCAAGTATTATTATCATTATAATAATTTAATAGTAATAATAATAGTAATTTACTCACATAAACATAGCCTAAAGGTCTAGAAATGGATGTGTGACTGTAAATTAAAGTGAAAGTAAAACAAAACAAAAAAACAAGAACCAAATTCAAAAAACAACTTTTATCCTGTCTTTGATTGAAACAGTCCCATCACAGTCACAGTGGTGTTCACGTTACATGCACATACAAGGATCATTATAATGACACCGTTTTCACCAGGACAGGACACTTTCTTTACTGGATGTTTTTGGCTGCAGAAAAAAACAACATAACTACAGTAGACTATTGATCGTGTTAGAAAATCAGAAACATATCTACCTGTTTTGTTAGAGGTTTGATTCCTTCAGTTAAGTGCAGTGTAGAGTCCACGAATCTCTCGATCAGACTCTGATAGCGCCTCGCCCCTGGTTTATGGTCCCTTTGGCCCCTCCTCCAGCAGACTGCACTTGTCTGGACTTTGTAGTCTGTAAAGTCTAAGCTTCGGACCAGTGAAAAAATGTGATTATGTTGAGAAAGTGAGAGTTTAAATGACCGAATAAAAATGGGCATAACATGACACTGGCAAAATAATTATTAAAATCTCAAACAGAGAAGTTGACTACGAGTAAAACAGCATCTTCATAAGCAGGACTGGCCTCAGACTTTAGGGCCCTAAGCTGAATTTACCCTCAGGGGCCCTTGCCACTTCAGTCTTGCATTTTCATATTTGACTAAATTAAAACATTGTCACAGCCACTTATAAGAAAAGGAGGCTCACAACAGCAATAACTACAAGTATAACAGTATAAAAAACATGTAAGGAAGGAGGATCTGCCAAAGAAATCTTAAAATTCTGGACTTTTTTTCTTGGTTTCTGGACCATTCTAATATGTTCCAGTTGAGTAAAGTGGGCTCACATTCATCAGTTCTTTATGTCATAAAATGCACGGTGGGACAGAGTAGCCAGAAGATGAACTTCAGCAAGTGTACACTTACTGCAAAATCATATCACTCAAGAAGTACAAAGTAGTGGTTCAAGTTAAGAGTTGCATAAGAGAAACAGCCTGTGCATAATATCAGATTTATAATCATCAGATCATCTGGAGCTCTGTCCATACAGCAGGTGACCATAAAGGTGCACATGTGTAGAGGTGATCATAAAGATGCACATGTGTGTAGAGGTGATCATAAAGGTGCACATGTGTGTAGAGGTGATCATAAAGGTGCACATGTGTAGAGGTGATCATAAAGATGCACATGTGTGTAGAGGTGATCATAAAGGTGCACATGTGTAGAGGTGATCATAAAGGTGCACATGTGTAGAGGTGACCATAAAGGTGCACATGTGTAGAGGTGATCATAAAGATACACATGTGTAGAGGTGATCATAAAGGTGCACATGTGTGTAGAGGTGATCATAAAGGTGCACATGTGTAGAGGTGACCATAAAGGTGCACATGTGTAGAGGTGATCATAAAGGTGCACATGTGTAGAGGTGATCATAAAGGTGCACATGTGTAGAGGTGACCATAAAGGTGCACATGTGTAGAGGTGATCATAAAGGTGCACATGTGTGTAGAGGTGATCATAAAGGTGCACATGTGTAGAGGTGACCATAAAGGTGCACATGTGTAGAGGTGATCATAAAGGTGCACATGTGTAGAGGTGACCATAAAGGTGCACATGTGTAGAGGTGATCATAAAGGTGCACATGTGTAGAGGTGATCATAAAGGTGCACATGTGTGTAGAGGTGATCATAAAGGTGCACATGTGTGTAGAGGTGATCATAAAGGGTGCACATGTGTAGAGGTGATCATAAAGGTGCACATGTGTGTAGAGGTGATCATAAAGGTGCACATGTGTGTAGAGGTGATTATAAAGGTGCACATGTGTAGAGGTGATCATAAAGGTGCACATGTGTAGAGGTGATCATAAAGGTGCACATGTGTGTAGAGGTGATCATAAAGGTGCACATGTGTAGAGGTGATCATAAAGGTGCACATGTGTGTAGAGGTGATCATAAAGGTGCACATGTGTAGAGGTGATCATAAAGGTGCACATGTGTGTAGAGGTGACCATAAAGGTGCACATGTGTGTAGAGGTGATCATAAAGGTGCACATTGGTGTAGAGGTGATCATAAAGGTGCACATGTGTAGAGGTGATCATAAAGGTGCACATGTGTGTAGAGGTGATCATAAGGTGCACATGTGTAGAGGTGATCATAAAGGTGCACATGTGTGTAGAGGTGATCATAAAGGTGCACATGTGTGTAGAGGTGATCATAAAGGTGCACATGTGTAGAGGTGATCATAAAGGTGCACATGTGTGTAGAGGTGATCATAAAGGTGCACATGTGTGTAGAGGTGACCATAAAGGTGCACATGTGTGTAGAGGTGATCATAAAGGTGCACATGTGTAGAGGTGATCATAAAGGTGCACATGTGTGTAGAGGTGATCATAAGGTGCACATGTGTGTAGAGGTGACCATAAAGGTGCACATGTGTAGAGGTGATCATAAAGGTGCACATGTGTGTAGAGGTGATCATAAAGGTGCACATGTGTAGAGGTGATCATAAAGGTGCACATGTGTAGAGGTGATCATAAAGGTGCACATGTGTAGAGGTGATCATAAAGGTGCACATGTGTAGAGGTGATTATAAAGGTGCACATGTGTGTAGAGGTGATCATAAAGATGCACATGTGTAGAGGTGATCATAAAGGTGCACATGTGTAGAGGTGATCATAAAGGTGCACATGTGTGTAGAGGTGACCATAAAGGTGCACATGTGTGTAGAGGTGATCATAAAGGTGCACATGTGTGTAGAGGTGACCATAAAGGTGCACATGTGTGTAGAGGTGATCATAAAGGTGCACATGTGTGTAGAGGTGATCATAAAGGTGCACATGTGTGTAGAGGTGATCATAAAGGTGCACATGTGTGTAGAGGTGATCATAAAGGTGCACATGTGTGTAGAGGTGATCATAAAGGTGCACATGTGTGTGTAGAGGTGACCATAAAGGTGCACATGTGTAGAGGTGATCATAAAGGTGCACATGTGTGTAGAGGTGACCATAAAGGTGCACATGTGTGTAGAGGTGATCATAAAGGTGCACATGTGTAGAGGTGATCATAAAGGTGCACATGTGTAGAGGTGATCATAAAGGTGCACATGTGTAGAGGTGATCATAAAGGTGCACATGTGTAGAGGTGATCATAAAGGTGCACATGTGTAGAGGTGATCATAAAGGTGCACATGTGTGTAGAGGTGATCATAAAGGTGCACATGTGTAGAGGTGATCATAAAGGTGCACATGTGTAGAGGTGATCATAAAGGTGCACATGTGTAGAGGTGATCATAAAGGTGCACATGTGTGTAGAGGTGACCATAAAGCTGCACATTCACTGTTCTGCACATTAAGTACAGCTGTGATCATATGTGACTGTCACAGGAAATATACAAATATTTAGGGCTCTAAAGGTTTTTATAGCTCACAGAGGATGTTAGAGCAGTGCTTGTGCTAACGCTGCTAAGTGCTGCCGGCAAATATTTGCTTGTGCTGCATTGTAACTTATTATAATTGACAATTTAGCGACTCAATAGAGCGAGTTCAGAGCTTTTAAAAGCTTGGTGAAAGTGTGGCCCTGGTAAAAGTAACACAACACTCACTGTTATTCTAACAGTGGTACGTTAGCAGTTAGCACGTTAGCAGTTAGCTCAGAGCGCAGTCTGAAAAGACAAAGTGGTAATTATCAAAGCCAGATGCTTCTTTAAATAAATTATATTGGAATTATACCAAACCACAGTGATTTTAGGAGATAAGTGTTATCAGATTAAAAAAACAAAAACAAAAAACAAGCTATAATATAAAAATCCTATGAAAATAATTAGATTTACCGCTATAATCAAAAACAGTAAAAATAATGTTTGGAAACACAGTATTTTACTTGGTATTGGTGAATACTCAAAATGAAGTACTTGTACTCGTTTTGCAAAAAGTGGTATCAGCGCATCTCTATGAGCATTCACAGCTTTCAGGAGTCGTTCACAGGTCGTTCTTTTATACAGCAGATGTAACAGAGGTTTTTGTCATAATCAGCATTATTATTGTGACACAGGAGCAGAGACACTTTTAACCTCACTCACATCATCTGAGGTTTAGAGACAAAAGGACGAGACACAACCACAAACAGACAGTTTAAGAAAATGACTCACCTGTGTCCTCTGTGCCTCTGAGGTGTGTCCTCTGTCCTCTGTCCCTCTGAGGTGTGTCCTGTCTGCAGAATTATACACATCCAGCTTCACGGTTTTATCTGCAGATCCACTGGTGTACAGTGGGACATATTTCAACAATTTTTCTCTGGGCTCTTCATACATTGTCCCGTACTTTAAATAAACTTCACTAACTTCTAGTGTTTTACTTTGTAAAACATTCATTTAAATGTCCCTCTGCTGCCTCAGCTCCCAGAGCACACCTGAGGGGAGGGGTCCTTCACACCGGTGTAAACACGGAGCTGTCCACACCACTGCCCGACTCAAATGTAGCATCTAGTTAGTGGAAATAAAACACATCTAATTATTTAAGAGTGATATTTAGACTAGCATAAACACTCCAGTGACATTTAGCTTTCAGAAAAAAAACATTCCAATCATTATTTTGAAAATATAAATGTATAGGGTCTTGGGGGCCCTCTGGTGGTCTCGGGGCCCTAAGCAGCTGCCCAATCTGCTTATGGGCTGGACCGGCCCTGTTCATAAATGAAAACGCAGATTAAACTGTTACTCCCAAAACTCCAGGTAACTTATAACATGCCGGTGGTGGAGGGAGAACGACACGTTTTTATTTCCGTGAAAGTACAAATACTGAAGCAAAAAAATAAAAATAAAAATACTCCACCAAAAGTAAAAGAACTTTATCAGTTTATCATGAAAATAATCTGCTTAAATAAAAGTATTAATGTACCTGTTTAAAAATGTACTTATAATTTCAGGTCTCTTTGAAGTTTCAAATGGATACATTTTGATAAAGTTGAATTTTGTTCAACAGAAACAATTGAGTCAATATTTTGCTTTTAGCCATTTTTATTTGTAAAATAAAACCTCAGCTTTTTCAGCAGGTTTTAAACAATAATAAAAAATATGTTTTCAGTCCTGTTCAAAAATGTAGTAAAGTAGAAAGTACAGATACTGCTCTCAGATGTAGTGAAGTAAAAGAAAAATAAATCCACTTTAAAATCTAGAAGTGAAGTACAGATACCTACAGTTTTTACTTTACAGCAGGGGTCTCAAACTCAAATTAGCTGGGGGCCGCTGGAGGCAGAGTCGGGGTGAGGCTGGGCCGCACCCCCCCCCAAAAAAAAGTCATTTTTATTTACAGTATAGTATTTGGCGTCTTTCTATAATACTGTGCTCATTTTTTATCTACGAAGGTTTGAACTTTGAGAGTGTTTAAAAAAGAGAGAAATATGAGAAAATGTTAACGCTTGTCTGATGGTGCGACCCTATAATTGGTCCGGGTTACCGGGGACTGTTATTGCCGATGCACAGGTGCCACTATGTGACTGCAGACTATCTCCCAGTCCCATTTCGGCACGAAGGCAGAGGAGCACCCGTCGTTGGCCGGGCACTTTGAACAGCACTTCGAAGTTTGAAATTGTGCATGAGGCGAACTGGGACACGGCCAATGACCGACAAATAACGGTGCGACCCTATAATTGGTCCGGGTTACCGGGGACTGTTATTGCGGTTGCACAGGTGTCACTATGTGACCGCAGACACAGGAGGCTGCACTGAGCTCTTTACTTTTCTTTTATCCCACCACATAACCATCACTTTGATTTATTTTGTCAGAGAGAGACCTCATATGAACTCTCTAAGTGCCATTGACGTGCGTGTGTAAATATATGAATATATTTATGTACATTTATATATGTGTAATATCCCACTGAACAGCGTTGTGTTGTGAACGCAACGCGCTCGGACGAATGTCCGCGTGTGCTCAATAGAAACGAGGCACCAGGCACAGAATATAACACTCCATGGCAGCGCTACAGTAACTTTCACTCAATGAGAAATGTTTCTCTGCATCAAACCCGGCCGATGTCCCGCCCCCAGAGCCATATACTCCACTGTGATTGGTAGATTCGTTCAGCTCCGCACACAACACTGTAAAGTGCCACACATGTCAAACTCGCGGGCCGCATTAACATTAAAGTTTCATATCAAGGCGGGGGCCGCAAACTACAGGCCTGAGGGCCGCAATTGGCCCGCGGGCCGCGAGTCTGAGACCCCTGCTTTACAGTATTTTACTACTTTTACTTCATTAAGTTTCACCACTGTTTCACACTTTGTACTTTTTACCGTGGTGCATAAAAATGACGTATAATTCAAATAAAATAATTAGTCAATGATTTTTTTTAAATGGTCACATCAGACACCATGTCTCAGTGGATCAGACGTACAGCCCTGAGACTGAGAGGAGTCACACTTTTGGTCCTGTCATTATCCAGAGATAAAAACATATGAAATAACACAGTGTGTAATGTCCCTGCTCCACTACTGCACAGAACAGAAGAATCCTCTATCAACTGTTAGTGTTTCATTGTATTTGTGAGTAGTGGTTTTATTAGTGGATGTTAAAGGAACACTGTGTAACTTTTCTGATGGTTGAATCTGCTGTCATGTCTCCATGGAGACTGTATTGCTTTGCCTGATGTTCCACTGTGGCATTAAACCTATTTATATTAAGTTTGTTCAGTTGCAAGTGTCGTTTTTTTTTTTTAATTAACTTTGTTCCTAAAAAGATAAAGAAAACACATTCTTACAGTGAGCAGAGTTGCCTTTCCACAGATCTGACCTGTAAGTGGTCCTGTTTGCGTTGCCGGGGTGAGATGTTTATTATCATGATTGTACATTTTAATTGTAATTCAGTATGTTTCATAGTGTATGTGTTTGCAGTAAAACATGTTGATTCATCCATATTTAGAAACAAGAAACTCTTTTCAGTTTCATATATTTTTATTGCTATGTACAAACAAATATAAGACTGTCATTTGGACAATAATTGTGAACATAACTCCTAACTTTAGCTAAAACTAAAAAGAAACAAGAAAATAAACATTTCCTAATTATTTTGTTTTGATTTACCTTCTCTGCTCTCAAATAAAACTGTAAAAGCACAAGAGGAGCTTCAGTAAGATCTGCTCTCACTGAGTGGAGTTTACTTTCTTTTTTTTTTAACGTTTTATAATCTGACAATAGTTCATCCATGGACAATGTAGAAATTTATCCATGAGTTTGACATAATTAAAACATCAGACTGATGCATGTTTAACTTTTCAAAACAAAGAAGAAAAGTCCTCACAGTGTTTCCCACAAACATGAAGCTGAAACCTGAATCGAGGCCGTCCTTTCACTGCACCAATGGTTTTTACTTTTGATGGAGCTTTTAACTGAAGATTTATATCCAAGAATCCACCGCCCTGATTATGTTTCTTTGAACTTTCCGACACTGACATAGTCATGGGGTCAGTGTATTTCACTGAAAATGAAATACACTGACCCCATAGTACACTCTGTATCTGTGGATGTTCCATGTATACTGTGTAAACATGGGCTGCCACTTCCTGAACAAACAAGTGTAGAAAACTCAAAGTCAAGGGAATAGATTTGGTGAAATTCAAATATACTCCTTTGTACAAAGTCGTGATCTAGTATATTTGGAATATGTCTATGATATTAATAGACGTATTGGTTGAAGCATTTGGGCTCTAACGTTGCTCTAGGAGAAATGGTTGTATTGTTTTACAAGTTTAGGTTCTTACACACATTATGACAGTTATAATGGAAGGTAAGTGTGTCACCATGACTGAGTTGGTTGTGTTGTTAAATGCCTGGTTTTGTTGTTTGTTCTAACTAATGAGCCTGCCTTCTCTGACTCATGTGGTGTATGAAGCCCGAGCAGACCAGTTTTGTGAAATGCTTCACGTCTCCCTCCAGTTTCCCTTTCTTCTCACTGGTTTTCAAAAGCAGCGTCTCAGTTTTAGAGATTTCTGTGTCAACATCTTTAATAATGTTTTCAAACTCTTCCATTTGCGTCTGCATTTTCTTATAGGCATACTTCTTCTTCATAATCTTCTCCTTCTTCTTCTCCTCCTTCTTCTCCTTTTTCTCCATGTCAGTGCTGAGTTGATGCTTATAATGATTTACTTTTTCTTTTAGCTTCATTAGAAACTCCTTTGTTCCCGTCAGTTCCTCACTCAGCTCTCCAGCAGTATTCAGCTCCTCTGTGATCTTCTCTAATTGCTCCTTGTATTCAGTCAGTTTGTCGTCTCCACTGTGGATTTGTTGTTTGTTCTCTATAGTCTTGGTTTCTGTGGGAGAAGTTCATCAGTTTAAATCTTTGCTTTTTCTAATGTATTTTTATCCGTTCACATCCATCCTCTCCACCTGACACAGAGCTCTACTTTGAGCTTTTTTATCCATCCATCCATCCATCCATCCATTTTCTTCCGCTTATCCGGGGCCGAGTCGCGGGGACAGCAGTCTAAGCAGGGACTCCCAGACTTCCCTCACCCCAGACACGTTCTCCAGCTCCTCCGGTGGGACCACAAGGAGTTCCCAGGCCAGACGAGAGACATAGTCCCTCCAGCGTGTCCTGGGTCTTCCTCGGGGCCTCCTCCCGGTGGGACATGGCCCTAGGGAGGCGTCCAGGAGGCATCCTGAGCAGATGCCCGAGCCACCTCAGCTGGTTCCTCTCGATGTGAAGGAGCAGCGGCTCTACTCCGAGCTCCTCCCATGTGACTGAGCTCCTCACCCTGTCTCTAAGGGTGCGCCCACCCACTCTGTGGAGGAAACTCATTTCGGCCGCTTGTATCCGCGATCTTGTCCAGAGCACCCCCAAAGGACACCACGAGGGACACGGTCAAATGCCTTCTCCACAAAACACATGTGGACCGGTTGGGCAAACTTCCATGAACCCTCGAGCACCCGATGGAGAGTATAGAGCTAGTCCACGACCAGGACGAAAACCACACTGCTCCTCCTGGATCCGAGGTTCGACTATCGGTCAGACTCTCCTCTCTAGTACCCTGGAATAGACCTTACCGGGAAGACTGAGGAGTGTGATTCCCCTGTAGTTGGAACACACCCTCCGGTCCCCCTTTTTATACAGACGGTCCACCACCCCGGTCTGCCAGTCCAGAGGTACTGTCCCCGACCGCCACGCGATGTTGTAGAGACGTGTCAGGCAAGACAGCTCCACAACATCCAGAGACTTAAGGTACTCGGGACGGATCTCATCAACGCCCGGAGCCTTGCCACCAAGGAGCTTGCATACCACCTCAGTGACTTCGGCCAGAGTGTTCGACGAGTCGGCCTCCAGGTCCCCAGTCTCTGCTTCCTCCTCGGGAATCGTGACAGTGGGATTGAGGAGATCTTCAAAGTATTCCTTCCACCGTCTAACAACATCCCCAGTTGAGGTCAGCAGGTCTCCACCCGCACTGTAAACAGTGTTGGTGAAGCACTGCTATCCCCTCCTGAGGTGCCGGACGTTTGCCAGAATTTCTTTGAGGCCGTTCGATATTCCTCCTCCATGGCCTCCCCGAGCTCCTCCCAACCCCGAGTTTTTGCCTCCACGACAGCACGAGCCGCGGCGCGCTTGGCCCGCTGGTACCTGTCAGCTGCCTCAGGAGTCCCACAAGCCAACAAGGCTCGATAGGACTCCTTCTTCAGCCTGACGGCATCCCTTACTTCTGGTGTCCACCACCGGGTTCGGGGATTACCGCCACGACAAGCACCGCAGACCTTATGACCACAGCTACGAGCAGCCGCATCGACAATGGAGGTGGAGAACATGGCCCACTCGGAGTCCATGTCCCAACCTCCCTGGGGATCAGGGAGAAGCTCTCCTGGAGGTGCGAATTGAAGACTCCCCTGACAGAGGGCTCCGCCAGACGTTCCCAACCGACCCTCACGATACGCATGGGCATGCCAGGTCTATCCGGCTTCCTCCTCCGCCAACGGATCCAACTCACAACCAGGTGGTGATCAGTTGACGGCTCTGCCCCTCTCTTCACCCGAGTGTCCAAAACACGCGGCCGGAGGTCAGATGACACGACTACAAAGTAGCCTCCGACCTAGGGTGTCCTGGTGCCACGTGCACTGATGGACACCCTTGTGTTCGAACATGGTGTTCGTTATGGACAAACTGTGACTAGCTCGAGGTCCAATAACAAAACACCACTCAGGTTCGCCCCTCCAGGTGTCATTGCCGTTCCCCACATGGGCATTGAAGTCCCCCAGGAGAACAACGGAGTCACTGTCTAGTACCCCCCCAGGAACTCCAAGAAGGCCGGGTACTCTGCACTGCTGTTTGGCCCGTAGGCTGCCACAACAGTGAGAGACCTGTCCCCGACCTGAAGGTGCAGGGACGTGACCCTCTTGTTCACCGAGGTGAACTCCAACACGTGGTGGCTGAGCTGTGGGGCAATGAGCAAGCCCACACCAGCTCGCCGCCGCTCCCCATGGGCAACGCCAGAGAAATGGAGAGTCCAGCCCCTCTCAAGGAGTTGGGTTCCAGACCCAAACTGTGCATTTATTCAGGTGAAGTGGATCAGTTCAGTTCTGTGTCACATTTAAAGTGGTGACACAGAGGCACAGAGTCACAAAACTACATCATAACGTCTGAAATAATATTAGGAGCAACTGTCAAATCTGAACTTACTGTTGATGTGAAACTTCCACATGGTAAAGGCAACAGCAGCAGCAACGAGACACAGCAGTAAACTAAAGAGGACCCAGGCCCCAGAGCACGAGGGACAGGCCTCCAGGAACTCATCTGAACACAGCAACATTCATGTCTCAGACACAGAGTCGGGTTTAAACAAAACCCTTGATCCACTAAACTCCATGTCAAGTCTGATACAGTCGTCTATAGACTATGATAAATGTACCATCTGAAAACCATCAGACTCCGTCTCTGAGCCTGAAACACACGTGTGTCAGAGTCTGTGTGGTTGTTGATGTGTCCTGACCTGTGATGCTGAGCTGGGCCTCTCTGCTCTGGCCGCTCTCCTGTTGTCTCACTCTGCAGGTGAACGTGTTGCCGAGCCTCTGCTCCACACTCAGTCTGCTGCTCACACTGAACAGCTCCTCGCTCGCTCCTCTCTGAGCCTCAGTCCTGAGCAGAACCGTCCCCTCTGAGTCCAGCCACTCCAGCTCCGGCTCCGGGTACCAGCCCCTGGACTCGCACGGGAGACCCCGAGCGCTCTTTGGTCAGGCTCATCGAGGGAGGGGCCACGGACACTGAGGACAGAGGAGCAGCAAAGAGCAGAGAGCGAGAGAAGTGAGGAGAACACAAAAACACTGCTGACTCTTACTATTAGTTTTCGCAATTTAAATGTATTTCTCAAGAACAAATTCTGGCAAACCGTTCGGCGCCTCAGGAGGGGGGAGCAGTGCTTCACCAACACTGTTTACAGTGCGGGTGGAGAGCTGCTGACCTCGACTGGGGATGTTGTCGGACGGTGGAAGGAATACTTTGAGGATCTCCTCAATCCCACTGTCACGTCTTCCGAGGAGGAACCCGAGGCCGGGGACCCGGAGGCGGACTCGTCCATCACCCTGGCCGAAGTCACTGAGGTGGTTAGCAAGCTCCTCGGTGGCAAGGCTCCGGGTGTTGATGAGATCCGTCCCGAGTACCTTAAGTCTCTGGATGTTGTGGGGCTGTCTTGGCTGACACGTCTCTACAACATCGCGTGGCGGTCGGGGACAGTACCGCTGGACTGGCAGACCGGGGTGGTGGTCCCTCTGTATAAAAAGGGGGACCGGAGGGTGTGTTCCAATTACAGGGGAATCACACTCCTCAGCCTTCCCAGTGAGGTCTATTCCAGGGACTGGAGAGGAGAGTCCGGCCGATAGTCGAACCTCGGATCCAGGAAGAGCAGTGTGGTTTTCGTCCTGGTCGTGGAACACTGGACCAGCTCTACACTCTCCATCGGGTGCTCGAGGGTTCATGGGAGTGTGCCCAACCGGTCCACATGTTTTTTGTGGATCTGGAGAAGGCATTCGACCGTGTCCCCCGTGGTGTCCTTTGGGGGGTGCTCTAGGAGTATGGGGTCCGGGGCCTTTGCTAAGGGCTGTCCGGTCCCTGTATGACCGGAGCAGGAGCTGTGTTCGCATTGCCGGCAGTAAGTCAGACTTGTTCCCGGTGCATGTTGGACTCCGCCAGGGCTGCCCTTTGTCACCGGTTCTGTTCATTATATTTATTATGGACAGAATTTCTAGGCGCAGCCAGGGGCTGGAGGGGGTCTGGTTCGGGAACCACAGGATCTCATCTCTGCTGTTTGCAGATGATGTTGTCCTGATGGCTTCTTCGAGCCAGGACCTGCAGCAGGCACTGGGGAGGTTTGCAGCCGAGTGTGAAGCGGCTGGGATGAGAATCAGCTCTTCTAAATCTGAGGCCATGGTTCTCGACCGGAAAAAGGTGGTTTGCCCTCTCCGGGTGGGTGGTGAGCCTTTGCCTCAAGTGGAGGAGTTCAAGTATCTCTCGGGGTCTTGTTCACGAGTGAGGGAAGGATGGAACGCGAGATTGACAGGCGGATCGGTGCAGCGTCCGCAGTGATGCGGTCGCTGTATCGGTCCGTTGTGGTGAAGAAGGAGCTGAGAAGAAAGGCAAAGCTCTCGATTTACCGGTCAATCTACGTTCCTACCCTCACCTATTGTCATGAGCTCTGGGTCATGACCGAAAGGACAAGATCGCGGATACAAGCGCCGAAATGAGTTTCCTCCGCAGAGTGGCTGGCGCACCCTTAGAGACAGGGTGAGGAGCTCAGTCACACGGGAGGAGCTCGGAGTAGAGCCTGCTCCTTCACGTTGAGAGGAACCAGCTGAGGTGGCTCGGGCATCTGCTCAGGATGCCTCCTGGACGCCTCCCTAGGGCCATGTCCCACCGGGAGGAGGCCCCGAGGAAGACCCAGGACACGCTGGAGGGACTATGTCTCTCGGCTGGCCTGAGAACGCCTTGGGGTCCCACCGGAGGAGCTGGAGGACGTGTCTGGAGTGAGGGAAGTCTGGGAGTCCCTCCTTAGACTGCTGCCCCCGCGACCCGGCCCTGGATAAGCGGAAGAAAATGGATGGATGGAATTCTTGTGCTTCTGACGAGAAGAACAATCACAGTTATGATACAAGAATCTGAAAAGAATACTGAGAATACATTGTCCAATGAAAATGTACAGTGTCATATTTTTGGGGCGTGTTCTCATGTTGATAACAGGTTTTGCTAAACAAGCCAAACACTTTTATACTTTATCAACATCACCCTCTTCTTATATATAGTGGTGTAAAAAAGTATTTAGTCAGCCACCAATTGTTCAAGTTCTCCCACTCACAAAGATAAGATAGAACTGTACTTTTCATCATAGGTTCACTTCAACTATGAGACAGAATGAGAAAAAAATAAATTAAAAAAATCACATTGTCTGATGTTTAAAGAATTTATTTGCTAATTATTGTGGAAAATAACTATTTGGTCAATAACAAAAGTTAATCTCAATACTTTGTTATATATCCTTTGTTGGCAATGACAGAGGTCAAACTTTTTCTGTAAGTCTCCACAAGGTTTTCACGTGTTCCCAGGTCAGCCGAGAGACACAGACAACAAAAAAAAGTCTGTCTGTCCAATAAAGATGACACAGAAACTCAGACTGAGCCACGCTGGTTTTTATTTTGACTGAAGCAGGCAGTAGCAGAGTGGTTAGCATTCTGGTCTCACATCAGTCCATGTTTGAGCTCCTCCAGCTTTTAGACATGTAGTTACTGTTCAACACCAACAGATGGCACAATTGCACATTTTTTTAAACAGCCATTTAAAATATATTTAAAAAAGTATAAGTATAAGGTTAGTATAAGTAAAAGCTTAGTTTGTTTAAATGCTGTGAATGAACAACACCAACAGATGGCACAATTGCACATTTTTAAACAGCCATTTCAAATATATAAAAAACATAAAATTATAGTGAAGTAAGTATAAGTAAAAGCTTAGTTTGTTTAAATGCTGTGAATGAAACGACAGCAAGAACCAAAACTTTAAACTTTATCCACAGTAACAGGCAGTTAACAAAAGCAAACTTGCTAAACTTATAAAACCAGTCTTAGATTAGTGTTACAAAATAAGATAGAAAAGTTGCCTATTTGCCTATTTGCCATTTCCTACAAAACAAATAAAATATAACTTCTGTTCAATCTTTCACTTTTACATTTTTTGTTTTCACAGTTGTTCAAACTTTCACGACACTGTCACGGTCTCAATAAACAGGAGTAAAACACACGGACAAAGACGAGTTTCATTTTCAGTCACATTTTCACTGAGATGAAAACACAGTATCATTAGTCTGACATATGTAAACATTCACCACTGATAAGGAACTTTTTCAAATCTACAGTGTTTTGTGCAGATATTATTTATACTGTAAATTATAATGAAGGTTTATTGACTCTTTGTCAAAGCCTGATCTCCTCAGACGTCAGAGGATAAACAGGGGGCCCTGTTTAGTGTTTGGATGGGAGAGCACGAGGAATATGAGGTTCATCAGAGGGGCAGCAGTGGAAAAATGTTGTGTCCTTTGGCAAGACACTAGTTTATTATGAATGCTGTGTTTCTGTGAGTGCTGGTGGAGAGGTCAATAGCGCAGACTGGCCTCTCCAAAAAACGTAGTTATTTAGATGGATTATTGCTTTTTAGACATTTGTTTTTGTATGATGCACCACTTTTTTGTTCTTGAGCAGAAGTGCTCTGTTCACTTGTATTTGTAGCTCTTGGTTCTTCATCTTTCATCCCCTGGGCCGGCAGCTCCGCTCTCTGCTCCTGAGGGTTTGCTGGTTTTTGAGGACTGAGGTTATTCTCTCCATTGGTCTCATCATGAGCCTCAATCCTGGTTTTCTGTTTCTTCTCCTCCTCTTTCTTCTTTTCTATTAGCTCCTTTTGTTTGCACCAGTTTTGTGAACTGCCTTACTTCTCCATCCAGCTTCCCTTTCTTCTCACTGGTTTTTGAAAGAATCTTCTCAATTTTAGACATTTCAGTGTCAACATCTTTAATAAGGCTCTCAAACTCTACCATTTGTTTCTGCATTTTCTTTATTTTCTCCTCTTTCTTAGGGTCAAGCATCTTGTTCGTCTTCTCCTTCTCCTTCAAGTCAGTGCTGAGTTGATGCTTATATTGATTTACTTTTTCTTTTAGCTTCATTAGAAACACCTTTGTTCCTGTTAGTTCCTCACTCAACTCTTCTGCAGACTTCTTCTCTTCATTAATCTTCTCTAATTTCTCCTTGTATTCAGTCAGTTTGTCGTCTCCTCTGTGGATTTTCTCCTCTTGTTTTTCCCTCATCATTGGCACAGCTTCTTCACAGTCTTTAGGTTTGTTCTCTTTAGGTTTGTTCTCTATAGTCTTGGTTTCTGTGGGAGAAGTTCATCAGTTTAAATTTTTGCTTTTTCTAAAACATTTCTATCATTTCAGATCCATCTTCTCCACCTGACACAGAGCTCTACTTTGAGCTTTTTTTTATTCAGGTGAAGTGGATCAGTTCAGTTCTGTGTCACATTTAAAGTGCTGATGCCACAGAGTCACAAAACTACATCATAACGTCTGAAATAATATTAGGAGCAACTGTCAAATCTGAACTTACTGTTGATGTGAAACTTCCACACGGCAAAGGCAACAGCAGCAGCAACGAGACACAGCAGCAAACTAAAGAGGACCCAGGCCCCAGAGCACGAGGGACAGGCCTCCAGGAACTCATCTGAACACAGCAACATTCATGTCTCAGACACAGAGTCGGGTGTAAACTCCATGTCAGGTCTGATACAGTCGTCTATAGACTATGATAAATGTACCATCTGAAAACCATCAGACTCCGTCTCTGAGCCTGAAACACACGTGTGTCAGAGTCTGTGTGGTTGTTGATGTGTCCTGACCTGTGATGCTGAGCTGGGCCTCTCTGCTCTGGCCGCTCTCCTGTTGTCTCACTCTGCAGGTGAACGTGTTGCCGAGCCTCTGCTCCACACTCAGTCTGCTGCTCACACTGAACAGCTCCTCGCTCGCTCCTCTCTGAGCCTCAGTCCTGAGCAGAACCGTCCCCTCTGAGTCCAGCCACTCCAGCTCCGGCTCCGGGTACCAGCCCCTGGACTCACACCTCAGCACGGGAGACCCCGAGCGCTCTTTGGTCAGGCTCATCGAGGGAGGAGCCACGGACACTGAGGACAGAGGAGCAGCAAAGAGCAGAGAGCGAGAGAAGTGAGGAGGACGACTGGAGGAAAACACAAAAACACTCCTGACTCTTACTATTAGTTTTAACAATTCAAATGTATTTCTCAAGAACAAATTCTTGCATTTCTGATGAGAAGAACAATCACAGTTATGATACAACAATCTGAGCAGAATACTGAGAATACATTGTCCAGTGAAAATGTACATGTCATATTTTTGGGTCATGTTCTCATTTGTTAATGTTGATAACAGGTTTTGCTAAACATGCCACAGGACACAGCCCCAAACACTTTTATACTTTATCAACATCACCCTGTTCTTATATATAACATAACAAGAATACAACTGTTACAGAGAAACATGTTTAAAATTAACACTCACCGACCAGCAGAGTGACCTCCGCTTTGATGTTAACCAGGGGGATGTAGCAGCTGTACTTGCCCCCATCACTGAGTCTGACTTGCGCCAGACTCAGGGACATGTCCCCCTGCTGCAGCCGGCTCTCGGACACAGAGGTGCGGCCCAGGTACAGGGCGTTCTGGTCCATGAGGAGGTCCAGACCTTCACGGCGTATGTGGATGTATCGCGGCGTCAGGTCGTGCCGTGACCACTCCACCACCATGTCCCTGAGGTCTTTAACAGGGTCCAACTGACAGGGCAGAGTGACATCACTGCCAACGGACGATATGATTGGCTGAGAGGGAACGATCAGTGTATTCTGACCTGAGGAAATAAAATAAAGATGACTTCACAACATTTATTGGGGCCACACAGACTGATGTGTGGGACAGCTCTTGCTGAAACCACTCAGAAAATTGCAGAACATCATGATGATTATTTGAATCTGATCGGTCGAAGCTTCACAACAGCTGAACAAGCCAAAAAATCTTTAGTTACATCCAGTTAAGAGAAAAGCTCAGATATCTTTCCTGTCACAAATGCACAGAGCTCTGACCTTCTCCATGTTTTTCACAAACTAATTTGTCGGCCCAACCTCACAGAGTCTCTCAAGATGGATTCTCATGAGGTTTTGAACTCACAAATATTGCGAGAATCCATCTTGCAGTGTAAAGTTAACTATGTTTAATAACTTATAATAATTTCAGGTCAAGATTCCAGTCTGTCCTGTTTTTTTGTGCTGTCCTTCTGTGTCTGAGTCTGGAGCTGGGCGGAGCTTCTGGTTCCTCCCACTACAAACCTGCAACTCATCTACAATCAACCTGTGGAGGACAGAGGGACGTCCGTGTCTCCCCCGTGGTGCTGTTCTGCTTGGCTCAGTCTAGTTTTACATTTATGATCTCAATACTTAGCTGGTTATTTCTGAGTCTTCACCAGATCCCGATCTCTGGAACTACTCTGCACCTCCACCTCCAACCCAGCTCACCTCGACCGGTACAAAACAGCCCTCTGACCCCACTACCCACGACCTGCTCGAAGACTACAGCATAAGACTCTGCTCTCACCTGTGAGCTCTGTCAACCTTCTTTTACATTTCTGTGTCTGTAAATAAACTTTGTTCAAACCTTTTACCCCGAGTCTGAATCTTTGGTCCCTACAACATTTCATAACTGATGTTGTAAATATTCTTGGTGTGGTTTAGTGGTACAGTCATCACAGAATATTTAACCTAATTTCTTGTTTTGACCATTGGTGAATGTTTATTATTTTTGTGCACAATTGTTCCAGCGTTTTTTACTTACTCCAGCAAAAGTGAGTCTGCAGTAAGAAGACACAAAGCTGCAGCACATCCATACTGAAAATCTGTGAAAGAAAAACAAAATCACTGAAATGAAGCGTCACATTTGATTGGATTTTTTTTTTTTTTTTTTTAAATTATTCTATGGTGGTGTAACTACAGCCAGAGGTAAAAAAAAAAAAAAAAGGACTATTTTAATAAGTGTTTGCACAGGCAAAACAGATGTACGGAGCAAGTCAAAAGCTTCAGGTTCATTATGAGATTTTCAGAGAAAAGATGCACATGTACAACCACAGTTTATGTAGAACAAGGGAGAGGTTTTTTTTCCACATTTAAGTGCAATGAATTTTCCAGTGTTCTTTAATGACAAGGTTCAGGGCATTAAAAAATGACATCAACTCCACAAAGCAAATAACAAGGCTACAGCCACTTACACACTTAGAGCTGACGCACTTTGCTCCTGTAACTGACAAAACTGTCCCAGAGATCGTCACAGTCTGAGTTCATCTACATGCTGCCTCCATGTGTGACCCACTACATTTCTAAAGTCTGTGCTCAACAGTTTGATGTCACCCCTCGTTTACATAGTTAATATGTCACTTCAATCTGGAACATTCCCAAGAGCTTTGAAAACTGCGGTTATCAAGTCTCTCCTAAAGAAGAACAGTCTTGATGCCATAATACTGAACAATTACCGACCAATCTCAAATCTGCTGTTTTTTTAGGCAAAGTCTTTGAAAAAGTTGTTTATGAACATCTTATTAACTTTCTCCAAATGAACATCTCCTTTTATATTTCCAGTCTGGTTTTAGACCCACCACAGACTGAGATGCTCTTATCAAGGTGACAAATGACATCCGCCTGAACAAAGTCTCAGTGTTGATCCTGTTAGATCTGAGTCTCATTTGACTCTGTGGATCATGATCCTCTTACAGAGACTAGAGGACTGGGAGGCATCTGTGGTACTGCACTAAACTGGTTCAAGTCCTATCTAGAAAACAGGGAGTTCTTTGTTGAAACTGGAAAATGTGTCTCAGATAAAATGTCCCTGATCTGTGGGGTGCCCCAAGTGTCAACTCTGGGACCCGTGTTGTGTTTCAGTCTCTACATGCTGCCCCCTACAGGCCAGTTAATACACAGCAACAATGTGTCCTACCACAACTCTGCAGATGACACTCAGATCTATGTCTCACTGCAGCAGGTGAATCTGGACCAGTGGATTCACTCTGACACTGCATCAGATCAGTGTGTGGATGAAAACAACTTTCTCCAGATAAACTCAGACAAGACTGAAGTCATAGTCTTTGGCCACAGACACATAGAGGAAGTGTCAGAGTCACCTCCAGTCTCTCTCTCTCTCTAAAACCTTCAAATCAGGCTAGAAATCGAGGGGGTAATAGTGGACTCAGACTTGAACTTTAACAGCCACATCAAATCAATAATATCTGCAGCTTTTTACCATCTAAAAAATATTGCAAAAATCAAAGGTTTACTGTCAAACCAGACTTTGGGACACTTATCCTGCATTTGTCTCCAGTAGGTTAGACGACTGTAACGTCCTGCTCACTGGCCTCTCCAAACGAGCCTTAAGACAGAACAGTACATCCAGAACACTGCTGCTCAGGTCTGACTAGAACCAGGAAGTACTTCACACATGTGTCCTGTGTCTCTGGCTCCTGTGGTTCAGAGACTTTAAAGCAGCTCAGTGTGAACAAGTCTCTGCATGGACCAGCACCAAAGAACATCTCCCACATGTTAGAGCCACATGAACCATCTCACACTCTGAGGACATCAGGGACCGGCCTCCTGCTGGTGCCAGAGTCAGGACTCAACATGGAGAATCAGTGTTTCAGTTTTCTGCAGCTAAAATCTGGAACATTCTTCCTGAAGATGTGAGACAGGCCTCGACTTTGACAGTGTTTAAATCCAGGCTCAAAAACAGTTCTGTTTATCTGAGCATATGACTGAAAGGTTTTTATAAAGGTTTTTATTCTGCACTCTTCTCTTTTAATGTTAATTTTATGATGATTATTTGTGATTATTTATCTTTTGATTTCTGTGATTTTTATGTCTTTCTTATTCTGTGAAGCACTTTGAATTCCTTTGTGTATGGATTGTGCTTTCCAGATAAACCTGTTTTACCTGTAACACCAGGTGATGTGGGGCAAAAAGCAGGTGCAGCACAGATTTAAATCATGTGACATAATGAATGTGCAACATGGGACAATTTTATCACAATGAGCAAACTGAGGCAGAGAAATGTAAATATGTGTTCAGAGGGCGCTGCCTGGTCTGTGAGACAAGGAGGTAAAAATGTGACTGTGTGTTTGAAAAGTAAACTTTAAATAGACGTGTGGCCCATGTTTTTGCCTAATGACTGACTCCAAATGAAAGTGAAAGTATTAGGCACATGATCAACCACATGATTCAGTCTTAGAAAAACTTACATTATTAACTGGACTAAAGTCTGATCTTTGAAACCACTGTTTCAGTCTTTATTAAAGTTGCTTAGATGCAGCTGTTTTCACTTCTTTACGGACTAAAACTAAACAGACTTTAAACCACTTGACTATGGGATAATGTAAAGAATAGAAAATGTCCATATACCTGTTTCCTCATTTCTTCAGGTCAGTGATTAGTCCACTGGTTTTATGTAGCGGACAGAAGCGCCTCAAGACCGCCCCCGATGACTCTTCAGTGATAACGTTGTTTATTTTATGGCTTTATAGGCCCCTGTGTGTGATCTTTCCTTCTGTCTGTGCAGCTCTCCTCACCTCCCTTCACATGCCCCGCCCCCCTGCCCTCATATGCCCCCCCCTGCCTCCTGCCCCACCCCTGCCCTCACATGCCCCGCCTCCTGCCCTCACATGCCCCGCCTCCTGCCCCACCCCTGCCCTCACATGCCCCCGCCTCCTGCCCCACTCCTGCCCTCACATGCCCCGCCTCCTGCCCCACCCCTGCCCTCACATGCCCCGCCCGTTGCCCACACACCTGTCTCGCACCTGTCAGCACCACTATACAGCACTCACATTCGAGTTTTAATCTTTTTTGTTTTACGCACCAGTGATGGCACTTTCGGCTCTTTTATGGGATCCGAAAAAGAGCCGTTCAAAGACTGTCTTTTTTAAATCGTATTTATGTGACAGAAAACAACAAACTAATCACAGAAATAACCAAGACTGACGTGTTTAAAATGGTCCAAACTGAGAGTGGAGAGAGTTTGTTTACACTTTGAATGATGAAAATATAAATCAAACATTGTACTATAATAATAATAATTAAAAAAAAACAAATATATCTTTAGTGCACAAACTTCTCGCTTGTGTCGCCTGCTCTGCTTTTGTGCTGATTTTTGTGTTGGTTAAATGTAAAAGAAAAGATGAGAATGTAAACCCTGAGAAAGAAATATAAGATCTGCCCCTGTGTGCCCCCCTAGTGACACTCCAGGGTACTGCATTACACATGACGTCACTGGTGTGTTTGCTCCGGACAATGTAATATTTAAAAAAAAACAAAAACCAGTAATGTGTCTGTTTTTAATGCCTGAAATTAACATTACTCAATTTTAGGAGTTTTAACTCTTTTAAAATGCATTTAAAACAAATCATGTATTAATCATTATTACTATGAGTCTTACACACTCACAACCCTATTCCTTCTTTTGAGTAAATATTCATCTGTGTTTGATCATATTATTTGTGATTTAATATAGTTTTGAGCACTTTGTTGAAGCATGTTGTCTCCGATCTGAACAAATGGACTGACGGATGATCTTATGTGACAGTCTGGTGTTGTGTTCAGTTTGAGGATTTTGCAGAAAACAATAAAAATCCATTCAGCCATCCATACATTTTCTTCCCTTTATTTAGGAGCAGCAGTCTAACCAGAGACTCCCAGACTTCCCTCACCCCAGACACATCCTCCAGCTCCTCTGTTTGGACCCCGAGGTGTTCCCAGGTCAGCCGAGAGACACAGACAACAAAAAAACTCTGTCTGTCCAATAAAGATGACACAGAAACTCAGACTGAGCCACGCTGGTTTTTATTTGACTGAAGCAGGCAGTAGCAGAGTGGTTAGCATTCTGGTCTCACATCAGTCCATGTTTGAGCTCCTCCAGCTTTTTGAAATGTAGTTACTGTTCAACACCAACAGATGGCACAATTGCACATTTTTTAAACAGCCATTTAAATATATATATAAAAAAGTGTAAGTATATAGGTTAGTATAAGTAAAAGCTTAGTTTGTTTAAATGCTGTGAATGAACAACACCAACAGATGGCACAATTGCACATTTTGTAAACAGTCATTTCTAAATACATAAAAAACATAAAATTATAGTAAAGTAAGTATAAGTAAAGCTTAGTTTGTTTAAATGCTGTGAATAAAACGACAGCAAGAACCAAAACTTTAAACTTTATCCATAGTAACAGGCAGTTAACAAAAGCAAACTTGCTAAACTTATAAAAACCAGTCTTAGATTAGTGTTACAAAATAAGATAGAAAAGTTGCCTATTTGCCATTTCCTACAAAACAAATAAAATTTACTTCTGTTCAATCTTTCACTTTTACATTTTTGTTTCACAGTTGTTCAAACTTTCACGACACTGTCACAGTCTCAATAAACAGGAGTAAAACACACGGACAAAGACGAGTTTCATTTTCAGTCACATTTTCACTGAGATGAAAAACAGTATCATTAGTCTGACATATGTAAACATTCACCACTGATAAGGAACTTTTTCAAATCTACAGTGTTTTGTGCAGATATTATTTAAACTGTAAATTATAATGAAGGTTTATTGACTCTTTGTCAAAGCCTGATCTCCTCAGACGTCAGAGGATAAACAGGGGCCTGGTTAGTGTTTTGGATGGGAGAGCACGAGGAATATGAGTGCATCAGAGGGGCAGCAGTGGAAAAATGTTGTGTCCTTAGGCAAGACACTAGTTTATTATGAATGCTGTGTTTCTGTGCTGGATTGTGAGTGCTGGTGGAGAGGTCAATAGCGCAGACTGGCCTCTCCAAAAAACGTAGTTATTTAGATGGATTATTGCTTTTTAGACATTTGTTTGGCATGATGCACCACTTATTTTTGTTCTTGAGCAGAAGTGCTCTGTTCACTTGTATTTGTGGCTCCTATTTCTTCATCTTTCATCCCCTGGGCCGGCAGCTCCGCTCTCTGCTCCTGAGGGTTTGCTGGTTTTGAGGACTGAGGTTCATATTCTCTCCACTGGTCTCATCATGAGCCTCAATCCTGGTTTCCTGTTCTTCTTCTCCTCCTCTTTCTCTTTTTCTCCCCTCTGTTTTTTTGCACCAGTTTTGTGAAATACTTCACGTCTCCCTCCAGCTTCCCTT
Source organism: Periophthalmus modestus (assembly GCA_019594935.1). Lineage (NCBI taxonomy): Eukaryota > Metazoa > Chordata > Actinopteri > Gobiiformes > Gobiidae > Periophthalmus > Periophthalmus modestus. Next base: position 463,900 of record JAIEZT010000449.1, on the reverse strand, counting down.
TCCTCCCTCACTGTTTTTCAAAAGGAGCTTCTCAATTTTAGACATTTCAGTGTCAACTTCTTTAATAAGGCTCTCAAACTCTACCATTTGTTTCTGCATTTTCTTAATGTTCTCCTCTTTATTAGGGTCAAGCATCATATTCGTCTTCTCCTTCTCCTTCAAGTCAGTGCTGAGTTGATACATATATTGATTTAGTTTTTCTTTTAGCTTCGTTAGAAACTCCTTTGTTCCTGTTAGTTCCTCACTCAACTCTTCAGCAGACTTCTTCTCTTCTTTAATCTTCTCTAATTGCTCCTTGTATTCAGTCAGTTTGTCGTCTCCTCTGTGGATTTTCTCCTCTTGTTTTTCCCTCATCATTGGCTCAGCTTCTTCACAGTCTTTAGGTTTGTTCTCTAAAGTCTTGGTTTCTGTGGGAGAAGTTCATCAGTTTAAATCTTTGCTTTTTCTAAAACATTTCTATCATTTCAGATCCATCTTCTCCACCCGACACAGAGCTCTACTTTGAGCTTTTTTTTATTCAGGTGAAGTGGATCAGTTCAGTTCTGTGTCACATTTAAAGTGCTGATGCCACAGAGTCACAAAACTACATCATAACGTCTGAAATAATATTAGGAGCAACTGTCAAATCTGAACTTACTGTTGATGTGAAACTTCCACACGGCAAAGGCAACAGCAGCAGCAACGAGACACAGCAGCAAACTAAAGAGGACCCAGGCCACAGAGCACGAGGGACAGGCCTCCAGGAACTCATCTGAACACAGCAACATTCATGTCTCAGACACAACAGAAAAATACAAACTGTCAACGGGACAAAGAGTTAGAAACTGACACACCTATCGTTTACTGTTTCTGTTTGTTGGCTAAGTTTATTGTGCTACACTAAGTGTAGAGGAGAGTTAAACAGGCAATTTCAAAGTTTGTTAAAGACAACAAGGAAAACAACAGGACTAGTCAGTATGCCAATAGGTGTGAGCCTTTAGGGGCCTGAATGGTTGTATAAAACATGACCCTGGCACAGTTCACACTTAAGTATCTCAATAGACTGAGCCAACAAACAGAAACTGTAAACAAACAGGTGTGTTAGCTTCAGTGTCGTTAGCTCCTCCTTCAGACAGATATGAGGCAGAGTCCAGCAGGAATCTGACCAGAACTGAAGAAGAGACTTGGATGAGCAGTGAAATGTCTTCACTCAAACAGGTTTTGTCCTGTTGACAAATTAAAATTTTTGTTTTACTATGGATCATACCTGGACGACTGAGGGATGTAAATAAAACCCTTGATCCAGTAAACTCCATGTCAGGTCTGACACTGTCTATAGACTATGATAAATGTACCATTTGAAAACCATCAGACTCCGTCTCTGAGCCTGAAACACACGTGTGTCAGAGTCTGTGTGGTTGTTGATGTGTCCTGACCTGTGATGCTGAGCTGGGCCTCTCTGCTCTGGCCGCTCTCCTGTTGTCTCACTCTGCAGGTGAACGTGTTGCCGAGCCTCTGCTCCACCACTCAGTCTGCTGCTCACACTGAACAGCTCCTCGCTCGCTCCTCTCTGAGCCTCAGTCCTGAGCAGAACCGTCCCCTCTGAGTCCAGCCACTCCAGCTCCGGCTCCGGGTACCAGCCCCTGGACTCACACCTCAGCACGGGAGACCCCGAGCGCTCTTTGGTCAGGCTCATCGAGGGAGGGGCCACGGACACTGAGGACAGAGGAGCAGCAAAGAGCAGAGAGAGCGAGAGAAGTGAGGAGGACGACTGGAGGGAAAAACACAAGAACACTCCTGACTGTGACTATTAGTTTTAACAATTCAAACAATGTATTTTCTCAAGAGCAAATCTTGCATTTCTGATGAGAAGAACAATCACAGTTATGATACAACAATCTGAACAGAATACTGAGAATACATTGTCCAGTGAAAATGTACATGTCATATTTTTGGGGTCATGTTCTCATTTGTTAATGTTGATAACAGGTTTTGCTAAAACAAGCCACAGGACACAGCCCCAAACACTTTTATACATTTATCAACATCACCCTCTTCTTATATATAACACAACAAGAAAACAACTGTTACAGAGCAACATGTTTAAAAAATTAAACTTGTTCAAAACACTCACCGACCAGTAGAGTGACCTCTGCTTCAGTATCAGTCTGGGGGATGTAGCAGCTGTACTTGCCCCCATCACTGAGTCTGACTTGCGCCAGACTCAGGGACATGTCCCCCTGCTGCAGCCGGCTCTCGGACACAGAGGTGCGGCCCAGGTACAGGGAGTTCTGGTCCATGAGGAAGTCCCGACCGTCACGGCGGATGTGGATGTAGCGCGGCGTCAGGTCGTGCCGTGACCACTCCACCACCATGTCCCTGAGGTCTTTAACAGGGTCCAACTGACAGGGCAGAGTGACATCACTGCCAACGGACGCTGTGATTGGCTGAGAGGGAACGATCAGTGTATTCTGACCTGAGGAAATAAAATAAAGATGACTTCACAACATTTATTGGGGCCACACAGACTGATGTGTGGGACAGCTCTTGCTGAAACCACTCAGAAAATTGCAGAACATCATGATGATTATTTGAATCTGATCGGTAGAAGCTTCACAACAGCTGAACAAGCCAAAAAATCTTTAGTTACATCCAGTTGAGAGAAAAGCTCAGACATCTTTCCTGACACAAATGCACAGAGCTCTGACCTTCTCCATGTTTTCACAAACTAATTGGTCGGCCCCGATGAACCTCACAGAGTCTCTCAAGATGGATTCTCATGAGTTTCTGAACTCACAAATATTGCGAGAATCCATCTTGCAGTGTAAGGTTAACTATGTTTAATAACTTATAATAATTTCATGTCAAGATTCCAGTCTGTCCTGTTTTTTTGTGCTGTCCTTCTGTGTCTGAGTCTGGAGCTGGGCAGAGATTCTGGTTCCTCCCACTACAAACCTGCAACTCATCTACAATCAACCTGTGGAGGACAGAGGGACGTCTGTGTCTCCCCCGTGGTGCTGTTCTGCTTGGCTCAGTCTAGTTTTACATTTATGATCTCAATACTTAGCTGGTTATTTCTGATTCTTCACCAGATCCTGCTCCTTGGAACTACTCTGCACCTCCACCTCCAACCCAGCTCACCTCGACCGGTACAAACAGCCCTCTGACCCCACTACCCACGACCTGCTCGAAGACTACAGCATAAGACTCTGCTCTCACCTGTGAGCTCTGTCAACCTTCTTTTACATTTCTGTGTCTGTAAATAAACTTTGTTCAAACCTTTTACCCCGAGTCTGAATCTTTGGTCCCTACAACATTTCATAACTGATGTTGTAAATATTCTCTGTGTGGTTTAGTGGTACAGTCATCACAGAATATTTAACCTCACTTCTCGTTTTGACCCATTGGTGAATGTTTATTATTTTTTTTGTGCACAATTGTTCCAGCGTTTTACTTACTCCAGCAAAAGTGAGTCTGCAGTAAGAAGACAGAAAGCTGCAGCACATCCATACTGAAAATCTGAGAAAGAAAAACAAAATCACTGAAATGAAGCGTCACATTTGATTGGATTTTTTTTTTTTTTTTTTTTTTTTTTTAAATGATTCTATGGTGGTGTAACTACAGCCAGAGGTAAAGAAAAGGACTATTTTAATAAGTGTTTACACGGGCAAAACAGATGTACGGAGCAAGTCAAAAGCTCCAGGTTCATTATGAGATTTTCAGAGAAAAGATGCACATGTACAACCACAGTTTATGTAGAACAAGGGAGAGTTTTTTTCCACATCTAAGTGCAATGAGTTTCCAGTATTCTTTGATGACAAGGTTGAGAGCATTAAAAATGACATCAACTCCACAAAGCAAATAACAACCGTACAGCCACCTAGACACTTAGAGCTGACTCACTTTGCACCTGTGACTGACAAAACTGTCCAAGAGATCGTCACAGTCTGAGTTCATCTACATGCTGCCTCCATGTGTTGATGTCACCCCTCGTTTGCATAGTTAATATATGTCACTTCAATCTGGAACATTCCCAAGAGATTTGAAAACTGCGGCTATCAAGTCTCTCCTAAAGAAGAACAGTCTTGATGCCACAATATTGAACAATTACCGACCCAATCTGAAATCTGCCGTTTTTAGGCAAAGTCCTCGAAAAAGTTGTTTTTATGAACATCTTATTAACTTCCTCCAAATTACAACTCCTTTCATATTTTCCAGTCTGGTTTTAGACCCACCACAGACTGAGATGCTCTTATCAAGGTGACAAATGACATCCGCCTGAACAAAGTCTCAGTGTTGATCCTGTTAGATCTGAGTCTCATTTGACTCTGTGGATCATGATCCTCTTACAGAGACTAGAGGACTGGGAGGGCATCTGTGGTACTGCACTAAACTGGTTCAAGTCCTATCTAGAAAACAGGGAGTTCTTTGTTGAAACTGGAAAATGTGTCTCAGATAAAATGTTCCTGATCTGTGAGGTGCCCCAAGTGTCAACTCTGGGACCCGTGTTTGTTCAGTCTCTACATGCTGCCCCCTACAGGCCAGTTAATACACAGCAATAATGTGTCCTACCACCACAACTCTGCAGAGACACTCAGATCTATGTCTCACTGCAGCAGGTGAATCTGGACCAGTGGATTCACTCTGACACTGCATCAGATCAGTGTGTGGATGAAAACAACTTTCTCCAGATAAACTCAGACAAGATTGAAGTCATCGTCTTTGGCCACAGACACATAGAGGAAGTGTCAGAGTCACCTTCAGTCTCTCTCTCTAAAACCTTCAAATCAGACTAGAAATCGAGGGGTAATAATGGACTCAGACTTGAACTTTAACAGACACATCAAATCAATAATATCTGCAGCTTTTTACCACCTAAAAACATTGTAAAAATCAAAGGTTTACTGTCAAAACCAGACTTGGAGACACTTATCCTGCATTTGTCTCCAGTAGGTCAGATACTGTAACGTCCTGCTCACTGGCCTCTCCAAACGAGCCTTAAGACAGAACAGTACATCCAGATAGAACACTGCTGCTCGGGTCTGACTAGAACCAGGAAGTACTTCACACATGTGTCCTGTGTCTCTGGCTCCTGTGGCTCAGAGACTTTAAAGCAGCTCAGTGTGAACAAGTCTCTCCATGAACCAGCACCAAGAACATCCCCCCACATGTTAGTCCCACATGAACCATCTCACACTCTGAGGACTTCAGGGACCGGCCTCCTGCTGGTCCCAGAGTCAGGACTAAACATGGAGAATCAGTGTTTCAGTTTTATGCAGCTAAAACCTGGAAGAGTCTTCCTGAAGATGTGAGACAGGCCTCGACTTTGACAGTGTTTAAATCCAGGCTCAAAAACAGTTCTGTTTATCTGCATGTGACTGAAAGGTTTTTATAAAGGTTTTTATTCTGCACTCTTCTCTCTTTTAATGTTAATTTTTATGATGATTATTTGTGATTATTTATCTTTTGATTTGTGTGATTTTTATGTCTTTCTTATTCTGTGAAGCACTTTGAATTCCTTTGTGTATGGATTGTGCTTTCCAGATAAACCTGCTTTACCTGTAACACCCAGGTGATGTGGGGCAAAAAAGCAGGTGCAGCACAGATTTAAATCATGTGACATAATGAATATGCAATACGGGACAATTTTATCACAATGTTCAAACTGAGGCAGAGAAATGTAAATATGTTTTCAGAGGGCGCTGCCTGATCTGTGAGACAAGGAGGTAAAAATGTGACTGTGTGTTTGAAAAGTAAACTTTAAATAGACGTGTGGCCCATGTTTTTCCTAATCACTGACTCCAAATGAAAGTGAAAGTATTAGGCACATGATCAACCCACATGATTCAGTCTTAGAAAAACTTACATTATTAACTGGACTAAAGTCTGATCTTTGAAACCACTGTTTTTCAGTCTTTATTAAAGTTGCTTAGATGCAGCTGTTTTCACTTCTTTACGGACTAAAACTAAACAGACTTTAAACCACTTGACATGTGGATAATGTAAAGAATAGAAAATGTCCATATACCTGTTTCCCTCATTTCTTCAGGTCAGTGATTAGTCCACTGGTTTTATGTAGCGGACAGAAGCGCCTCAAGACCGCCCCCGATGACTCTTCAGTGATAACGTGTTTATTTTATGGCTTTATAGCCCCTGTGTGTGATCTTTCCTCCTCTCTGTGCAGCTCTCCTCACCTGCCCTCACATGCCCCGCCCCCTGCCCTCACATGCCCCGCCTCCTGCCCCCCCCCTGCCCTCACATGCCCCGCCCCCACCCCTGCCCACACACCTGTCACGCACCTGTCAGCAGCCACTATACAGCCTCACATTTGAGTTTAACTTTTTGTTTTACGCGTCCAGTGATGGCACTTTTGGCTCTTTTATGGGATCCGAAAAAGAGCCGTTCAAAGACTGTGCTTTTAAATCTGTATTTATGTGACAGAAAACAAACTAATCACAGAAATAACCAAGACTGACGTGTTTAAAATGGTTCAAACTGAGAGTGGAGACAGTTTACACTTGAAAATGATGGAAATATAAATCAAACATTGCACTATAATAATAATAATTAAAAAAAAACAAATATAATCTCTTTAGTGCACAAACTTCTCACTTGTATCGCCTGCTCTGCTTTTGTGCTGATTTTTGTGTTGGTTCAGTATAAATCAGTAAAAGAAAAGATGAGAATGTAAACCCTGAGAAAGAAATATAAGATCTGCCCCTGTGTGCCCCCTAGTGACACTCCAGGGTACTGCATTACCACAGATAAAGTGTCTTGTGTTTGCTCCAGACAATGTAATATTAAAAAAAAAAATATAATGTGTCTGTTTTTAATGCCTGAAATTAACAAATGAAATGCACTCAATTTTAGGAGTTTTTAACTCTTTTAAAATGCATTTAATCATGTGTTAATCATTATTACTATGAGTCTTACACACTCACACCTCCATTCCTTCTTTTGAGTAAATATTCATCTGTGTTTGATCATATTATTTGTGATTAAATATTTTTTGAACACTTTTGATGCATGTTGTCTCCGCTCTGAACAAATGGAAGGATGGATGATGTTATGTGACAGTCTGGTGTTGGTGTTCAGTTTGAGGATTTTGTAAGAACAACAAAAATCCATTCATCCATCCATTTTTCTTCCTCTTATCCGCGAGCAGCAGTCTAAGCAGAGACTCCCAGACTTCCCTCACCCCAGACACATCCTCCAGCTCCTCTGTCGGGACCCTGAGGTGTTCCCAGGTCAGCCGAGAGACACAGACAACACAAAAAAACTCTGTCTGTCCAAAAAGATGACACAGAAACTCAGACTGAGCCACGCTGGTTTTTATTTGACTGAAGCAGACAGTAGCAGAGTGGTTAGCATTCTGGTCTCACATCAGTCCATGTTTGAGCTCCTCCAGCTTTTTGAAATGTAGTTACTGTTCAACACCAACAGATGGCACAATTGCACATTTTTTAAACAGCCATTTAAAAATATATAAAAAAAAAGTGTAAGTATAAGGTTAGTATAAGTAAAAGCTTAGTTTGTTTAAATGCTGTGAATGAACAACACCAACAGATGGCACAATGCACATTTTGTAAACAGTCATTTCTAATATATAAAAAACATAAAATTATAGTAAAGTAAGTATAAGTAAAAGCTTAGTTTGTGTTTAAATGCTGTGAATAAAACGACAGCAAGAACCAAAACTTTAAACTTTATCCATAGTAACAGGCAGTTAACAAAAGCAAACTTGCTAAACTTATAAAACCAGTCTTAGATTAGTGTTACAAAATAAGATATAAAAGTTGCCTATTTGCCATTTCCTACAAAACAAATAAAATATATTACTTCTGTTCAATCTTTCACTTTTACATTTTTGTTTCACAGTTGTTCAAACTTTCACGACACTGTCACAGTCTCAATAAACAGGAGTAAAACACACGGACAAAGACGAGTTTCATTTTCAGTCACATTTTCACTGAGATGAAAAACAGTATCATTAGTCTGACATATGTAAACATTCACCACTGATAAGGAACTTTTTCAAATCTACAGTGTTTTGTGCAGATATTATTTATACTGTAAATTATAATGAAGGTTTATTGACTCTTTGTCAAAGCCTGATCTCCTCAGACGTCAGAGGATAAACAGGGCCTGGTTAGTGTTTGGATGGGAGAGCACGAGGAATATGAGGTGCATCAGAGGGGCAGCAGTGGAAAAATGTTGTGTCCTTAGGCAAGACACTAGTTTATTATGAATGCTGTGTTTCTGTGAGTGCTGGTGGAGAGGTCAATAGCGCAGACTGGCCTCTCCAAAAAACGTAGTTATTTAGATGGATTATTGCTTTTTAGACATTTTGTTTGGCATGATGCACCACTTATTTTTGTTCTTGAGCAGAAGTGCTCTGTTCACTTGTATTTGTGGCTCCTATTTCTTCATCTTTCATCCCCTGGGCCGGCAGCTCCGCTCTCTGCTCCTGAGGGTTTGCTGGTTTTTGAGGACTGAGGTTATTCTCTCCATTGGTCTCATCATGAGCCTCAATCCTGGTTTCCTGTTTCTTCTCCTCTTTCTTCTTTTCCTCCTGTTTTTGCACCAGTTTTGTGAAATGCTTCACGTCTCCCTCCAGCTTCCCTTTCCTCTCACTGGTTTTCAAAAGGAGCTTCTCAATTTTAGACATTTCTGTGCCAACATCTGTAATAATGTTCTCAAAGTCTTCAATTTGTTTCTGCATTTTCTTCATTTTCTCCTCTTTCTTAGAGTCATACTTCGTCTTCTCCTTCTCCTTCAAGTCGGTGCTGAGTTGATTCTTATGTTGATTTAGTTTTTCTTTTAGCTTCATTAGAAACTCCTTTGTTCCTGTTAGTTCCTCACTCAACTCTTCAGCAGACTTCTTCTCTTCATTAATCTTCTCTAATTGCTCCTTGTATTCAGTCAGTTTGTCGTCTCCTCTGTGGATTTTCTCCTCTTGTTTTTCCCTCATCATTGGCACAGCTTCTTCACAGTCTATAGGTTTGTTCTCTTTAGGTTTGTTCTCTATAGTCTTGGTTTCTGTGGGAGAAGTTCATCAGTTTAAATTTTTGCTTTTTCTAAAACATTTCTATCATTTCAGATCCATCTTCTCCACCTGACACAGAGCTCTACTTTGAGCTTTTTTATTCAGGTGAAGTGGATCAGTTCAGTTCTGTGTCACATTTAAAGTGCTGATGCCACAGAGTCACAAAAACTACATCATAACGTCTGAAATAATATTAGGAGCAACTGTCAAATCTGAACTTACTGTTGACGTGAAACTTCCACACGGCAAAGGCAACAGCAGCAGCAACGAGACACAGCAGCAAACTAAAGAGGACCCAGGCCACAGAGCACGAGGGACAGGCCTCCAGGAACTCATCTGAACACAGCAACATTCATGTCTCAGACACAGAGTCGGGTTTAAAACAAAACTCTTGATCCAGTAAAGTCCATGTCAGGTCTGATACAGTCGTCTATAGACTATGATAAATGTACCATCTGAAAACCATCAGACTCCGTCTCTGAGCCTGAAACACACGTGTGTCAGAGTCTGTGTGATGATGTGTCCTGACCTGTGATGCTGAGCTGGGCCTCTCTGCTCTGGCCGCTCTCCTGTTGTCTCACTCTGCAGGTGAACGTGTTGCCGAGCCTCTGCTCCACACTCAGTCTGCTGCTCACACTGAACAGCTCCTCACTCGCTCCTCTCTGAGCCTCAGTCCTGAGCAGAACCGTCCCCTCTGAGTCCAGCCACTCCAGCTCCGGCTCGGGGTACCAGCCCCTGGACTCACACCTCAGCATGGGAGACCCCGAGCGCTCTTTGGTCAGGCTCATCGAGGGAGGAGCCACGGACACTGAGGACAGAGGAGCACACAATAACAATTACAGTTATCAGTACAATAATCTGAAAAGAATACTGAGAATTCTTCTTATTTATAACATGACAAGAATACAACTGTTTAAATAAAACAAGATGTTTAAAATAAAACTTGTTCAAAACACTCACCGACCAGCAGAGTGACCTCTGCTTGACGTTAACCAGGGGATGTAGCACCTGTACGTGCCCCTGTCACTGGGCCTGACTCGGGCCAGACTCAGGGACATGTCCCCCTGCTGCAGCCGGCTCTCGGACACAGAGGTGCGGCCCAGGTACAGGGAGTTCTGGTCCATGAGGAGGTCAGACCGTCACGGCGGATGTGAATGTAGCGCGGGCGTCAGGTCGTGCCGTGACCACTCCACCACCATGTCCCTGAGGTCTTTAACAGGGTCCAACTGACAGGGCAGAGTGACATCACTGCCAACAGACGATATGATTGGCTGAGAGGGAACGATCAGTGTATTCTGACCTGAGGAAAGAAAAGTGGCATTACAACACTGTATGATTGTGGTGAAAAAAATAAATCCCCGTTTTGTGTAAGCTCTGCACACACCTGACTGGGCGACAGGTGCGTAGGAGATGGAGCACTTTGTCTGAAGAATAAAGGAAACTCCCGCACACTGTCTCACTCTTAATGCAATTTATTCCACACACAACGTTTCGGTCGCTCTGACCTTCCTCAGGTACCTGAGGACGGTCAGAGCGAAGGTATTCTTAAAGAAAAATAAATAAAAATGAAATGCCAATCTTTTATCAGTTAATAATTTCATGAGTTGAATTGTTTACCACTGGTGACCAACTCAAACATCCACATTTGTAACACACATCCCCAGCACAGCTCCCCCCAAAATGACTGGGACTGCCACAAATAACAGATAATGCATCAACAGTGACTTTAAGATACTCAAAGAACTGTCATTTAATTGTGTTTAGCCTTTACTTACCCCAGCAAAAGTGAGTCTGCATGAGTAAAAACACAGAGAGCAGCTCCACATCCATAATGACTCTCTGGGAAAGAAGGAACAGCAGTGAAATGACGTCATGACACTGGATCTGACAGACCAGCTGTTTAACTGTAATGTTGAAGTAAAGTAAAACTAAGGCTACAAACAGTATGAGTGTGGTAGAAAATTAACTTTCAAATCAGTGATTCAAGTATTATTATCACTGTTGTAATTTATAAACACAGCCTATAGGTCTACTCAGGTTATTAGAAATGGAAATGTGACTATAAATGAAAGTGAAAGTAAAACAAAACAAAAAAACAAGAACCGAATTCAAAAAACAACTTTTATCCTGTCTTTGATTGAAACAGTCCCATCACAGTCACAGTGGTGTTCACATGTTACATGCACATACAAGGATCATTATAATGACACCGTTTTCATCAGGACAGGACACATTTTTTACTGGATGTTTTTGGCTGCAGAAAAAATGACATAACTACAGTAGACTATTGATCGTGTTAGAAAATCAAAATCTTATCTACCTGTTTTGTTAGAGGTTTAATTCCTTCAGTTAAGTGCAGTGTAGAGTCCGTGAATCTCAGGATCAGACTCTGATAGCGCCTCGCCCCTGGTTTTTGGCGCTTTGGCCCCTCCTCCAGCAGACTACACTTCTCTGGACTTTGTATTTTTTAATTTTTATTTTGACGTTTTTGACCCCCAGCTCCTGAAACAACGGATGGAAAATAATCTTTGGCTATAATGTGTCTTTATTTTCATGTTGAGTCATGTCTGTTCATAAACATGCATTGTCCCAATAAAATAAAATAAAATAAAAGTCTAAGCTTTGGACCAGTGTAAAATGTTAATTATGTTGAGAAAGTGGGAGTTTAAATAATCGACTAAAATGGGCATAACATGCATAACTCAGGTGTAAAACACACTAACCTGCGGCCAGATAAAAGAATATTCTATTTTTACGTGTCAGTGAAAGCACCACGTGATGACGCATCAGTCATGTGACCGCCTCGACCAATCACGTGCTTAGTATCGCTCCACACAGTGATGCTCCTCCCCCTCAGGAAGTGGAGGAAACGACAGAAGAGCCGCGCAGGTGTCAATCCGCTATTTGTGCTATTATCCCGTGTCCTAAAACTCCGCTACATGTTGTGATCTTATAGGAGCCTTTAACATCGCCCTGAGACCGGTATAAACGCAGGATTTGATGAGTCTGTTTGTTTGTTTGGAGCATTAGCATCACAACACTCTGCACCACGTTTCACCTGTTCATTTATCACGGGGCATTGTTATTGTAATATGGCCTATTTATAAGTTAATTTCACGTCAGTGCAGCCTTTTGTTTCCTTGGCTAAAGCAGTTTAAAGTCAAGTATCTTTTTGTTTCAACGCTGTGTTTATTCAGTACACTTAAGTATTGACCCATTTGTGAACTGTCTGTTTATTGTTGTATTTATGCAAATTGACTTTATACTTGGTACTTGATATGTGAACACTGACTGCTAATGAAGACATGAACTAAACTAAGCTAATGCTAAATAATAGATATTACATTTTGTTACAAGTTGGTCCTGTCTGTTCTAACACAGGCCATGTGTGTCCGTGTGTGTCCGTATGTGTCCGTGTGTGTCCAGGTGTGTCCATTTGTGTCCATGTGTGTCCGTGTGTGTCCAGGTGTGTCCAGGTGTGTCCAGGTCGGGCACCACATGCGATGGTGAGCCAAGCGCTCTACAAAGAACCAGAACATCACACATTCAACTCACCATCCTTCTGTGGTCTGGTAGGAGACTGTTGCAGCCTGTCACTCCCAAAACCTCAGTCACAGTCACACAACCACAGCCTCAAGGACTCTGTCAACACACGGACAATCTGGATTAACCTGTGGACATTTAAGCCCACATCGTTGTGGGAAATCTTTTTCATTTATTGTGAATTTATTTTATTTGTGAGCCTCCTGTTTTGGGGAGTTGTTCATTCATCTGCTTCTTATTGTTGCATTGTGTTTGTTGTGAATCAAACTCTGTGAATAATTCTCAAAGGGAACATAATTTGTCTTAACTTAAAGATTAAATATTAAGACAACATTTTTTCAAACTTGTCCTTTTATTTACTCTGCAGATCTGTAAATATTGGATACTTGTTTGTCTGTTTTTCACTGTTTCAATATATGGCACCAGCCACTTAAACATAAATCTCTGTGTCTGTCTGTTACACGGCTCTCCCACCTCCCAGAGCCACTGCCTAATTCTTCTGGTGTAGCTCAACCCAAAATCTAAATACAAATTCTCTCTTTTCTTCGTGGCATGTACCAGGTATGTGCTACACACGGCGCTGGCAAAAATAATTATTACAATCTCACGCAAAAACTCTATGTAAACAGAGAGGTTGACTACAAGTAAACAGCACCTTCATAAGTGAAAAGGCAAATTAAACTGTCACTGTCCAAAACTCCAGGTAACTCAATACACGCCGGTGGTGGAAGAAGTACTACATTTTTGTACTTAACTAAAAGTACAGGTAATGGAGCAAAAAAATAAAAATACAGCAACAGTAAAAGTATCACATGAAAAAAAAAATCTACTTTAGTAAAAGTATTAAAGAACCAGTTTTAAAATGTACTTATGTACTTAAAATGATAAATTTTGATAAAGTTGAATTTTGTTCAACAGAAACAATTGATTCAATAGATTTTTTTCTATCGGTTTTTATTTTGTAAAATAAACCCTCAGCCTTTTCAGCAGGTCTCAAACAATATTAAAAATATGTTTTCAGTCCTGCTCAAAAATGTAGTGAAGTAGAAAGTACAGATACTGCTCTTAGATGTAGTGAAGTAAAAGTAAAAGAATATCCACTTTAAAGTCTAAAAGTAAAGTACAGATACCTCAAGTTTTTACTTTACAGTACTTTGCTACTTGATGAAGTTTCACCCACTGTTTCACACTTTTGTACTTTTTAGTGTTGCATAAAATGACGTATAATTCAAATAAAATAATTAGTTTAATTTTTTTTTTTTTAAATGGTCACATCGGACACCATGTCTCAGTGGATCAGACGTACAGCCCTGAGACTGACAGGAGTCACACTTTTGGTCCTGTCATTATATAACACACTGTATAATGTCCCTGCTCCACTACTGCACAGACAAGAATCCTGCACAGACAAGACTCCTCTACAAACTGTGAGCATTTCATTGTATTTATGAGTAATGATTTTATTGTTGGAAGTGAAAAGGAACACTGTAACCTTTTCTGATAGTTGGATCTGCCGTTATGTCTATATATTGCTTGGCCTGATGTTCCACTGTGGCATTAAACTTACCTATGCTGAATTTGTTCAATTGCAGGGTTTTTTTTTAAATACATTTTGTTCCTAAAAAGATAAAGAAAACACATTCTTACAGTGAGCGGGTTTGTCTCTCCACAGATCTGACCTGTAACTTGTCCTGTTTGTGTTTGCCGGGGCGAGATGTTTATTGCCATAATGGAACATTCTAGGCAAAGCAATAATATCTCCATGGAGACGAGCAGATCCTCCATCACAAAGTTTACACTGTGTAGCTTTGAGGATGGAACCCACAACCTGCATAATCTGTAAAATCCTCCAGATGAGACAATGACTGGACCAAGACTCAAGGCTCAAGATCTTGAGCTGGATCCCTGCTCCTGACAGGCTGCCCCAGCAGCAGCACTGAAGGACAGGTCACCATGCAGAGGATAAAGTGAACCTCACCTTATTAAACCCAAAGGACACAGGCCTCCATCCTGCAGTGTCACTGGAGTTAAACCTGTGAGGACCAGTGTGGACGAGCTCAGTGCTGCCTCTGAGGACCTGTCCCAACAAGCAGCTTGGTCAGACTGAAGATGATCAGCGTAATATGGGTCTGGATGTTAATTATTATCGACAATGTATATTTTAATTGTAGTTCAATATGTTCATAGTGTATTGTAACCCACGTGACCAAAATTGCCCCACCCATTACCGCACCGGTGAGCTCAAAATTACCTGGCGTGCCCCTGTCACCTCCTGCTCTGGCGCTCGCCCTGGCTGCTGCTCGCTGTGGCTCGTGCTGGTCGTGCTCTGGAGTCGGCGTGCTCATCATTTTGTGCCTAAAATCTGATTCTACTGTTTTCATACTACGCATTCAACCCTCCACTCAGGGTTCAGATATATATATATATATATATATATACACGTCTAATATAAATGTCTATTATTAGCATTATTATTGCATTTCTAACATATACATAGAACAAAATAATACAATCATTGATATTTCTCTCTAATCTCTGCTCTCAAATAAAACTGTAAAAGCACAAGAGGAGCTACAGTAAGATCTGCTCTCACTGACTGGAGTTTACTTGGTGTTTTTATAATAATAATAATAATAATATGCTTACATTTGTAATGCGCTTTTATCAAAGCCTCTCAAAGCGCTACACTGAAGTCATTATTCGTTCACTCCACACTTTAATCTGACAATAGTTATCCATGGACAATGTAGAAATTTTATCCACGAGTTTCACAGTAATAAAAACATCAGACTGATGCCAGAGCTTTTAACTGTTCGAAATATTCTTCTTCTGATCAGAGAAAAGTCCTCACAATGTTTCCCATAACACATGAAGCTGAAACCTGAATCGAGGCCGTCCTTAACTGCACCATGGTTTTTTTTACTTTTGATGGAGCTTTTAAACTAATGAACCTGCCTTCTCTGAGTCGTGTGGAGTATGAGGCACGAGAGGAGCAAAAAAATCTCTGTCATGTGACTTAATCACCACAGAAAACTCCCAAAGTCATGTTGGTGTCAGAAGTGGGATCAGTCCTAAAGCGAGTTACTTTTCAACACCAGATGGCACAAAAACACACATTTTTACCAGTCAAACAGCAAAACATTTCAAGTATCAAAAAAAATCATCATTTTTATTTGAATCCAGTGAATGAAATGAAACTTTCCACAGTAAAAAGCAGTTAACAAAAACCAAACTTAACAGGTGTATAAAACCAGTCATTACATGTCTTATATAAGATATAAAAGTTGCCTATTTGCCATCTCCTACAAAAAAAATAAAAATATAAAAGTTTGTTTAACCCCTTCTTTCACTTTTGCATTTTCGTGTTTCAGTTGTTGAAACTTTAAAGATAATGTCACAGTCTCAATAAACAGGAGTGTGAAACACTGAGCTGAGTCAGTGAGGAGTAAAGATGAACAGAACTGTCATATTTTCAGTCACATTTTCACTGAGATGAAAACAGCATCATTAGTCTGACATATGTAAATATTCACTACTGACTTAGAAGGAGCTTTTTCAAACCTGTATTTCAGTGTTTATTCAGATATTATTTATATTCTAAATTATAATGATATTAGGTTTATTGACTTGACCAAAACTGTTTGTCAAGTTTTGAGTTTTGAGTGTTGAGCTGGTGGTGGAGAGGTCAACAGGTGCAGATTGTGAGGTCAGTAATATAAAAAACATAGTTATTTAGATGGATTTTAATTTTTTTTGTTTGGCATGATGCACCACTTATTTTGTTCTTGAGCAGAAGTGCTCTGTTCACTTGTATTTGTAGCTTGCTTGGTTCTTCATCTTTCGTCCCCTGGGCCGGCAGCTCCGCTCTCTGCTCCTGAGGGTTTGTGCTGGTTTTTGAGGACTGAGGTTCATATTCTCTGCACTGGTCTCATCATGAGCCTCAATCCTGGTTTCCTGTTTCTTCTCCTCCTCTTTCTTCTTTTTCTCCTGTTTTTTGCACCAGTTTTGTGAAATGCTTGTCACGTCTCCGTCCATCTTCCCTTTCCTCTCACTGTTTTTTCAAAAGGAGCTTCTCAATTTTAGACATTTCTGTGTCAACTTTGTCTGTAATATGTTCTCAAACTCTACCATTTGTTTCTGCATTTTCTTAATGTTCTTCCTCTTTATTAGGGTCAAGCATCATATTCGTCTTCTCCTTCTCCTTCAAGTCAGTGCTGAGTTGATACTTATATTGATTTAGTTTTTCTTTTAGCTTCATTAGAAAACTCCTTTGTTCCTGTTAGTTCCTCACTCAACTCTTCTGCAGACTTCGGCTCCTTCTTTAAATCTTCTCTAATTGCTCCTTGTATTCAGTCAGTTTGTCGGTCTCCTCTGTGGATTTTCTCCTCTTGTTTTTCCCTCATCATTGGCTCAGCTTCTTCACAGTCTTTAGGTTTGTTCTCTAGGTTTTGTTTCTCTCTAGTCTTGGTTTCTGTGGGAGAAGTTCATCAGTTTAAATCTTTGCTTTTTCTAAAACATTTCTATCATTCAGATCCATCTTTCTCCACCCGACAGAGCTCCTACTTTGAGCTTTTTTTTATTCAGGTGAAGTGGATCAGTTCAGTTTCTGTGTCACATTTAAGTGCTGGGATGCCACAGAGTCACAAAACTACCTCATAACGTCTGAAATAATATTAGGAGCAACTGTCAAATCTGAACTTACTGTTGATGTGAAACTTCACAACACGGCAAAGGCAACAGCAGCACAACGAGACACAGCACAAAACTAAAGAGACCCAGGGCACAGAGCACGAGGGACAGGCCTCCAGGAACTCATCTGAACACAACGCAACATTCATGTCTCAGACACAACAGAAAAATACAAACTGTCAACGGTGACAAAGGAGTTAGAAACTGACACACCTATCGTTTACTGTTTCTGTTTGTTGGCTAAGTTTATTGTGCTACACTAAGTGTAGAGGAGAGTTAAAACGGCAATTTTCAAAGTTTGTTAAAGACACCAAGGAAAACAACAGGACGTCAGTCGTATGCCAATAGGTGTGAGCCTTTAGGGGCCTGAATGGTTGTATAAACATGACCCTGGCACAGTTACACTTAAGTATCTCAATAGACTGAGCCAACAAACAGAACTGTAAACAAACAGGTGTGTTAGCTTCAGTGTCGTTAGCTCCTCCTTCAGACAGCTATGAGGCAGAGTCCCAGCAGGAATCTGACCAGAACTGAAGAAGAGACTTGGATGAGCAGTGGGAAATGTCTCATCTCAAACAGGTTTTTGTCCTGTTGACAAATTAAAATTTTGTTTTTACTATGGATCATACCTGGACGACTGAGGGATGTAAATAAAAACCCTTGTCCAGTAAACTCCATGTCAGGTCTGACACTGTCTATAGACTATGATAAATGTACCATTTGAAAACCATCAGACTTGTCCCGTCTCTGAGCCTGAAAACACACGGGGTGTGTCAGAGTCCCTGTGGTTGTTGATGTGTCCTTACCTGTGATGCTGAGCTGGGGCCTCTCTGCTCTGGCCGCTCTCCTGTTGTCTCACTCTGCAGGTGAAAGTGTTGCCGAGCCTCTGCTCCACACTCAGTCTGCTGCTCACACTGAACAGCTCCTCGCTCGCTCCTCTCTGAGCCTCAGTCCTGAGCAGAACCGTCCCCTCTGAGTCCAGCCACTCCAGCTCCGGCTCCGGGTACCAGCCCCTGGACTCACACCTCAGCACGGGAGACCCCGAGCGCTCTTTTGGTCAGGCTCATCGAGGGAGGGGCCACGGACACTGAGGACAGAGGGAGCAGCAAAGAGCAGAGAGCGAGAGAAGTGAGGAGGACGACTGGAGGAAAACACAAGAACACTCCTGACTGTGACTATTTAGTTTTAACAATTCAAATGTATTTCTCAAGAGCAAAATCTTGCATTTCTGATGAGAAGAAACAATCACAGTTATGATACAACAATCTGAACAGAATACTGAGAATACATTGTCCAGTGAAAAATGTACATGTCATATTTTTGGGTCATGTTTCATTTGTTAATGTTGATAAAGGTTTTGCTAAACAAAGCCCACAGGACACAGCCCCAAATGAACTTTTATACTTTATCAAAGCATCACCCTCTTCTTATATAAACACAACAAGAAAACAACTGTTACAGAGCAACATGTTTAAAATTAAACTTGTTCAAAACACTCACCGACCAGTAGAGTGACCTCTGCTTCAGTATCAGTCTGGGGGATGTAGCAGCTGTACTTGCCCCCATCACTGAGTCTGACTTGCGCCAGACTCAGGGACATGTCCCCCTGCTGCAGCCGGCTCTCGGACACAGAGGTGCGGCCCAGGTACAGGGAGTTCTGGTCCATGAGGAAGTCCCGACCGTCACGGCGGATGTGGATGTAGCGCGGCGTCAGGTCGTGCCGTGACCACTCCACCACCATGTCCCTGAGGTCTTTAACAGGGTCCAACTGACAGGGCAGAGTGACATCACTGCCAACGGACGCTGTGATTGGCTGAGAGGGAACGATCAGTGTATTCTGACCTGAGGAAATAAAATAAAGATGACTTCACAACATTTATTGGGGCCACACAGACTGATGTGTGGGACAGCTCTTGCTGAAACCACTCAGAAAATTGCAGAACATCATGATGATTATTTGAATCTGATCGGTAGAAGCTTCACAACAGCTGAACAAGCCAAAAAATCTTTAGTTACATCCAGTTGAGAGAAAAAGCTCAGACATCTTTCCTGACACAAATGCACAGAGCTCTGACCTTCTCCATGTTTTTCACAAACTAATTGGTCGGCCCAACCTCACAGAGTCTCTCAAGATGGATTCTCATGAGTTTTTCTGAACTCACAAATATTGCGAGAATCCATCTTGCAGTGTAAGTTTAACTATGTTTAATAACTTATAATAATTTCATGTCAAGATTCCAGTCTGTCCTGTTTTTTTGTGCTGTCCTTCTGTGTTGAGTCTGGAGCTGGGCGGAGATTCTGGTTCCTCCCACTACAAACCTGCAAACTCATCTACAATCAACCTGTGGAGGACAGAGGGAACGTCTGTGTGCTCCCCCGTGGTGCTGTTCTGCTTGGCTCAGTCTAGTTTACATTTATGATCTCAATACTTAGCTGGTTATTTCTGATTCTTCACCAGATCCTGCTCCTTGGAACTACTCTGCACCTCCACCTCCAACCCAGCTCACCTCGACCGGTACAAACAGCCCTCTCTGACCCCACTACCCACGACCTGCTCGAAGACTACAGCATAAGACTCTGCTCTCACCTGTGAGCTCTGTCAACCTTCTTTTACATTTCTGTGTCTGTAAATAAACTTTGTTCAAACCTTTTACCCGGAGTCTGAATCTTTGGTCCCTACGACATTTCATAACTGATGTTGTAAATATTCTCTGTGTGTTTAGTGGTACAGTCATCACAGAATATTTAACTCACTTCTCGTTTTGACCATTGGTGAATGTTTATTATTTTGTGCACAATTGTTCCAGCGTTTTACTTACTCCAGCAAAAGTGAGTCTGCAGTAAGAAGACAGAAAGCTGCAGCACATCCATACTGAAAATCTGAGAAAGAAAAACAAAATCACTGAAATGAAGCGTCACATTTGATTGGATTTTTTTTTTTTTTTTTTTTTTTAAATGATTCTATGGTGGTGTAACTACAGCCAGAGGTAAAGAAAAGGACTATTTTAATAAGTGTTTACACGGGCAAAAACAGATGTACGGAGCAAGTCAAAAGCTCCAGGTTCATTATGAGATTTTCAGAGAAAAGATGCACATGTACAACCACAGTTTATGTAGAACAAGGGAGAGGTTTTTTTCCACATCTAAGTGCAATGAGTTTCCAGTATATTCTTTGATGACAAGGTTGAGAGCATTAAAAATGACATCAACTCCACAAAGCAAATAACAACCGTACAGCCACCTAGACACTTAGAGCTGACTCACTTTGCACCTGTGACTGACAAAAACTGTCCAAGAGATCGTCACAGTCTGAGTTCATCTACATGCTGCCTCCATGTGTTGATGTGCACTCACCACCCTCGTTTGCATAGTTAATATGTCACTTCAATCTGGAACATTCCAAGAGATTTGAAAACTGCGGCTATCAAGTCTCTCCTAAAGAAGAACAGTCTTTGATGCCACAATATTGAACAATTACCGACCCAATCTGAAATCTGCCGTTTTTAGGCAAAGTCCTCGAAAAAGTTGTTTATGAACATCTTATTAACTTCCTCCAAATTAACAACTCCTTTCATATTTTCCAGTCTGGTTTTAGACCACCCACCACAGACTGAGATGCTCTTATCAAGGTGACAAATGACATCCGCCTGAACAAAGTCTCAGTGTTGATCCTGTTAGATCTGAGTCTCATTTGACTCTGTGGATCATGATCCTCTTACAGAGACTAGAGGACTGGGAGGGCATCTGTGGTACTGCACTAAACTGGTTCAAGTCCTATCTAGAAAACAGGGAGTTCTTTGTTGAAACTGGAAAATGTGTCTCTCAGATAAAATGTTCCTGATCTGTGAGGTGCCCCAAGTGTCAACTCTGGGACCCGTGTTGTTCAGTCTCTCTACATGCTGCCCCCTACAGGCCAGTTAATACACAGCAATAATGTGTCCTACCACAACTCTGCAGAGACACTCAGATCTATGTCTCACTGCAGCAGGTGAATCTGGACCAGTGGATTCACTCTGACACTGCATCAGATCAGTGTGTGGATGAAAACAACTTTCTCCAGATAAAACTCAGACAAGATTGAAGTCATCGTCTTTGGCCACAGACACATAGAGGAAGTGTCAGAGTCACCTTCAGTCTCTCTCTCTCTAAAACCTTCAAATCAGACTAGAAATCGAGGGGTAATAATGGACTCAGACTTGAACTTAACAGACACATCAAATCAATAATATCTGCAGCTTTTTTACCACCTAAAAACATTGTAAAAATCAAAGGTTTACTGTCAAAACCAGACTTTGGAGACACTTATCCTGCATTTGTCTCCAGTAGGTCAGATACTGTAACGTCCTGCTCACTGGCCTCTCCAAACGAGCCTTAAGACAGAACAGTACATCCAGATAGAACACACTGCTGCTCGGGTCTGACTAGAACCAGGAAGTACTTCACACATGTGTCCTGTGTCTCTGGCTCCTGTGGCTCAGAGACTTTAAAGCAGCTCAGTGTGAACAAGTCTCTCCATGAACCAGCACCAAAGAACATCCCCCACATGTTAGTCCCACATGAACCATCTCACACTCTGAGGACTTCAGGGACCGGCCTCCTGCTGGTCCCAGAGTCAGGACTAAACATGGAGAATCAGTGTTTCAGTTTTTATGCAGCTAAAAACCTGGAAGAGTCTTCCTGAAGATGTGAGACAGGCCTCGACTTTGACAGTGTTTAAATCCAGGCTCAAAAACAGTTCTGTTTATCTCTGCATGTGACTGAAAGGTTTTTATAAAGGTTTTTATTCTGCACTCTTCTCTTTTAATGTTAATTTTATGATGATTATTTGTGATTATTTATCTTTTGATTTGTGTGATTTTATGTCTTTCTTATTCTGTGAAGCACTTTGAATTCCTTTGTGTATGGATTGTGCTTTCCAGATAAACCTGCTTTACCTGTAACACCAGGTGATGTGGGGCAAAAAGCAGGTGCAGCACAGATTTAAATCATGTGACATAATGAATGTGCAATACGGGACAATTTATCACAATGTTCAAACTGAGGCAGAGAAATGTAAATATGTTTCAGAGGGCGCTGCCTGATCTGTGAGACAAGGAGGTAAAAATGTGACTGTGTGTTTGAAAAGTAAACTTTAAATAGACGTGTGGCCCATGTTTTTTGCCTAATCACTGACTCCAAATGAAAGTGAAAGTATTAGGCACATGATCAACCACATGATTCAGTCTTAGAAAAACTTTACATTATTAACTGGACTAAAGTCTGATCTTTGAAACCACTGTGTTCAGTCTTTATTAAAATTGCTTAGATGCAGCTGTTTTCACTTCTTTACGGACTAAAACTAAACAGACTTTAAACCACTTGACATGGGGATAATGTAAAGAATAGAAAATGTCCATATACCTGTTTCCTCATTTCTTCAGGTCAGTGATTAGTCCACTGGTTTATATGTAGCGGACAGAAGCGCCTCAAGACCGCCCCCGATGACTCTTCAGTGATAACGTGTTTATTTTATGGCTTTATAGCCCCTGTGTGTGATCTTTCCTCCTCTCTGTGCAGCTGCAAACATGCTCCTGCCCTCACCCCGCCCTCACATGCCCCGCCCCCCTCACATGCCCTCCTCCTGCCCCGCCCCGCCTCCTGCCCCACCCCTGCCCTCACATGCCCCGCCCCTTGCCCACACACCTGTCTCGCACCTGTCAGCACCACTATACAGCCTCACATTTGAGTTTAACTTTTTTGTTTTACGTCCCAGTGATGGCACTTTTGGCTCTTTTATGGGATCCGAAAAAGAGCCGTTCAAAGACTGGCTTTTTAAATCTGTATTTATGTGACAGAAAACAAACTAATCCCAGAAATAACCAAGACTGACGTGTTTAAAATGGTCCAAACTGAGAGTGGAGACAGTTTACACTTTGAAATGATGGAAATATAAATCAAACATTGCACTATAATAATAATAATTAAAAAAAACAAATATATCTTTAGTGCACAAACTTCTCACTTGTATCGCCTGCTCTGCTTTTGTGTGCTGATTTTTGTGTTGGTTCAGTATAAATCAGTAAAAGAAAAGATGAGAATGTAAACCCTGAGAAAGAAATATAAGATCTGCCCTGTGTGCCCCCTAGTGACACTCCAGGGTACTGCATTACACAGATAAAGTGTCTTGTGTTTGCTCCAGACAATGTAATATTAAAAAAAAAAATAACAATAATGTGTCTGTTTTTAATGCCTGAAATTAACAAATGAAATGCAATACTCAATTTTAGGAGTTTTTAACTCTTTTAAAATGCATTTAAATCATGTGTTAATCATTATTACTATGAGTCTTACACACTCACACCTCCATTCCTTCTTTTGAGTAAATATTCATCTGTGTTTGATCATATTATTTGTGATTAAATATTGTTTGGAACACTTTTGATGCATGTTGTCTCCGCTCTGAACAAATGGAAGGATGGATGATGTTATGTGACAGTCTGGTGTTGTGTTCAGTTTGAGGATTTTGTAAGAAACAACAAAAATCCATCAGCATCCACATTTTCTTCCCTTTATTTAGCGAGCAGCAGTCTAAGCAGAGACTCCCAGACTTCCCTCACCCCAGACACATCCTCCAGCTCTCTGTCGGGACCCTGAGGTGTTCCCAGGTCAGCCGAGAGACACAGACAACAAAAAAAACTCTGTCTGTCCAAAAAGATGACACAGAAACTCAGACTGAGCCACGCTGGTTTTTATTGACTGAAGCAGACAGTAGCAGAGTGGTTAGCATTCTGGTCTCACATCAGTCCATGTTTGAGCTCCTCCAGCTTTTTGAAATGTAGTTACTGTTCAACACCAACAGATGGCACAATTGCACATTTTTTAAACAGCCATTTAAAATATATATAAAAAAAGTGTAAGTATAAGGTTAGTATAAGTAAAAGCTTAGTTTGTTTAAATGCTGTGAATGAACAACACCAACAGATGGCACAAATGCACATTTTGTAAACAGTCATTTCTAATATATAAAAAACACATAAATTATAGTAAAGTAAGTATAAGTAAAAGCTTAGTTTGTTTAAATGCTGTGAATAAAACGACAGCAAGAACCAAAACTTTAAACTTTATCCATAGTAACAGGCAGTTAACAAAAGCAAACTTGCTAAACTTATAAAACCAGTCTTAGATTAGTGTTACAAAATAAGATATAAAAGTTGCCTATTTGCCATTTCCTACAAAACAAATAAAATATTACTTCTGTTCAATCTTTCACTTTTACATTTTTGTTTCACAGTTGTTCAAACTTTCACGACACTGTCACAGTCTCAATAAACAGGAGTAAAACACACACGGACAAAGACGAGTTTCATTTTCAGTCACATTTCACTGAGATGAAAACAGTATCATTAGTCTGACATATGTAAACATTCACCACTGATAAGGAACTTTTTCAAATCTACAGTGTTTTGTGCAGATATTATTTATACTGTAAATTATAATGAAGGTTTATTGACTCTTTGTCAAAGCCTGATCTCCTCAGACGTCAGAGGATAAACAGGGGCCTGGTTAGTGTTTGGATGGGAGAGCACGAGGAATATGAGGTGCATCAGAGGGGCAGCAGTGGAAAAATGTTGTGTCCTTTGGCAAGACACTAGTTTATTATGAATGCTGTGTTTCTGTGAGTGCTGGTGGAGAGGTCAATAGCGCAGACTGGCCTCTCCAAAAAACGTAGTTATTTAGATGGATTATTGCTTTTTAGACATTTTGTTTGGCATGATGCACCACTTATTTTTGTTCTTGAGCAGAAGTGCTCTGTTCACTTGTATTTGTGGCTCCTATTTCTTCATCTTTCGTCCCCTGGGCCGGCAGCTCCGCTCTCTGCTCCTGAGGGTTTGCTGGTTTTTTGAGGACTGAGGTTATTCTCTCCATTGGTCTCATCATGAGCCTCAATCCTGGTTTCCTGTTTCTTCTCCTCCTCTTTCTTCTTTTCCTCCTGTTTTTGCACCAGTTTTGTGAAATACTTCACGTCTCCCTCCAGCTTCCCTTTCCTCTCACTGTTTTTCAAAAGGAGCTTCTCAATTTTAGACATTTCTGTGCCAACATCTGTAATAATGTTCTCAAAGTCTTCAATTTGTTTCTGCATTTCTTCATTTTCTCCTCTTTCTTAGAGTCATACTTCGTCTTTCTCCTTCTCTTCAAGTCGGTGCTGAGTTGATTCTTATGTTGATTTAGTTTTTCTTTTAGCTTCATTAGAAACTCCTTTGTTCCTGTTAGTTCCTCACTCAACTTTCAGCAGACTTCTTCTCTTCATTAATCTTCTCTAATTGCTCCTTGTATTCAGTCAGTTTGTCGTCGTCTCCTCTGTGGATTTTCTCCTCTTGTTTTTCCCTCATCATTGGCACAGCTTCTTCACAGTCTATAGGTTTGTTCTCTTTAGGTTTGTTCTCTATAGTCTTGGTTTCTGTGGGGAGAAGTTCATCAGTTTAAATTTTTGCTTTTTCTAAAACATTCTATCATTTCAGATCCATCTTCTCCACCTGACACAGAGCTCTACTTTGAGCTTTTTTATTCAGGTGAAGTGGATCAGTTCAGTTCTGTGTCACATTTAAAGTGCTGATGCCACAGAGTCACAAAACTACATCATAACGTCTGAAATAATATTAGGAGCAACTGTCAAATCTGAACTTACTGTTGACGTGAAACTTCCACACGGCAAAGGCAACAGCAGCAGCAACGAGACACAGCAGCAAACTAAAGAGGACCCAGGCCACAGAGCACGAGGGACAGGCCTCCAGGAACTCATCTGAACACAGCAACATTCATGTCTCAGACACAGAGTCGGGTTTAAACAAAACTCTTGATCCAGTAAAGTCCATGTCAGGTCTGATACAGTCGTCTATAGACTATGATAAATGTACCATCTGAAAACCATCAGACTCCGTCTCTGAGCCTGAAACACACGTGTGTCAGAGTCTGTGTGATGATGTGTCCTGACCTGTGATGCTGAGCTGGGCCTCTCTGCTCTGGCCGCTCTCCTGTTGTCTCACTCTGCAGGTGAACGTGTTGCCGAGCCTCTGCTCCACACTCAGTCTGCTGCTCACACTGAACAGCTCCTCACTCGCTCCTCTCTGAGCCTCAGTCCTGAGCAGAACCGTCCCCTCTGAGTCCAGCCACTCCAGCTCCGGCTCCGGGTACCAGCCCCTGGACTCACACCTCAGCATGGGAGACCCCGAGCGCTCTTTGATCAGGCTCATCGAGGGAGGAGCCACGGACACTGAGGACAGAGGAGCACACAATAACAATTACAGTTATCAGTACAATAATCTGAAAAGAATACTGAGAATTCTTCTTATTTATAACATGACAAGAATACAACTGTTTAAATAAAACAAGATGTTTAAAATAAAACTTGTTCAAAACACTCACCGACCAGCAGAGTGACCTCTGCTTTGACGTTAACCAGGGGGATGTAGCACCTGTACGTGCCCCTGTCACTGGGCCTGACTCGGGCCAGACTCAGGGACATGTCCCCCTGCTGCAGCCGGCTCTCGGACACAGAGGTGCGGCCCAGGTACAGGGAGTTCTGGTCCATGAGGAGGTCCAGACCGTCACGGCGGATGTGAATGTAGCGCGGCGTCAGGTCGTGCCGTGACCACTCCACCACCATGTCCCTGAGGTCTTTAACAGGGTCCAACTGACAGGGCAGAGTGACATCACTGCCAACAGACGATATGATTGGCTGAGAGGGAACGATCAGAGTATTCTGACCTGAGGAAAGAAAAGTGGCATTACAACACTGTATGATTGTGGTGAAAAAAATAAATCCCCGTTTTGTGTAAGCTCTGCACACCTGACTGGGCGACAGGTGCGTAGGAGATGGAGCACTTTGTCTGAAGAATAAAGGAAACTCCCGCACACTGTCTCACTCTTAATGCAATTTATTCCACACACAACGTTTCGGTCGCTCTGACCTTCCTCAGGTACCTGAGGACGGTCAGAGCGAAGGTATTCTTAAAGAAAAATAAATAAAAATGAAATGCCAATCTTTTATCAGTTAATAATTTCATGAGTTGAATTGTTTACCACTGGTGACCAACTCAAACATCCACATTTGTAACACACATCCCCAGCACAGCTCCCACCAAAATGACTGGGACTTGCCACAAATAACAGATAATGCATCAACAGTGACTTTAAGATACTCAAAGAACTGTCATTTAATTGTGTTTAGCCTTTACTTACCCCAGCAAAAGTGAGTCTGCATGAGTAAAAACACAGAGAGCAGCTCCACATCCATAGTGACTCTCTGGGAAAGAAGGAAGAGCGAAAGTGAAATGACGTCATGACACTGGATCTGACAGACCAGCTGTTTAACTGTAATGTTGAAGTAAAGTAAAACTAAGGCTACAAACAGTATGAGTGTGGTAGAAAATTAACTTTCAAATCAGTGATTCAAGTATTATTATCACTGTTGTAATTTATAAACACAGCCTATAGGTCTACTCAGGTTATTAGAAATGGAAATGTGACTATAAATGAAAGTGAAAGTAAAACAAAACAAAAAAACAAGAACCGAATTCAAAAAACAACTTTTATCCTGTCTTTGATTGAAACAGTCCCATCACAGTCACAGTGGTGTTCACATGTTACATGCACATACAAGGATCATTATAATGACACCGTTTTCATCAGGACAGGACACATTTTTTACTGGATGTTTTTGGCTGCAGAAAAAATGACATAACTACAGTAGACTATTGATCGTGTTAGAAAATCAAATCTTATCTACCTGTTTTGTTAGAGGTTTAATTCCTTCAGTTAAGTGCAGTGTAGAGTCCGTGAATCTCAGGATCAGACTCTGATAGCGCCTCGCCCCTGGTTTTTTTGGCGCTTTGGCCCCTCCTCCAGCAGACTGCACTTCTCTGGACTCAGTATTTTTTAATTTTTATTTGACGTTTTTTTGACCCCCAGCTCCTGAAACAACGGATGGAAAATAATCTTTGGCTATAATGTGTCTTTATTTTCATGTTGAGTCATGTCTGTTCATAAACATGCATTGTCCCATAAAATAAAATAAAATAAAAGTCTAAGCTTTGGACCAGTGTAAAATGTTAATTATGTTGAGAAGTGGGAGTTTAAATAATCGACTAAAATGGGCATAACATGCATAACTCAGGTGTAAAACACACTAACCTGCGGCCAGATAAAAGAATATATTCTATTTTTACGTGTCAGTGAAAGCACCACGTGATGACGCATCAGTCATGTGACCGCCTCGACCAATCACGTGCTTAGTATCGCTCCACACAGTGATGCTCCTCCCCCTCAGGAAGTGAGGAAACGACAGAAGAGCCGCGCAGGTGTCAATCCGCTGTTTGTGCTATTATCCCGTGTCCTAAAACTCCTCTACATGTTGTGATCTTATAGGAGCCTTTAACATCGCCCTGAGACCGGTATAAACGCGGGATTTGATGAGTCTGTTTGTTTGTTGGAGCATTAGCATCACAACACTCTGCACCACGTTTCACCTGTTCATATATCACGGGGCATTGTCATTGTAATATGGCCTATTTATAAGATCATTTTAAGACAATGTGGCCTTTTGTTTCCTTGGCTAAAGCAGTTTAAAGTCAAGTGTCTTTTTGTTTCAACGCTGTGTTTATTCAGTACACTTAAGTATTGAGCCATTTATGCAAATTGACTTTATACTTGAAACTTGATATGTGAACACTGACTGCTAATGAAGACATGAACTAAACTAAGCTAATGCTAAATAATAGATATTACATTTTGTTACAAGTTGGTCCTGTCTGTTCTAACACAGGCCGTGTGTGTGTCCAGGTGTGTCCAGGTGTGTCCAGGTGTGTCCATGTTGGGCACCACATGCGATGGTGAGCCAAGAGCTCTACAAAGAACCAGAACATCACACATTCAACTCACCATCCTTCTGTGGTCTGGTAGGAGACTGTTGCAGCCTGTCACTCCCAAAACCTCAGTCACAGTCACACAACCACATCCTCAAGGACTCTGTCAACACACGGACAATCTGGATTAACCTGTGGACATTTAAGCCCACATCGCTGTGGCAGAGCTTTTTCATTTATTGTGAATTTATTTTATTTGTGAGCCTCCTGTTTTGGGGAGTTGTTCATTCATCGGCTTCTTATTGTTGCATTGTGTTTGTTGTGAATCAAACTCTGTGAATAATTCTCAAAGGGAACATAATTTGTCTTAAAGATTAAATATTAAGACAACATTTTTTCAAACTTGTCCTTTTATTTACTCTGCAGATCTGTAAATATTGGATACTTGTTTGTCTGTTTTTCACTGTTTCAATATATGGCACCAGCCACTTAAACATAAATCTCTGTGTCTGTCTGTTACACGGCTCTCCCACCTCCCAGAGCCACTGCCTAATTCTTCTGGTGTAGCTCAACCCAAAATCTAAATACAAATTCTCTCTTTTCTTCGTGGCATGTACCAGGTGTGTGCTACACACGGCGCTGGCAAAATAATTATTACAATCTCACGCAAAAACTCTATGTAAACAGAGAGGTTGACTACGAGTAAACAGCACCTTCATAAGTGAAAAGGCAAATTAAACTGTCACTGTCCAAACTCCAGGTAACTCAATACACGCCGGTGGTGGAAGAAGTACTACTTTTTTGTACTTAACTAAAAGTACAGGTAATGGAGCAAAAAAATAAAAAATACAGCAACAGTAAAAGTATCACATGAAAAAAAAAAATCTACTTTAGTAAAAGTATTAAAGAACCAGTTTTAAAATGTACTTATGTACTTAAAATGATAAATTTTGATAAAGTTGAATTTTGTTCAACAGAAACAATTGATTCAATAGATTTTTTTCTATCGGTTTTTATTTGTAAAATAAACCCTCAGCCTTTTCAGCAGGTCTCAAACAATATTAAAAATATGTTTTCAGTCCTGCTCAAAAATGTAGTGAAGTAGAAAGTACAGATACTGCTCTTAGATGTAGTGAAGTAAAAGTAAAAGAATATCCACTTTAAAGTCTAAAAGTAAAGTACAGATACCTCAAGTTTTTACTTTACAGTACTTTGCTACTTGATGAAGTTTCACCACTGTTTCACACTTTGTACTTTTTAGTGTTGCATAAAATGACGTATAATTCAAATAAAATAATTAGTTAATTTTTTTTTTTAAATGGTCACATCGGACACCATGTCTCAGTGGATCAGACGTACAGCCCTGAGACTGACAGGAGTCACACTTTTGGTCCTGTCATTATATAACACACTGTATAATGTCCCTGCTCCACTACTGCACAGACAAGAATCCTGCACAGACAAGACTCCTCTACAAACTGTGAGCATTTCATTGTATTTATGAGTAATGATTTTATTGTTGGAAGTGAAAGGAACACTGTAACTTTTCTGATAGTTGGATCTGCCGTTATGTCTATATATTGCTTGGCCTGATGTTCCACTGTGGCATTAAACTTACCTATGCTGAATTTGTTCAATTGCAGGGTTTTTTTTAAATACATTTTGTTCCTAAAAAGATAAAGAAAACACATTCTTACAGTGAGCGGGTTTGCCTCTCCACAGATCTGACCTGTAACTTGTCCTGTTTGTGTTGCCGGGGCGAGATGTTTATTGCCATAATGGAACATTCTAGGCAAAGCAATAATATCTCCATGGAGACGAGCAGATCCTCCATCACAAAAGTTACACTGTGTAGCTTTGAGGATGGAACCCACAACCTGCATAATCTGTAAAATCCTCCAGATGAGACAATGACTGGACCAAGACTTAAGGCTCAAGATCTTGAGCCTGGATCCCTGCTCCTGACAGGCTGCCCCAGCAGCAGCACTGAAGGACAGGTCACATGCAGAGGATAAAGTGAACCTCACCTTATTAAACCAAAGGACACAGGCCTCCATCCTGCAGTGTCACTGGAGTTAAACCTGTGAGGACCAGTGTGGACGAGCTCAGTGCTGCCTCTGAGGACCTGTCCCAACAAGCAGCTTGGTCAGACTGAAGATGATCAGCGTAATATGGGTCTGGATGTTAATTATTATCGACAATGTATATTTTAATTGTAGTTCAATATGTTTCATAGTGTATTGTAACCCACGTGACCTAAATTGCCCCACCCATTACCGCACCGGTGAGCTCAAAATTACCTGGCGTGCCCCTGTCACCTCCTGCTCTGGCGCTCCCGCTGCTGCTCGCTGTGGCTCGTGCTGGTCGTGCTCTGGAGTCGGCGTGCTCATCATTTTGTGCCTAAAATCTGATTCTACTGTTTTCATACTACGCATTCAACCCTCCACTCAGGGTTCAGATGTATATATATATATATATATATATACACGTCTAATATAAATGTCTATTATTAGCATTATTATTGCATTTCTAACATATACATAGAACAAATAATACAATCATTGATATTTCTCTAATCTCTGCTCTCAAATAAAACTGTAAAAGCACAAGAGGAGCTTCAGTAAGATCTGCTCTCACTGACTGGAGTTTACTTGGTGTTTTATAATAATAATAATAATAATAATGCCTTACATTTGTAATGCGCTTTATCAAAGCCTCTCAAAGCGCTACACTGAAGTCATTATTCGTTCACTCCACACTTTAATCTGACAATAGTTCATCCATGGACAATGTAGAAATTTATCCACGAGTTTCACAGTAATAAAAACATCAGACTGATGCCAGAGCTTTTAACTGTTCGAAATATTCTTCTTCTGATCAGAGAAAAGTCCTCACAATGTTTCCCATAAACATGAAGCTGAAACCTGAATCGAGGCCGTCCTTTAACTGCACCAATGGTTTTTACTTTTGATGGAGCTTTTAAACTAATGAACCTGCCTTCTCTGAGTCGTGTGGAGTATGAGGCACGAGAGGAGCAAATAAATCTCTGTCATGTGACTTAATCACCACAGAAACTCCCAAAGTCATGTTGGTGTCAGAAGTGGGATCAGTCCTAAAGCGAGTTACTTTTCAACACCAGATGGCACAAAACACACATTTTTACCAGTCAAACAGCAAAACATTTCAAGTATCAAAAAAATCATCATTTTTATTTGAATCCAGTGAATGAAATGAAACTTTCCACAGTAAAAAGCAGTTAACAAAACCAAACTTAACAGTGTATAAAACCAGTCATTACATGTCTTATATAAGATATAAAAGTTGCCTATTTGCCATCTCCTACAAAAAAATAAAAAATATAAATTTTGTTTAACCCTTCTTTCACTTTTGCATTTTCGTGTTCAGTTGTTGAAACTTTAAAGATAATGTCACAGTCTCAATAAACAGGAGTGAAACACTGAGCTGAGTCAGTGAGGAGTAAAGATGAACAGAACTGTCATATTTTCAGTCACATTTTCACTGAGATGAAAACAGTATCATTAGTCTGACATATGTAAATATTCACTACTGACTTAGAAGGAGCTTTTTCAAACCTGTATTTCAGTGTTTATTCAGATATTATTTATATTGTAAATTATAATGATATTATAAAGTTTATTGACTTCACCAAAACTGTTTGTCAGAGTTTTGCATTTTGAGTTTTGAGTGTTGCTGGTGGTGGAGAGGTCAACAGTGCAGATTGGAGGTCAGTAATATAAAAACATAGTTATTTAGATGGATTTTAATTTTTTTTGTTTGGCATGATGCACCACTTATTTTTGTTCTTGAGCAGAAGTGCTCTGTTCACTTGTATTTGTAGCTCTTGGTTCGTCATCTTTCATCCCCTGGGCCGGCAGCTCCGCTCTCTGCTCCTGAGGGTTTGCTGGTTTTTGAGGACTGAGGTTCATATTCTCTGCACTGGTCTCATCATGAGCCTCAATCCTGGTTTCCTGTTTCTTCTCCTCCTCTTTCTTCTTTTCCTCCTGTTTTTGCACCAGTTTTGTGAAATGCTTCACGTCTCCGTCCAGCTTCCCTTTCCTCTCACTGTTTTTCAAAAGGAGCTTCTCAATTTTAGACATTTCTGTGTCAACACCTGTAATAATGTTCTCAAACTCTTGAATTTGTTTCTGCATTTTCTTAATTTTTTCCTCTTTATTAGATTCAATCTTCATATTCGTCTTCTCCTTCTTCTTCAAGTCGGTGCTGAGTTGATACTTATATTGATTTAGTTTTTCTTTTAGCTTCATTAGAAACTCCTTTGTTCCTGTTAGTTCCTCACTCAACTCTTCTGCAGACTTCTTCTCTTCTCTAATCTTCTCTAATTGCTCCTTGTATTCAGTCAGTTTGTCGTCTCCTCTGTGGATTTTCTCCTCTTGTTTTTCCCTCATCATTGGCTCAGCTTCTTCACAGTCTTTAGGTTTGTTCTCTTTAGGTTTGTTCTCTTTAGGTTTGTTCTCTATAGTCTTGGTTTCTGTGGGAGAAGTTCATCAGTTTAAATCTTTGCTTTTTCTAAAACATTTCTATCATTTCAGATCCATCTTCTCCACCTGACACAGAGCTCTACTTTGAGCTTTTTTTTATTCAGGTGAAGTGGATCAGTTCAGTTCTGTGTCACATTTAAAGTGCTGATGCCACAGAGTCACAAAACTACATCAGAACGTCTGAAATAATATTAGGAGCAACTGTCAAATCTGAACTTACTGTTGACGTGAAACTTCCACACGGCAAAGCAAAGGCAACAGCAGCAGCAACGAGACACAGCAGCAAACTAAAGAGGACCCAGGCCACAGAGCACGAGGGACAGGCCTCCAGGAACTCATCTGAACACAGCAACATTCATGTCTCAGACACAGAGTCGGGTTTAAACAAAACCCTTGATCCAGTAAACTCCATGTCAGGTCTGATACAGTCGTCTATAGACTATGATAAATGTACCATCTGAAAACCATCAGACTCCGTCTCTGAGCCTGAAACACACGTGTGTCAGAGTCTGTGTGATGATGTGTCCTGACCTGTGATGCTGAGCTGGGCCTCTCTGCTCTGGCCGCTCTCCTGTTGTCTCACTCTGCAGGTGAACGTGTTGCCGAGCCTCTGCTCCACACTCAGTCTGCTGCTCACACTGAACAGCTCCTCGCTCGCTCCTCTCTGAGCCTCAGTCCTGAGCAGAACCGTCCCCTCTGAGTCCAGCCACTCCAGCTCCGGCTCCGGGTACCAGCCCCTGGACTCACACCTCAGCACGGAGAGACCCCGAGCGCTCTTTGGTCAGGCTCATCGAGGGAGGGGCCACGGACACTGAGGACAGAGGAGCACACAATAACAATTACAGTTATCAGTACAATAATCTGAAAAGAATACTGAAAATTCCCTCTTCTTATTTTTAACATAATAAGAATACAACTGTTACAGAGCAAGACGTTTAAAATTAAACTTTTTTAAACACTCACCGACCAGCAGAGTGACCTCTGCTTTGACATTAACCAGGGGGATGTAGCAGCTGTACTTGCCCCTGTCACCGAGTCTGACTCGGGCCAGTCTCAGGGACATGTCCCCCTGCTGCAGCCGGCTCTCGGACACAGAGGTGCGGCCCAGGTACAGGGAGTTCTGGTCCATGAGGAAGTCCAGACCGTCGCGGCGGATGTGGATGTAGCGCGGCGTCAGGTCGTGCCGTGACCACTCCACCACCATGTCCCTGAGGTCTTTAACAGGGTCCAACTGACAGGGCAGAGTGACATCACTGCCAACGGACGCTGTGATTGGCTGAGAGGGAACGATCAGTGTATTCTGACCTGAGGAAAGATAATTGGCATTACATCATTGTTGGGCCGACTGTGGCTGTAGTGGTTAAGCGTTCGCCCACAAACCCAAACGTTGGTCGTTCTCAGCTCCAACCAGGGCATGTTATCATTATATCCTTGAGCAATACACTTCACCCTCCTAGTCTGTGTATGATTGTGGTGTGTGAGAGGGGAGAGTTCAGCAGAGAGTGTCCAAAAAATTAAAAAAATTACATACAATAAATATTTTATCAGTTGGCACTAAAATGAGTGTCTGTTTGAGTTGATGTCTCTAACTCCCCAGCACAGCTCCCACCAAAATGACTGAGACTTTAACAGTGACTTTAAGATACTCAAAGAACTGTCATTTAATTGTGTTTAGCCTTTACTTACCCCAGCAAAAGTGAGTCTGCATGAGTAAAAACACAGAGAGCAGCTCCACATCCATAATGACTCTCTGGGAAAGAAGGAAGAGCGAAAGTGAAATGACCTCGTGACACTGGATCTGACAGACCAGCTGTTTAACTGTAATGTTGAAATAAAGTAAAACTAAGGCTACAAACAGTATGAGTGTGGTAGAAAATTAACTTTCAAATCAGTGATTCAAATATTATTATCACTGTTGTAATTTATAAACACAGCCTATAGGTCTACTCAGGTTATTAGAAATGGAAATGTGACTATAAATGAAAGTGAAAGTAAAATAATACACAATTTAAATAAAAAACTTTTATCCTGTCTTTGATTGAAACAGTCCCATCACAGTCACAGTGGTTTTCACATGTTACATGCACATACAAGGATCATTATAATGACACAGTTTTCATCAGGACAGGACACTTTCTTTACTGGATGTTTTTGGCTGCAGAAAAAAAAATGACATAACTACAGTAGACTATTGATCGTGTTAGAAAATCTAAATCTTATCTACCTGTTTTGTTAGAGGTTTAATTCCTTCGGTTAAGTGCAGTGTAGAGTCCGTGAATCTCAGGATCAGACTCTGATAGCGCCTCGCCCCTGGTTTATGGTCCCTTTGGCCCCTCCTCCAGACAGACTACACTTGTCTGGACTTTGTAGTTTGTATAGTCTATGGAGCAGTAAAAAAAAATGTGATTATGTTAAGAAATTAGGAGAACCATCTTTCAAAAAGGCAGGTAGCTAAGGACATGATCTGGAAAATGGTTGCTGCAGGGTTAATTGAAAGGGCCAACCCTCCAATTTGGAGCCATCCAGGGTGATAGTTTTGTGTAGCCTAGCGTGATGACGTTGATGACGCCCTTGACTATATCTGCGGTTCAAGCTGGTTCAGCTCCCTCAACATGCGCAGTGGGTATTGGCAGGTGGATCGGGCACCCAAAGCAAGGGCCAAGGCGGCCTTCACGTTTGGGCAGGGACTGTGGCTGTTTAATGTGATGCTATTTGGCCTCTGCAATGCACCGGACACGTTTGAGCGGCTCATGGAGCAGATACTGAAAAACATGTGGGCAGTGCTCAGGGAGTGGCAACAGAGAAGGTGACAGCCGTCCAGCACTGGCCTACCTCAGCTAACATCCATGAGCTCCACAGTTTTTGGGATCTAGCATCCTACTATCGCCACTTTGTCAAGAACTTTGCCTGTAATGCTAGACCACTACATCATCTGATGGACAAGAGCCTTTCATTTGGAGTCACAGTTGTGCTACTGCATTCAATCACCTAAAAATGGCCCTACATTTTGGACACTGATGCCAGTGGAGCAGAAATCTGCACTGTCCTCTTTCAGTAGGGAAGTGAAGGGGAACGGGTGGTGGGATTCTTTAGTTGTGCCTTGAGCAACGAAGAGAGGAACTATTACGTCAAGCGATGAGAACTGTTGGTTGTGGTGGCTACGGTTCATCACTTCCACCCCTATTTATATGGCAACAAGTTGCTCCTGCACATTGATCATGCATCAATGATCTGGGTTTTAAGCTTCAAACAGTCAGAGGGGCAGGTGGCTTAATTGCTGGAAGTCCTTCAGATCTAACAACAGACCTCTTTGGGGCCCTGTTCTTGTCCCCAGACCAACTGCAATGTTTACAGGAGTCCGATACAATGCTGGAACTGGTCAAGAAGTGGCTGCAGTTGGATAGACCTCCTTAAGGGCCAGTAGTGTCCCCCATGGTAAAGATGTTAAGATCTATTACTCTTCAGTGGTGCAACACTGAGCTCCACAGTGGCTGAATGAATCGAATCCCAGGTGTTCAGTGAGGTCTGTCAGCTGCTTGGAGTGAAGAAGACACAAACAACATCTCTCCTTCCACAGAGTGATGGGTCGGTGGAGAGGTTTAATTAGACTCTGACAACTCAGCTTGTGATGATTATCGGTAAACATTGGCAAAACTGGGATGTGCACCTACCCTTAGTTCTGAGGGCCTCCCAAACAGCAGTCCAAGAGTCAAGCAATAGCAGTAATAATAAATAACAAGAAGAAGAAGAAGGAGGAGGAGGAGGAGGAGGATTATTATTATTATTATTATTATTATTATTATTATTATAATAATAATTATTATTAATATATTAATATTATTATTATTATTATTATTATTATCATAATATTATTATAATAATATAATAATAATAATAATAGTAATAATTCTCTCGGCAGTTACGTCGTTACTGGCTCGGGCCAAATAACGCCTGAAATTTTTTTTAGCTCATTTATTTACTTTTTTTTTTTATTTTTCCGCCTGCTCCTCCGTCACTTCCGGTCTCCGTCTGAAGCAAAACAAACTGGTTAGCATCGTTAGCATCTTTAGCATCAGCGGCTCCGAAATGAAACCACCGCCGAACCAGGAGCTAAAACGGGACAAATCATCAAATCGAGCGCACAACATTCACACCAGAGGCTAAAACTGTTAAACTAATGTCTATGGGATAGCATCTACCGCTTCACCATGAATTTACGAGGACTTTTTCAGGACTTCAACCCCAGGTACTGTTAGCCGTGTGCTAGCGACTCAGCCAGATCCGTTTCACTTTGTAGTTTTATCGTTTTGACTACAAATACAACAGCAATGAAAACATATAAAACACATAATTCTTTAAATATGGGTGGGCATGGAATTGTAAAATAATTATCCCAAAGAAAATTAAAACTGTTTATAAAAGGTGGCTAAGCTAACCTGCTAATGCTACAAATGTATGCAGGCCAAGAATCTCAACAAAGTGCAAGTTTTAACATTTTTTGTAACTTGACAGTGGGTTTATATTTATATTTATGTCCACTTGTAGCGTGTGAGTTAAGAAATTGGTGAATAAACGTTCGTTGAAGCTAATCTTACAAGCTAACAATCTAGCATTCACTGTTGCCATGTACTAAAATGAGTTAAAGTACTCAAAGTAAGGTCTCTAAAGTAATATTTTGTTTTAAGTTCATTATTACAGTTTGTTATCTTTCCAAAGTTTGAGCAAACCACACAATTTTCCCAGTTTTTGTAATTTTTTTGTCAAGTCGTTTGCAAAATCTTCTATTTTTTCCATTTTCTATTTCATTTATTGATTTTCTCTTCACCTTATACATGATGTGGAGCTCAAACTTCATACATTTACTGACAAAGTAAAGTATACATAAATGTGTCAGGAAGAGGACAGTTCACTGGTGGAGAGAATGAGCTCCCATCAAAACGGCACCCAAGCTACAACTTATTTTGAGCTTCTTTTTACTGAATTAAAGCTATAATTGTATAATTGGACACGTAGGAAGGTATTTTTCTCTTTGATCTACAGTGTGACTGTTTGTGCAACCAGACATAGCCTGGTATTTGTCACCAGTGGCCCCCACGTCACTAACTAACATGACTGAAGCTATTTAAGTGACAGCAAAAATACCTGATTAAAATAAATCAGAAACATGTAGTACAGGGGTCTCCAACCTGTAGATTGGGAGCTGCCAGTAGCTCTCCATCCGCTTACAGGTAGATCGTAAAGGGATTTCTGAATTATACGTATTGTGCTGAATCAACAAAAATTGATGAATTAATGTGATGATAAATGTATCATTTTGATGCCTGACTTTCTGCACTAATAAATGGATAACGTTTTATGCTTTATAGGCATCGAACTGTATCTCATCAAAGGTTTTCCGTGTCACTTATCTATTCTCTATTTCTTGCAACCTCTAAACTTAATACCTCTCTGACATTTCTGTTTTGTAAAGGTAGCTCACGGAGGAAAAAGCTTTGGAGACCCCTGATCTAGTGTAATCTTCCAAACAAACTATACTACTGCACTTTTTTGGTTAATTTTATTTGCATGTTTTAAGTTTTGAGCGATATTTGACCCTCAGCCTGGACCTTTATAGTCATATTTTTGTACATTCCTGATGCACTGTAAAATTACATCTGAATATTGTCATTGAGATCGCGCTAAGAATATGGAGGTATAAGTTTTTGTCAGTGTTGCCCATTCATATACTTATAAACATATGAATACAGGAATACAAGCCCTAGCCCTCAGCGAGAGAAGGACACTGTCTGAAAACACGATCTTTCTGTATCCACAGTAAGTTCCTGATCTACTGCTGCCTGCTCCTGTTCTCGGTGCTGTTGGCCCTGAGGTTGGATGGACTCATTCAGTGGAGTTATTGGGCTGTGTTCGCTCCCATCTGGCTCTGGAAGCTCATGGTGATCATCGGAGCGTCTGTGGGGACCGGAGTGTGGGCGCACAACCCTCAGTACAGGTAACGGCAACACAAAAACAATATGGTATTAAATAGCACTTTTTCATCAGTTTAGTCATTTTTATGGGGTTTAAATGTATGGATACTCTGCAGTGACATACCGTTGGGGGTGTTTTTTTTTTTTTTTTATCTATTTCTATGGCGGAATGTTCAGCAGAGTCTGTAGTGACACATTAGCACAGCTAAACACACATTAGCAAACACAGCCAAAAAAGTTTTTTTCTGAAAACTCAAGAAAAAATACAAAATGGATTTAAACAGCACATTTTCAGGAGCCTGTGGTCAATCTGAGCGTTCATGGTCCTGTTCAGGAGTTTGATTTTACACAAAAAGATGAGAGTGACGGACCAAAAATCTGTTGGCTAATGCTAGCTAGCTTGCGACTGGAATGTTATTTGAGAGGGATTTATTTAACAGCACAAATAATCACCTCACCTTTTGTAGATAAGTCAGGTCGAATTGTGTTAAAATAAAGCTGAGAAGTCTAACTGGAGTAACAGAGCTTCAGACAGAGCCTCCAGTTAGGATCACACCCCAAGGAATGTTTATGACATCATCTGCAAAGTATCAATGTGGTGTATTTTTGTCATAATGTGGATCTCTGGGAATGTTTGTCTTCATTTACACATTTGATCAGTTTTTTGTGTTAGTCCAGGTTTGTAACTAATACAGAAATAGTGTAGTTATATTTTAGATCTGGTTTATCCCTAATTTAGTCCTAGATATCTCCTTTTTTAAACTTGATTAAGATCGGATGGTACCCAGAATATAACATTTGAGAATCACTGATCTAAAACTCACGTCCAAAGGCTGTGACATTGTTAAACCAAAATGTAAAAAAAACAAACTAAAAAAAAGCACTTTATTCCTAAATAGTCTAGACGTCTTCAGTCGCCTTCTGTCAATCAAAAAATGTATTTTATAAATATCAATGTACAATAGAAATAGTAGTTTGACTAATGACTCTCTCTCTCCTCTCCTCTCTCCCATCCCCCCCTTTCTCTCTCCTCTCTCTTTTCACCCTTCCTCTCTCCCTCTCACCTCTCTCAACCCCTTTATCTTTTTCCTTATCCTCCTCTCTCCCTCACTCATTCTCTCTCTCTTTTTCTCTTTTTCCCCCTCTCTCTCTGTTTACCTCTTTTTCACCCTCTCCCCCTCTCCCCCTCTCTCCCCTGTCTCTCTCTCTCTCCTGTCTCTCTCTCTCTCTTGTTTCTTCTGCCCCTGGGTCTCTCACCCTCTCTCTTCCCTCTCTCTGTCCCCTTCTCCCCCTCTCTCCCCGTCTCTCTCTCCTTTCTTCTTCCCCTCTGTTCTCTCTCCCCTCTCTCCCTCTCTCTCTCCCTCGTTCCTCTCTCAGGGCGGAGGGTGAGACGTGTGTGGAGTTTAAGGCGATGCTGATCGCAGTGGGCCTTCACGTGCTGCTGTTGATGTTTGAGGTGTTGGTGTGTGATCGAGTGGCGCGCGGGTCGTACTTCTGGCTGCTCGTCTTCATGCCGCTGTTCTTCGTGTCTCCGGTGTCTGTGGCCGCCTGCGTTT
Source organism: Periophthalmus modestus (assembly GCA_019594935.1). NCBI lineage: Eukaryota > Metazoa > Chordata > Actinopteri > Gobiiformes > Gobiidae > Periophthalmus > Periophthalmus modestus. The sequence goes on along the minus strand of JAIEZT010000449.1, from coordinate 422,758 downwards.
GGGGCTTCAGGCACGACCGCTCTTTAGAGGTGAGACTAGTGTTTGCACGATACTAAAATTTCAAACTCGATACAAAGGAATAGATTCATTACCAATTCCGATAAAAACATACACGATTTAGACAACAGAATGTGATTTTCAGCATTAAATAGTAGTAATTTCCCAAGTGTCCTTATATCTGTGTAATCCCTCAGTGTCCAGGTAGGTTCCATAGTGGTCCTTCGGTGTGTTTCTAGTCTATTTGGTCTTGTACAGTGCATTTTTTGTTAATTCAAACTCCCCATTTGGCTAACAGGACTTCAACAGCTTCCAAAAAAGTTGAATTTTGTAAGGAATCTTGGCTATTTTCACACTATAAACTTAAAAAAAAGTTAAAATCCTCAAAGCCCTAAACATTAGCTTTGTAACTCGCCCTGCCCTTGGCCCGTGGCAGCTCTGCTCTAGAAGCTTTTGCTCTGATTGGTCAGAACTGATTATGTGGTGCATGTTTCTGAGGTCACCCGGGAGACACTCGCCCCTGCTGAGGAAATAATGCAGAAGAAAACATAGTACTTGGCATCTCACACCAATGAGCTCAGGCCATTAAAAACAACACAAACCCACAAAAAAACTTAACTAAAAACTAAAATTCACAAAAATGTAATAGGCCTTTAATATTAATTCTGCCTGGACTTTTTTTTTTAAAACCTAATAATATGTCCCTAAATCTCATTTTTAGTGAGAAATGTTTCAGTTTTGACATGGAGATTGTCAAAACCCTAAAGATGCTCATTCTGCTGTCTATCAGATTATCCATCCACACACTAGCTGTACAGAACAGTATTTACTGTTGTTCCCCTGTGCAGAGCTTGTTCCCACTTATAAGAGAGTGGATCAGACAGAGGCCAAAAGAACAGCGCCTCAGCTCCACCTTTTGTCTGTGCTCCAAAGCTTCACTCACAGAATGTTAGAGTTTGACCCTAACACAGATCTCCTCTTGTGTTTTCAGCTGGAGGTCTCTGCTCAGTGAACATTCTGCAGTTCATCTTTATCGCTCTGAGACTCGACAGAATCATAAACTGGCCCTGGCTGGTGAGAAAACGACATGGATCAGTCGTTTTTAAAGGACCTGTGCCTGATTTTATGTATTAGAGCAGAATTTCTTGCTCCAGTACGGATGTGTTGTATAAGCAGCTCTTGAGAACAAAGTCTATTGTGTGCTGTCTTCATCTAATTAGAAAACATTGTTATTGTCTGATAGGTTAGCATGCTAGTTGTTGTTAGCTTTACTGTCACTGCAAAACTCCTCTCTGGTCTGTGAAAGTTGTGAAAAGTACTTGTAAACTTATTGTGAAGAGTAATTATGATGCTCTGAATGCATCACGTAAGTGAAGAATAACTGGACCACAACAGTTTAAAATGAGCTATTTCTGTTTTTCACATTAAAATCTAAGTAAAAAATCTAACAAAAAAAAAAAACTGTAAAAATATTGATTCTTTGCAGCTGATGGCATAAAAACTCTGTGGGTGTGATGCTAACCGTCTGGAGTGGCGTTTGGAGCTAATCTTATATTTTTTTAACACAATCTTAACAGAAAGAGCTGACTTAGCTGGAACAACCACAGGTGACATGATTTGTGCCGTTAAACTAGTATCTCAGACATAAAATTGCAGTCACAAGCTAGCTAGCATTAGCCGACAGTTCTGCAGTTAGTCACGCTCACCTTTTTTGTTCAAAAACGAAAAACCTTAACCAACTAGTTTTCAGAAACCTTCATGGTCCTGTTAAGTCAGCATATATGTTCATAGTGTCGCCATGGTGAGCGCTGAATTTTCTGCCCTAGACGTACATGCAGAACCCCCCCACGTGTGGTGTCACTGCAGAGTATCAGTTAAATATTTGTGCGGTCTGTTTACGTCATACTCGTGTGCTCAGGTGGTGTGCGTTCCCCTGTGGATCCTCATGTCCTTCTTGTGCCTGGTCGTTCTGTATTACATCATCTGGTCCGTGCTGTTCCTCCGCTCCATCGACATCATCGCCGAGCAGCGCCGCACCCACATCACCATGGCGATCAGCTGGATGACCATCGTCGTGCCCCTGCTCACCTTCGAGGTAAACCCCGCGCAACAAAAACAGTCATAAATGTGCTATATCCTGCATTATACGGCATTTTAGGTTATTCATGCATGTTTGAGTAATCTAGTGATCTCTCCTGGTCTCTATTCAAATCGTTACAGTTAGCAGTCCAAGAAATGAAGGTGAAAACATGTTAATAGATTTTTCTGGAATATAACATAACCAATAATATCAAAATGGGGCAAATTTATCCACTTGAGCCACATCCCTTTTTTAAACTTTACAAACTTTGGGTTAAAGAGCCTCCATGCAGCATAGCCTTGGTTGCCAGGACAACGGGACTGTACTTCCGGGTCACATCTTTACCTCAGTTTGTTATATATTTTTAACTTTTTCAATTGAAGAAAAAACAGTACTTGGATGAGAGTGTGGTCTGTGAATTCATATTGTATATTTCGTTTTTTGGACATACAAATGGGGCCATAGAGACGTTTTTAATCAGTCTTGGTTTCAAAGCACAGAAGAAAAACGGCCCCAGTTTAGACACGAGCGCTCACAGGGGGACTAAACTCACCTGAGGAGCTCGGACTTTGCAGAATCACAGGAGGTTAAAGTCAAGAGAGAATTTGTAGAGATAAGCTGTGTGCATTGTGTTCTGCGTCCTGATTGGCTGAGGGACTGTGGACCATTGTGTTCTGTGTCCTGATTGGCTGAGGGACTGTAGACCATTGTGTTCTGCGTCCTGATTGGCTGAGGGACTGTAGACCATTGTGTTCTGTGTCCTGATTGGCTGAGGGACTGTAGACCATTGTGTTCTGCGTCCTGATTGGCTGAGGGACTGTGGACCATTGTGTTCTGCGTCCTGATTGGCCGAGGGACTGTAGACCATTGTCCATCAGTCTCCTCCGTGTCTCCTGTACAGTACAGAATGTGTCAAACAAATTTACATAAATGTTGTGACTCTGAAGTGCATTCGGACACAGCCTTGAATGATTCTTACAGGACGAGGAACACAGACGATGTTTGTAACTATTACAATTAACCCGAGGTCCCAAGGTGAAACTAATCTGTGTGAATAAGGTTTAAGAGTGAGTTCTGTCAGGGGTTTGTGTTGTTTTGGCTCCTGTCTCCAGCACATGTCTCTCAGTTTAACTAAGACTAACTATTGTTCTCTCCCTCTCCTCTCTCCCTCTCTCCTCCTCTCCTCTCTCTTTCTCCCCCTCTCTCTCTTGCCTCTCTCTGTTCAGATCCTGCTGGTTCACAAACTGGACGGACACAACAGTCTGAGTTACGTGTGTGTGTTTGTGCCTCTGTGGCTCTCTCTTCTCACTCTGATGGCCACGACCTTCGGACAAAAGGGAGGAAATCACTGTGAGTATCTGCTACTGCAAAGTAAAATACAAGTACTGCTACATGTACTACAAATACTCCTCCTCCTACTAGTGTTGTCTCGATACTAAAATACTAAATGAATGTGATTTATAACATTAAATCATAGGACTTTCTTTAATATTACCGTAGTCGTGGGAACATATTTTGGTTTGGCCACTTCCCTCGGTACTTACAAAATAAAAGTCTGTGTTTTTCCAGGTACGGAAGCAGTTTTATTGTGACGAGGTCTGACACTGACAGATTATTTAACACTGTGCAAATAACAGATAAAAACTGGTAATGGTTTCTGGCAGGTCTGTGGTAATTGCACTGAGTCTCCAGCAGAGGGCGCCTCTCACAGACTTGAATATTACCACATAGCACATGGTAATTTTTGTTCTCTCCTCCCCTCTCTCCCTCTTTCTTTCCCCCTCCTGCCCCTCTCTTTCTCATGCCCTTGCCCCCTCATCTCTCTCTCGTCTCTCTCCCTCTTCCCTTTCTTCCCTCCCGCCCTCTTTCCCTCCTATCTTTTCTCCCCTTCTTCTCTCATTTTCTCTTTTTCCATCACCCCCTCTCTCTCCTCTCCCTCTCGGCCCCTTTTTCTCTACCCCTTGTCCCTCCTTCTCTTCTCTCCTCTTTTTCCCTCTCTCTTCCTCTCCCCTCTCTCCATCCTCTGGGGTCTTTCCTTCTCTCTTCCTTTCCCCTATTTCTCTTGTCCTCCTTCCTTTCTCTATCTTCCTCTCTCTTTTTCTCTTCCTTTTCCCTTCTCCCTCTCTTTCTCTCTACTCTCTTTTTCTTCCATCTCCTATTTCACTCCTTCTCCTCTCTCTTCCCCCCTCACGCTCTCTGTCCACTCCGTCTCTCCTCTCTCTCTCTCGCTTCTGTCTTTCTTTCTCTCTCCTCTTCCTTTTCTCTCCTCTCTCATCCTTGTCTCTTCTCTCTCTTCCCTGGCCCTTTCTCACATCTGTCTCATCCTTCTTTCTCCCTCTCTCACTCCTCCCTTCCCTCTCCCCCCCCCCTCTCTCTTCTTTTTCTTTCTTCTCTCTCTCTCTCTCTCCCCTCTCTCTCTCCTTCTCTTTCTCTCCCTTTCCCTCTCACCTCCACCCTCTCTTCCATCTCTCCCACTTTCTCTCCTCCCTCCCTCTCTTCTTTCTCTCCTGCTCCATCTCTCTGCCTTCTCTCTTTCTTTCCCCTCTCTCTTCCTTCTCTCTCTTCTCTCCTGCTCGCTCTCTCTTCTTCTCTCCGCTCCCTTTCTCTCTTCCTTCTCTTCTTCTTTCCCTCTCTCCTATCTCACTCCCTCTCTCTCTTTCTCCTTACTCCCTCTCTCTTTCTCAGGGTGGTTCGGGATACGTAAAGACTTCTGTCACTTCCTCCTGGAGCTCCTCCCGTTCCTCCGCGAGTACGGGAACGTGTCGTACGACCTGCAGCGCTCGCAGGACCCGGAGACGCCCGACGACCTGCCGCCGTCCCGAGAAACGGCGCCGAAAATCGCACCAATGTTCCACAAAAAGACGGGAGTCGTGATCACGCAGAGCCCCGGGAAATACTTTGTCCCACCGCCAAAACTGTGCATCGACCTCCCCGACTAAAAACGGAAAAAGACGAGTAAAACACACGAGGAAACACAGGACCAGACAGACGTTTGGACACTTTTATTCACATTTTTGTTACGTCATAGTTTATTTTACACTGTAGAGTCTCACTGAAGGCGTCAAAACTATGAATGGACACGAACAGAATGTAGTAAAAAAAAAATAAACGCAAAATAACTAAAACTTTCATAACTGCTTTGCACTAAACGTCAAGAAAAAAAAGAGAAATGTGTCCAAACTTTTCCCTGGTCCTGTTTTTTTTTTTTTTTTTTCATCAAAATGCGACAATTTGGAAGAAATGTATTTGTTTATTAGCGGTTCAGTTCAAAAGTGAAACAGACTTGAGGATTTTGTTATTTTAAATTGAGAGGAGAAAAAAAAAAAACGAGTAATTGATACTTTGCAGTCACGTTGGGGGTGTTCTGTACAGGTGTCTATGGCAGAATGTACAACACATCGCCAAAAAGTTTTAAGATCTGTCTGAAAACTCACGAAAAAGTACAAAATGGAGCCTGTGATCAATGCAAGAATTTACCGTCCTGTTTAGGTGAACGTGACTAACTGGAAAACTGTTGGCTAACGCTAACGCTAGCTAGCTTACGACTGTAATGTTAAGCGTGAGAGACGTGTTTAACAGCACAAATCGTCTCGTCTGTCGTCGTCGTTTATGGTCAGATTGTGTTTTAAAAAAAAGCTCAAATTAAGGTCTAACTTAAGTAACGGAGCTTCAGACTTTAGACAGAGCAGTGCCTACAGCTAACATGACGCCCCCAGGGAATGTTAACAGCTGCAAAGTATCAATACTCTACAGGAAATATTCAAAAATATGATCCACAAATGTTGAACTTTATCGTTACCTGTTTGGGATCGGCTCCACAAACTTATATTCATCTTTTGGGTTGAATAATGTCACTTTTTCTGGGCTACTCTGACAAAAAAAATCACTTTTCTTTATTTATACCGACAGAGAAGACGTTGAACTTCGTGCCAGATTTTGTTTCATGTGGATAGACCCAGAAATGACAGAGATATTACCCATAAACCAGCTCCACACGTCTATAATGTGACAGTTAAACAGCAGAACACCACAGATCTGACCCGTCTCCAGCTCAGGTTAAACTGTAATGATGTGTTGTCATGGTAGCGCAACTTTGGTTTAAATCTCGCTTATTTTACTCCAGTTTGATGTCAAATTTTATCATTTTACTTCCTGGTTGGACATGAACAGCAGGTATGACATAAGTAGAGGTGATTAACTGTTACCTAGCAACCGTAAACGAGGGTTAAAGGTCATATTACGGGATTTTTCTGATCTATTTATCTGTTTTAATGTTTCCTCGTCACAAACAGACCTGGAGTTGTGTTTTTTTTGTTTCATTCACACGTTTAACACACAAACTCTGCAGATTTAGGTTCTTTGAGTTCTTCTCTCAAACTGAAAACACTGTTCCACCTTGTGATGTCATCAAGTGGTAAAACAGGAAGTGCTCCACTGTGTTTGTAAACTCCACCTTCACTAGAATCATTTGGATTATTTCAGACCTAGAATTGCCAATCTACTACTGAACTAAAGGTAAAAGTAACTGTTGAAAACTTGAAAACTACCACTTCATGACATCACAAGGTGGAACAGAGCGTTTTGAGCTTTGGAGATGTTACAGACTGATCATAAAGAGTTACTCAAATGTGTAAATGAAACAAAACACAACTCCAGGTCTGTTTTTGATAAAGTAACAACATTATAACACGACTTAACGCCACAAGAGTCACTTTTGTGTAAAATAAACCTTTAAAACTCACCAAATTTACACAACACTTATAATTTGACACTTCAAAATATATGCAAAGAGTTATCGCCCTAAAAATGCTCCTCACTTATAACTTCTGGAACGGTTTCTCCTCTACTTAAGTCATCAGTATGTTTTAGAAATCTGCTCTACTTCTTGTATTTTAATCTTTTCTTTTCACAAATTGCCACTAGTTTTGCCACGATACAATTTACAAACTCGATTTCGATGCTAAAAAACAGACTCAACACTTGATGCTGGTTTTGATGCACAAACGATCATTTTAAAAGCTGTTTTTTTTGGACGATATTGTAACTTTCAACACAAAACGACAGGACAAGGGTCAAAAGTATCGAAACTACTACTACACACACGGACCACTATGAACCTACTGCACACTGAGGGATTACACACATTTAAGACACGTGAGAATGGAAAAAAGTACTATTTAATGTTGAAAATCACCTTCTATTGTCTAAAAAAAGAGTTTTTATTATTTTTGTGGTATCCCTAGCGACGACAGTAACCTCCAAACTCTCTTCCGCCCCATTACAAACGACGAATCCGAAGCTTTTGAAAGGAACTTCTACAGATAAATACAGTTTCTTTTTCTCATGGATGGAGCTCTGGAGTGGACTCAAATATGTGAAAGGACCGACTACAGGCTGCTCTTGTGGCTGAACGCACCAAATATCACTTTTCACTGTGTTGCCAACTTCCAACTTTTGAGTTTTATCGACTTTTTTTAAGATGCAAAAAAAAAAAAAAAAGTGTCTGGATTTTGGGTTTTATTTCATCGGACGGGACCATCGAGGTGGAGTCGAGGTGGAGGCGGAGGGAAAAATAGCACTTTGTTTTGCTGTTTCACCCATTTTTGTATTTTTTTGTAAATATCAGTGACTTTTATTTAGGGACCACTGTAGAATAAAGATGGAGGAGATTTTTTGCTTTGAGAAAAGTGATTGTTTTGTGTTTATTTTTCTGAAACGGGCTGTGGGGCTTCAGGCATTAATCGATTAATCGGTTGATGGAGTTAGTCGATTATTCGATTAATAGAAGTACTTGATTTTATTATGTAAAAGTACAAAAAAACACTCAAGTAAAAGTATCACATGAAAAAATCTTATTGAAAAACTACATTTTTAAAGGAGTACTTCAAGAGTAAAAAGTAAAAGTTTTTTTTTTTTTTTTTTTATTGCTATACTTTTTACTTTTCAGTCCTGTTTAAAAACGTAGTGGAGTAGAAAGTACAGATACTGCTCTCAAATGTAGTGAAGTAAAAGTAAAAAGTATCCACTATGAAATTACTCAAGTACAGATACCTCAAGTTTTAAAGTACTTTACTACTTTTACTTCATGACGTCCCACCACTGACGATGGACAACAGCTGAAAAGTGAGTAAAAAGTCAGATTAAACTCATGATTCACAAGTTTAATCTGTGTTTATATAAATACTTTGTTTCCTAGTAATTTTTCCTGCATAAATAGTTGTTTTAGCATGAGCTCCCCCTGCTGGTCTAGTCTTGTAAGTGCAGTGTGGGTCAGATACAGATGCATCATAGTTTTGAGAGAGAATAGTTTTGCCACGCCCCTTTTTAGTCGACCAATCGATCAGCAGCACACGACTTAAGTCCAAGAATTTCTTTAGTCGACCACAGCTCTGAATAAAAAATGGCACAGACTGAGACAAAAAGTTCTATTTTATGCATCAACACACTGATATTTTGGCATTTGCAAAAAAATATATTTATTTTTTTTAATCAAATGAAATGTTTATTATTTTCAACAGAAATAAGTGGATGTTTTTAAGCAGCGTTTTTAAGTGCAAACAGTAATTCAAGTGTAAGATTTAACATCACAGACACAGTTTATGGAGCTCATGGTTTAAAAGACAAACTAGACTAAGGCTTTACTTCATGTCGGATCAAGGCCTGAGATCAGACTTGTCCTGGTTCTGACCCAGTTTAGTCCCGATGTGGTCCTGGTCTGGTCCTGGTTTTGACCTGCTTTGTTCTTGGTCTAGTCCTGTTTTATTGTGGTTTAGTCCCAGTTTAGTCCTCAAGTAGACTTGGTTAGTCCTGTTCTAGTCCAGTTCTTGTTTGTGATCTAGTCCTGGTCTTTAATCCTTGTTTGATCCCAGCTTAGTCCTGGTTTAGTCCTGGTCTCGTCCTGATTTAGTCCTGGTTTAGTCCTGGTTTAGTCCCGGTTTAGCCCCGGTCTCGTCCCGGTTCGGTCCCGGTCTCATCCTGGTCTAGTCCTGGTCTAGTCCTGGTCTAGTCCTGGTTTAGTCCTGGTCTCATCCTGGTCTAGTCCTGGTCTCGCCTTAGCGCAGACAAACGGAGCAGACTTTAGGTGAGGGGGCCTTTGGTGCAGTAAAGCTGGTAAACAGTTCGACTCAGAGCTGGACCCAAGTTTCTGAAAATGAAAATAAAACAGGTTAATTTAAACAGACAAATCTGTGTGAAATTACAACAAGAATATGTCAAATTAGAATTTCAGCTTTCTTTTCAAACAGAGAAAAAACATTATTCTCCATTTCTATTTTACTTTATTAAGTTAAATTTTTAAAAAATTATAGTTGAACAATATATTTTTTTGTCAAAAGTTTGGACACACTTCTTTTTTAAAATATATAGTATTTCTATATGTTCACTACTTTCTACAGTTTAATCACACAGAATAAAGTGGAAAAAGCTCTATATAAAAATAACAAATTTATGAAAGATGTACAGAATTATGTAGCAAAGAAAACAAATAACTCAACAAACAGATATATTTTAATATTTTTTTTACTCAAATCCTCAAAGTATCCAGCCTTCACTTTGCTGATGTGTTTATTCATAGTTTTGGCGTCTTCAGTGAGAATCTACAGCGTAAATATGACTGAAAAAGTGTGTCCAAACTTCTGTCTGTGATCTTAAAACGCAAAAAAAAAAAATCAAAATTATAACAAACCTTTTGAGTTTTCCGTATCGTATTGACGACAGAAGTTTCTCTCTTTCCGGTTCGTTTGAGCAGCGGTCGTATGCCGTCAGCAAACTGTGAAACCAGCACAGCCATGACGTAAATAGTGAGCGTTAATAAAGCTGCATAGTGTAACTTTTCTGCTGATCACCATGGAGATGTTGTCACGCTTCTTGTTTTCAACTTAACTATGTCCCTGATTCCACCTGTCGCTCCAATGCCAAACAGTGGAACATTCCAGGCAAAGAAATAACATCTCCATAGAGACAAAAAGTTGGCGTATCCTCATCAGAAAAGTTGCACAGTGCAGCTTTAAATCAGCCCTATTGTCCTTGTGTCTCTATAGTTATAATCTGTGACTCTGTGGATCATTCTGTTATAATTTACACATTTTAAATCACAATATTCATCTAAAACAGCTTAGATAAAAGAAATCAGTCTGGTTAATTTCCACATTAGAAAACGGCGGTGTCCAGTAGAAGCCGACGTCGCCGTAAACGTCATCACAACAAGGAGCCGTGGAGCTGTCGGCGCCCCCTATGGACAGCTGCACATCACACTAGCGAACAGCAAAGTAGCGAGTAAAATGACTACGCGACGCTGCCGAATCCTACGAGTATCACCGATTAAGAAAATAAAACTGCAGAACGAAGTGGATATGTGCTGGGACTTGATCAGCAAAATGGCGTCTTGGAAATAAGCGATTAAAGATTATACTGGTATAAATGTTAGTGCCAGTAGTCAGTAGTACTTTACTAGTACTTTACCTGTGGGGAGTGGGGTATTCCTGGATTATGGCGGCTGCTTTGTCTCCTGATAATCCACTGATCTGCATGAGCTGACGAGCAAACACCTCCCTCACCGTTTGGCACTAAAACATAAAAGAACAAGGTTAATACAATATTCAAAAATATCACACAGATTAGACGTATTTGCAGTGGCTCAGTCGGTAGAGCGTTTGTCCCCTGATCTGGAACGTTGGCGGTGAAAGTTTGGGTCTTGAAGGTAGATATATAAAAATGTGACCAGTTACTAGACTCGATACTAATTAGATTTTTTCTTAGTAAATGTATCGAAACATTTTAAGTAAGTGAGAAATTTGTTTCAGGCCATGTATCTATGGTTAAGTTTATCATTTTAGTATTTTTTCATTTAATACTTCACAGCTGATTCTTTAGTATAGTGTTGGCAGAGGAGGTAGTACTCAGATACATTACTCAGTTACATTTACTTTTTAAATAATTTGTACTTTTCCAGCATCATACTTTTACGCCTACATGAGTAATATTTGTATTGAAGTAGCAGTACTCTTATTCACAGAGGTAACCACAACTTTTACTCGAGTGAGTCTAAAGTGACTCAAAAATATGAAATGATGTGAACTTTTGTGTTTCTTGCAGCTTCTCAAGATTTTATTTAGTTTGGCTCAGTTTTGTGTCGGTTTGAAAACACCAGATTTTATAAAATAATTAAAGTTTTGTCCTTCACATTCACTTTAAATTATAAACCAGATGTTACCAAAAGTTACTCTTACTTCAGTGGTACTTTCCCATAAACATTTTACTTTAACTTGAGTAATTTCTTGGACCACTACTGTGTCCTTCTACTCGAGTAATACTATTTTGAAGTTAACATTACTTGATTGCTGGTGTATATTTTTTTTCACCTTATTCTTGACGGCTCCGTGGTTGAACTCGGCGAATGAAATCAACGAACACGAAGGATCCCCGACAACGTCCTGGTCTTCAGAGAGATCCCCCTCCAACTCACGAGAACGCACCACCAGAGTACGATTCTACGAGGAAATGTACGATTATAACACCACCTGACCTTCTGCTCTTCATCCTCTGCCCCTCTCCTCTTCATCCTCTGCACCGTCAGACACTCTCCTCTTCATCCTCTGCTCCTCTGACCCTCTCCTCTTCATCCTCTGCTCCTCTGACCCTCTCCTCTTCATCCTCTGCTCCTCTCCTCTTCATCCTCTGCTCCTCTGACCCTCTCCTCTTCATCATCTGCTCCTCTGACCCTCTCCTCTTCATCCTCTGACCCTCTCCTCTTCATCATCTGCTCCTCTGACTCTCTCCTCTTCATCCTCTGCTATGTCTGACCCTCTCCTCTTCATCATCTGACCCTCTCCTCTTCATCCTCTGCCCCTCTCCTCTTCATCCTCTGACCCTCTCCTCTTCATCCTCTGCTCTGTCTGACCCTCTCCTCTGACCCTCTCCTCTTCATCATCTGCTCCTCTGACTCTCTCCTCTTGATCCTCTGCTATGTCTGACCCTCTCCTCTTCATCCTCTGACCCTCTCCTCTTCATCCTCTGCTCCTCTCGTCTTCATCCTCTGACCCTCTCCTCTTCATCCTCTGCTCCTCTGACCCTCTCCTCTTCATCCTCTGCTCCTCTGACCCTCTCCTCTTCCTCCTCTGCTCCTCTCGTCTTCATCCTCTGACCCTCTCCTCTTCATCCTCTGCTCCTCTGACCCTCTCCTCTTTATCCTCTGACCCTCTCCTCTTCATCCTCTGCTCCTCTGACCCTCTCCTCTTCATCCTCTGACCCTCTCCTCTTCATCCTCTGACCCTCTCCTCTTCATCCTCTGCTCCTCTGACCCTCTCGTCTTCATCCTCTGCTCCGTCTGACCCTCTCCTCTTCATCCTCCTCATCCTTCTTCATTACCTTGTAGAGTTTGCTCAAATATCTCGTCATGACGGTCAGATACGCAGCAGATTCTCTCACGTCCTGGACTCTCTTCACAAAGAACCCGTCCACCACCTGCAACAACAACATGAAAAACTCTGCCTTTAGCCCCCTCTAGTGGACACACAGGAATTGCATACATAACATTATAACATTTTTTAAAAGGTGGAATTAGGACCAAACTCCGCCCCTCGTTCCTCACACTCTCAAGTTTAGCAGCTCTATTTGAAACGTGATTTAAAGATGAACGCTCCCCCAGAGAAATTACATAGTGCAACACCTGCTTCTCCCCAAGGTGATACTTTTGCTTTGCCTGTAAAAAAAAGTAGTAGGACCCAACCTGTGTGTTGACGATGGCCTGCTGCAGGGTGGACTCGGGTAAACTCAGGTGAGACGCGGCCGCTCCACACTCCTCCACCAGGTACACGGGCCTCCGCAGACCACAGCGCTTCAGACGAAACTACACACAGCAGACACGGCACACACAACGCAATTTACCTGAAAATCACTGTCACTGTAAAGCTAACCAGCCTTATTTACTGGTTTTCTGAGAGTAAAACATTTTTATAATTAAAAGCAGACAACACACAGCGGTCTCATTTTTACCCTAAGAGCTGCTGTTTTCAATATATGTGAACTGAGACAGATCAAATTTGACTTTAACTACATGAAAAAATAGGGTAGTGTCCCTTTAAGAAGAGCCCTGTACCTTCTGTTCTCTGAATCGTCCGTCGATGATGCTGCCGCACAAATCGTCAATCCTCTTCCTCTCCACGATGTAGTCCAGTACCAGCTCCCGACCACAAGGGGCCCTCAGCTGACCTACAGGCACAAAGCAGCGCCATTAAATCAGACTTATTCTGCAAAATGGACTTTTCAGAGCTTTGAACCACGTTTTAGTTGTTCCTCCTCAACATTTACTCGACCGAAGTTGTCATTGGAGTGATTCGTGCAAGTTTGAACAACCTTTAATCACTTATTTCACTTTATTAGTGGGTGATACATGTAGGATTCAGCAGTGTCGTGTAGTCGTGTTGGTACAAATGAAAAAAACTGCTCGCTAGTGTGATGTGCAGCTGTCCATAGGGGGCGCCGACAGCTCCCATTGGATACTGCAGTTTGTAACACGAAGGTCAGTGGATTTATTTCTTTTATTAAGTGGTTTTAGAGGAATATTGTGATTTAAAATGTCCGAATTTTAACATAATGATCCTCAGGTGTCATAGATTATAACTATAGATCGACACAAGCTCAATATCTGCTTAAAAAACATACTACAACAGAAACAAAGAGGTGATGATGCCCCAAACCACAAAATCTGCAGAATAGTTTTGTTCCTAATGACAGTGACAGTAGCAGTGACAGTAGTAGTGACAGGAGTGTGACTTGTTGACCTGGTACTGGGTCCATCTTCTCTCGGGCGACCCACAGGAAGTCGCCCACGTTTAACTTTCGGACGTCGAAGTTGACTCTGTTTCTCTGCAGCTCCTTCACCAGCTCCTGTTTACACTGGACATTACCCCCACTGCACAAAAACAAAAAAGTACTGCTTCACTCAACGGAGCTGATAAAACAGTGTATAATATCTACATGACCATCACAAAAGAGGAATCAAATCTGTCAACTGGACAAAAAGTTGTAGGAGTGAAGATGTTTTGTCTCTTCTTCAGTTCTGGTCAGATTAAAGCTGGACACTGACTTATATCTGTCTGAAGGAGGCGCTAACTACACTGAAACACCTTTTCTGTTTGTAGGTTAGGTCTATTGTGCTAACCTAAGTGTGAACTGTGCCTGAGTCCTACTTAGCCTAGTCATTCAAGCCCCTAATGAGTCATTTCACACCTATTAGCATTAGCTCTATTGTTTTCCAGGATGCTAATAGGTGTAGTCAGCTCCTCCCTTCAGACAGATATAAGGCAGTGTCCAGCTTTAATCTGACCAGAACTGAAGAAGCAGCTTGAATGAGCAGAGAAACGTCTTCACTCCTACAACTTTTTATCCAGCTGACAGATTTAATTTTTCTTTTGCGGCTGATCAGACGTGGACGACTGAGGGTTTCACAGAAATCTACATGACCAGTGAAAGGTTTGGACACACCATTCACTCATTCACTGTTTTTTTTCCCTTTATGTTTACTACTTTTTATATTTTAAATCATCAGATACATGAAGTAAGATACATGGAATTATGTAGTAAAGAAAGTTTCATAACTCAACTAAATACTTTTTTTTTTTTATCTTTTTAATTCAGTATCTTGTCCTACTCTCAATGAGCTTCACCCAAATCAGGGTTCAAAGCAAAGGGAAAGGGGTATTTTAACAAAATCAAAGCAAGTTTTGAGTTATTTTGAGTTTATTTTTGTTTGCTACGTGCCTTATGTGTCATCCAGAGTTTTGGTGCTTTCAGTGAGAAGCTACAGTGTAAATAAATTACAGAAATAAAGATGTAAAACTGTGTCCAAACGTGTATAAAGCGCAGCATTATGGTTTGGGCGCTTAAACCAAAAAACTAAAAACAACATGGCGGCGTGGACGGATGTACTTCAGAGGGAAAGACGTCTGTGCTTTTCTTTGATTTCTGGGATCACACTCAGTCCAGACGGAGGATCGATGTTTGTGCCGTTTACCAGACGTACCCTGTGGTCTCGATGAAGTCCACACACAGAATGATCTCGTAGGTCCCAGGAAACAGGCACTGAGCCGGGGCTTTGGTCTGGAGGTGCTGGGCTCTGGACTCTGGAGCTGCACTGGGTTTTTCTGCTGGACTAAAACCAAACAGAGCAGATCAGCTTCATATTAGATCAGGCTTATACATGTTTTTTTTACTCACATTAGTGCATCTTCAGTCTCCTCTTCATCGCTCTCTGTGAGATCCAGCACCTCCTCTTCCTCCTCTGCTCGCTCTGCGTCTCCATATGGGGCCTTCTCTCCTCCTCGTCTCCCTTCATCTCTTGTTTCTCCTCCTCCTCCCTCTCGTTGTCTCTCCTCCTCTCCTCCTCCTCTCTCTGCTGATTCCAGGCGTTCAGCCAGAGCCATCCCCTCATCTGTCAAAGAATATCTGAAAAAAAAAACATCCCAAAAGGTTCAAACAGAAGCTAAAAACAGCCACTGCACTTGACGATGTAACTTGAATATAATTTGTACTAGGGCAACTTCTTTAATTTGATTTTGTATTACTAAAAATGCAACAAAAATTGGTTTAAAACAGACCTATTATGGAAAAATATTGACTTTTCAGAGGTTTGAGCCACGTTATAGTCGTTTCCTTCATCGTTTTCTCATCCGAAGTTGTTTTTGGAGTGTTTCGTGCTTGAACAATCTTAAATCGCTTATTTTCAAGACGCTTTTTTGCCAATCAACCCTCATTTTTTACCGACACCGGGACACGCCCACTGCTCTGTACTAACTTCATTTTTATTTTCTTAATCTGATACACGTGGGATTCAGCATCGTCACATAGTCATTTTAGTACAAATTGAAAAAATACGCAAAACAAAAGTGACTTCTAAAGCGTGTTAATGTCGTTTTGGGTGAATATAGCATTTTTAAAACAATAAAACAGATTTAAATATGTTGTGTTTGTAGTTAAAATCCCACAGACGTTGTACCTCGCCGGGTTGTGAGTCTTGAGGAGTAGATTCTTCTGGATCAGAGTACTGACCGAGGACCAGGCCGTGTACTTACTGCCCAAATCAGGCTAAAACACAGAGGAGAGAAAGAGAGGGTGAAAAATGTAAAGATGCACTGTGTAACTTTCCTGGTTGGGGGAGGGAGGTGGTTACCTCTGTGAATAAGAGTACTGCTACTTCAAGAGTTTTTTGCATTAAACTTACAGGTTTTTTGTCGCTTAAATGTGTCTGCAAATCCCTGCATTCGTACTATGAGCGGGGTCACCTCTCCGCAGATTTGACTCGTAACTTGGTCTAGAACATTGACCTCTTTGTCTCAGTGAGGATAGACACATTTAATGCCATACTGTGAAACATTCCAGGTAGCTTTAACATCAGACCCTTCACTAGAGAAGTTACACAGTGCACCTTTAATTTAAGATACGACATTGATACTTTGCAGCTAACGTCATCAACATTCCCTGGGGTTGTGATGCTAACTAGAGGCACTGCTCTGTCTGAGGCTTGTTAGACTTTAATCTGAGATGGATTTTAACACCATCTGACCAAAAAGAGCTGATTTAGTTGGAGCTACCGCAGGTGAGCTGATTTGTGCTGCTAAACAAGTCTCTCTGAAATAACATTACAGTCTCAAGCTAGCTAGCGTTAGCCAACAGTTTTTCTGTTAGTCACGCTCATGTTTTTGTTGAAAATCAAACTCTTAACGCTCGGATTGATCACAGGCTCCTGAAAATGTGCCGTTTGAATCCATTTTGTATTTTTTCTTGCGTTTTCAGGTTATTTTACAAGTTTTTTGGCTGTGTTTGCTAACGTGTGCCTTGTTTCTTCATAGTAATTGCTGAACTTTCCACCATAGAGATACAAGTAGAACACCTCCAGCGGGACGTCACTGCAGAGTATCGGCATAAAGACTGTGTTCTGGGTTCTTACCGCGGTGAAAGATTTGTCACACAGCGGCTGGGCTTCGGTCTGCAGCTCGAGCTTGAACATGTAGCCTTTACTGCCCTCCATCTGAAACCATTTAAATAAAACAGATTACACAAAACAACTGCCAAGAACAAGGTTATCTGCTATAAAAAAGTATCGATTATAAGGCCAACATTAAAATCGCTTGAATTTGATCATAATTTTAGTGAACCGAAGATGCCATTTGTTTCATTTCAAGTAATAAACATGAATTTTCCTCATGTTTAGGTTCAATCCTGTATGTTCCATTGCACCAGCCTCATAGCACAACTGCCCAAGTCATTTTTGTCGAATTTTTGGTCTCGTTCTACTAGACCTGTCACAATAACACATTTTGAAGAGCTATATATTGAAGAAAATATAGACGATAAACCGTAATATTGAAACATATTTATGCCACTGACACAAACGGTCACATTGGTCACACTTAAAGCGCTTGAAAGTGGAAAAAGCACTCACCCAGACACATGCACATTCATACACCAGTAGACACTAGAGGCGAGGTGGGTTAAGTGTCTTGCCCAAGGACACAACAACAGCGTTCATCTGTGGGAGCTGAAGTCACACCGCCGACCTGTGCATCAGTGGATCTGACCGCTCAACCAATGATGTTTATGTGAAGAGAGCGGGATTCGAACCACCAACCTTCAGACCAGCGGACAATAAAACACTCAAAACCCAACAACCCTAAAGCAGAATTATCCCAAAAAAATTTCTAAAAGTAAGAAATCTTAAAAAAAAAACATGAGCTGCAATAAATAGCATAATGAAAAACTCCCCAAAATAATCCATGATCCCAAAAAAGTATCGCTCCAACTGTCATTTACTGAAGGATAAGTCGGTAAAGTAATTATCGTAACCATAGAAATGAAAGAATCTCTATTAAAATGTAATTAATTCCACAGCCGTAAATGTTATTGTATGTATTTAAGTTGCCACATGTTGCTAAAGAGAGGATGTTTTGAGTTTTCTACCATGGTACACTGTTGTTCCCTCATTAAAAACGTGTCTGAAGAGGTTTTCGATGTCATCCATGCATGTTTTGAGTCATTTAGCGATCTGTCCCGGGCCCTATTCAAACCCTTCTTACTGTTAGCTGTAAGATTCTGTACGAGGCTCCGCCCACAAGCCTACATCACCCACGCTCCTACATGACAATCCTCCAGAAATATACAAAAACATGATACAAAACTGTACAGGGCTACATTCTACTTTTACTTCTGTTCCTATTCCAAACCTTTAAAAATAACGTAGACAGTTGTGCTTTGAGGCAAACACAGCACAATTATCCTGAATGGTCAAACAAATCAGATAAAACTTCTTAATTCAAGCCGTGTTCACTTTTTTAATCTATGCTTTGGTTTCTGACCTGACAGTGCCGATACAGAGCCAGAAGAACAGCGTATCCCCCTGAACGTTTCTGAGGAACATACTCCCTTCTTCTTCTTCTTTCCCTCCTACTTCTCCCTCTCCTCGCCCCGAATCTCCATTGGAGGGGGCACTTTTCTGTAAAGGATAACACGTTTTTCACAATCCAGCCTTCAGAATCAGACACATGTTTTTGTAAATGAGTCTGTGCAGTCTGTAAAATCCTCAGTTGTTACCTTCTTGGTTGGGGCCAGGTTGTAATCGTCAAATCGAACAGCAGGGGGAGCCGTTTCTGGTAAAATGTGAATGGAAGCGTTTGGGCCTGTAAATCATGAAAGATTTATTGAGTTGATTTAATACTAGTGAACTTACTGCTGTATCTGTTAAAGATGTTATATCATGCAAAACTGACTCTTGTAGCTTTAAGTCATGCTATAATGTTTCCTCCTCAAAAACAGACCTGGAGTTCATTCACATGTTTGAGTAACACTTTATTATTAGTCTGTAACATCTACAATGCTCAAAACGCTCTGTTCCACTTTGTGATGTCATGAAGTGGTAGTTTTCAAGTTAACAGCAACTTTTACCTTTTCTTCAGTGGTATATTGGCAGCTCCAGGAATGAAATTATCCAAATGATTCTAGTGAAGGTGTGTGGAGTTTAAAAACACAGTGGTGCATTTCCTGTATTGCCACATGATGACATCACAAGGTGCAACAGAGTGTTTTCTGCTTGAGAAAAGAACTCTCAAATATAAATATGCAGGCTTTGAGTGTTAAATGTCTGAATGAAACAAAGCACAACTCCAGGTCTGTGTGTGACGAGGAAACAACATTATCACAGATCAGAAAGTAGGTCAAGGGTTCTTTAAAGTGAAACGTTCAGACAATGAGGAAATAGGATTATTAATACTACTGTGATTGGCCAGTATTTGTATTATTAACAATTCTATGGCAGGTTTAGGGAAATATTTAGTTTACAAGCCAAGATTCAAGTTGCAAAATTATATTATTGAGTCTACAGACTGAAAAATGTTGTGGTATTTTAGCACTTTCATGCTTACGATTACAATCCATTGACGTTTTCTGTGATAATTAAACCTCAACCAAGACATTTACTATCATGTTTTAGCACATTTCAGGTGGAAAGTAAAAACCTTTGAGTAATTTGATAATAATTGAAACTGTTGTCCTCTCCCACGTGCCTGACTAAACGTACCGTGCTGCCTGTAGTATTTCTGCAGTCGGTCGTCCAGCAGTTTGCAGATGCCGTCTCCAAAGTTCTGCAGGATTTTTGCCTCTTTGGCGTTTTTCAGGGGCAGTGGGTATTTGTTCAGAGAGTTTATGGCCTGGGAAAAGACAAACCAGTTACTACTAAAGTTTGTGTGTTAAATAGTGCAACAAGTCCATCAGGTGTCGTAAAAATTGTTACAGTGTGGATTAGGAACATATTTCAAAATCCCATTGCAAATACTTGGGTGTCTTCACCTTCTAAATATTAGAGCTGCAGTCGATTCATGAAATTCTTGGTAAACTAAAGACCTGCCAATCGATACGTTCACAAAAAAAGAGTGACAAAAGCTCTCAAAGTATATTTCTATGCAGCTGACCCACACAGCACTCACACGACTACACCTGCAGGGGGCGTTCTTGCAAATATACAACTAAATATGCAGAAAAAAGTTCCAGGAAACAATGTGTTTATTTAAAAAACAGATTAAACATATGAATTGTGAGTTTAATCTCCCTTTTTACTTGTAAATTCACAAAATACTCCATTATGTCCATTATAAATCCTCATGAGCTAAATAAAATCACTAGTCAACTAATACAAATTTTGGACGATTAAGATTCCATCAACTGAATAATCAGCGACAGTGAATACTAAATATACTTGAAGGATAAAAAAAACAAATTTAGAATACTAAACAGAATGACAAAATAATATAATAATTTGACCAAGTTGAACAAATTGGGAAGGCCACAACCCAGGTTTAAATACACTCCTCATCAGAGAGCAGACCCTCTCCCGACCGGGTCAGGGGGTGGCTCTGAAGTGTTGGGTGGTGCACCTGCTCGGCCTTCTCAGGGTCAGGTAAGAGCTGGGCTTAAGTCCTGAGTAACCCAAAGAAGGAGAAAGGGGAAGAAGGAAAAATAACATAGAAAACTAAGAACAACTGGGCTTCACCAATTACAACAACAACATTATTATTATTATTACTTAATTTATTCATTTACTGATATTATATTATTTTTCTTTTCTCCCTCTTTGTTTTTTCTTCATTTTCCCATTCATTTACATCTTCTTTTCTCACTTATTACTCACTTCTCTCACAGATTACTAGTAATAGCATTCTCCTCTGCTCTCCACTTTACCTCCTACAAAACCGCGCAGATGTCACATACACACATGTCATACACACACACACAAGTTTGTTACATAACTGTAAACAGCTGTTACGTCTAAAAACCATGTTATGTCAAGTTATGTCTTGGTATGTCTGATCACCACTTGTCAACACTGTATATGGCTGATCACTATGTTTGTCTGTCTTGCATTAAATTAAAAAAAGAAGGATACACTGGGATAAACCTGGGAGTTGTCGTATCTGTAGTAGTCTGACCACCTAAACCTCCATTTACATCTGTCCCTCTTTCCACTTTATTCATTAACACCACATGCACTATATTTGAAAAAAATGGGAGGTAAAAACATGATAATATTCTCCTCCTAAGAAACCTTTTGGATGTACTTTCTCAGGGTTCTTATACTTTTGTGTGTTCATTTTAAGACATAATGGGCTGTTAACTCACCTGTCTTACAAACACATTAACATTCCTTTACAAAGTACCACTTGACTCATGTAGAACTATGATCATTATTTACCACCAAACAGAGTAATAAAAAACGAAAAACAGTGTAAAGGCACCTTCTGGTAGGTGTAGTAGATCTTGAGGCCCTTCTCTTTGGCCTCGTCGCGCAGTTCCGTGAGCCACTGGAGGAACAGCGGGTTGGGGCAGGACGGTACCGCTCTCTTCCGGCCCAGACGAACCGGCTCCGGGGCGGGCATCACTCTGCCTCTGAGGATCACGAGTTTAAAGACCTTTTACAGCGATACAAAGCTAACAGCACAACCTAGATCTGTAAAAACATCACTCTGAGCCAACTTTTAGCCAGTTAGCATCCGGCTAGTTACTTTGGCGGAATAACATCAAATAAGGACATAAACTCAAACGAAAGTAGTTTAAGTAAGTATGAGGTACGTAATGAAAGCATTTTAACCACAAAGCTCACCTTTAAATGAGGCCGCAGCAGAAAGCGAAGGCGCCGCGTTTTCAAAAGCTTTTGTTGACATCAGACACGTGACCGGAACAAGATGGCGACCCGGAAGATAAACTGAGCGTCACCTAGCAACGGACTAACGTTATTTTATTTTTGTATTTATTTTATACTTTTTATTTTTTATAATTAATCATATAGAGAGACTGGCTTTATTTAACATAACTTGTTTGGGTTAAATGCTGATTAAAAAAAATAATAATAATATAAATAAACATTTTACATCACCAGGTCAAGATTCACTTTTCCTGAACTGTACAACTGTTTTGTCGAATTTAGCACATGTTTTTTAACCAATGTTTAAAAAGGGATTTCAAATATACATAAATTATCTGGGTATTTCATTGGAGAGACCTGTGCCCTGCAGTTTCATATGGAGATTATACAAATAACACCGTGACCTTTGGAACTTTATTAGTGAGTGGCAAAGGTGTATAGTGATAACATTTTCTTCTGTAAAAGCTCAAAACACACTGTTAAATAACAAATATAAAACTGTAAAACTCAGCTAAATATTTAGTTTGTACCTCACACTTAAAACAAGAAAATCAAGCAAACCATAGAAAACCAGTTAACAGCTAAACAACAGGGACACTGCAGCAGACTATATTTATGTTCAAACTGATACAGACTTTGGATCAGACTTCTCTCCTTAAATAACATGTTTGTGAGTGTGTTCATTGAGAAAATAATCATTGTAGGGCGAAAACAACAGCCTCATGGACAAAAAAGAGGCAGAAAAAAGCAAAGAAACACATGTTCCCCATAGTACCCCTCAGTGAGTCTTTTTTTCCGAATAACCTCTGCAGTCTACTTTTAACCACCTTTATTCCTAAGAATTGCTTAAGCTACACTATCTTCTTTTACCCTTCTATGTGACACAAATAGGTTACACAAAGGTATGCTAATATCTATAACTATAACAGGAGGGGGAGGCTGTGGATTCCTGGCTGTCCCGGGTCGTTGTTGGGTCTTGTCTGCGTTTGTTGTTGGAGGAATCCTGGTTTTCGCCTGGGGCCCCGGGGCTCAGAGGCGTCACACCCGCAAACAGCCCTGGAATAACGGTCTTCACTCCCACGACAGCTCGGATTAGAGGGAAGAGAGGAGGAGGAGGGAGTGGACCCGCTATTTTAAGATACTAAACTTGAATATACAACAGTGCAGTAGGTTTATATGACATAAACTATGACACAAACTTGACATTTTTGGGTAAGGAGCCTTGTACCAGTAGATCTACACCTGATTATTATGGTTTAATTAGGCAAAAGCATTCACAAATCTAAATAAATGTAATAATAATGAGATATGACTGTTATTTAGTTGCATAAACATTGGTAGAAGCCTTATAGCATCATTAAAGCAGCATCAGAAGGCTACATCAATCATAATTTGGTAAAAGTTCACATTTTTATATAGCACTTTTCCATCTTTAAGTCACTCAAAGCGCTTTAGAGTTAAGTGTCTTGCCCAAGGACACAACGGCAGCATTCAATTTACGTTGAGAGCGGGATTCGAACCACCGACCTTCTTCAATCCCAGTACACAAACAAACACACACAATGAAATGTTAAGTCTGAATAATTCAAGTCTATTCTGACACATTTGGCTTATATTAGATGGACCCGAAGCCACTGATTTAGAACAATTATTAAAATGTCAAACTATTTCGATACTAAGGAATCGACTCAATACTCGATACTGATTCCGATACTACAGTGACAGTAAAAAACACTCTTTCTTTAGACAGTAGAATATGATTTTCAACATTAAATGGTAGTACTGTGTTTTCTGTTACTGTTTCTGTTAATACTTCTCTATGTGTCTTATACTTGTTCTGATTCAGCTCAAGATCATTCAGGAAAGGTTCATTTTTGTCCTGTGAACGTGACATTTTTAGTATTGATACCTGCTTAAATGAGGATCTAATTAATACCTGATTTTTAATACCTTGGACAACCCTTTAGTGTATTAAGAATCAGGGTTTTAAAAACTACTGTAACAGAAGTTTATATTGAAAGTAGAGAGCATAAATACTGTCTGATCTGGAGCGTGGCTTATCAAATATTTTTAGTGATGACTGTACTGTGGATAGGGGGCTGACGGTGACCAATAGAGGGCTACTAGAATGGAAATTAATTTAATTTAATTGTATTGTATTGTATTGTATTTATTCATTTATTTATTTTATTTTATTTTATCTTTTTTTTTTTTATTTTATCTATTTTTGCTTTATTTTACTATGGTTATTTTTCATATTGCACATTGGTTTGTACTTGCGTGTATCTGTATGTGTGTGCGTGTGTGTGTGTGAGGATATAAGAATGTATAAGAATGCGTTAGTTTTAATGTATTTGTAAGTAATAGTCGTGTCCTGTTCCTGCCTGGCGCCACCTGTAGGGGAGGAGGGACGCTGGGAGGGTTTGTGATATGTTAAAATGTACTAAAAAATATTAATAAAAAACAAAAGAACCTGGGTTTTAGTGTATAAATAATATAGACACCATAAAAAACATATTAAAACTTCATTTCTTTTTAAATCAAAGCACAAAAACATGTTTAGTGTTATATATTAACCCTTTAATATTTGATAGAAAAGTCTGTACAGAGTCCCACACGACAGAAACATGAGCAAACATCCACAGGAGCATTTTAGAGTAAAAGTCCCCATTCCTTTTTATACATATGGCATATTTACAGTCGTAGAGGAGCACTCGGACACTTACATACAGCCAGTGTATGTAAATATATATATATGTATTTATGTACAATACCCGCTGAAAACGTATTAGCCAAAAACAACTGGCTACATGAAAAGATATGAGTTCAAAAGTTAAATACACGCTAAAATATACAAGTTTTATCACTGGTTCTTTCAAGTACAGGTAGTTTCGCTGATGATATTGGCAAATTCGAACCGTCTTTTCATAATGCGATGCACTGACAAAATTCCATAATGTGTCTTTAAATCTGTACTTGAACGACGACTCAGTGTTGATAGGTAAAGTTTCAGGGCACAGTCATCTTGATTTGAGGAATTTATATCTTATTTATTTAAACCAGATGATTTAACTTGCGTCAATACAAACAAAATTCTATATAACAAGTTAAAAGTTGCACTGTGTAACTTTTCTGGTAACGTGCTGGTCTCTATGGAGATGTTGTTGCTTTGGTTGTGTTGTCTACAGTTACTTTTAGGGGTGTATTCGCTAAAGACGTGTGCTGTCGATCGATTGTTTGACTAAAAAAGGGGATGTGCTAAAAAAATACCTTCAAAAACATGCAGTGAGTGGGCTCGCCTCTCCACAGATCTCACCTGTAACGTGGCCGGACGGCATAACCCGCTACGTCCCCATGGAGGTAGATTAGTTTTATGCCATACTGTAGAACATTCCAGTTACAAAACAACATCATCTCCATGGAGACGAGGAAAGTGGAAGAACCTCTATCAGGAAAGTTACATAGTGAAGCTTTAAATAATCTTAAGTAAATTCACATCCGAGTCATTTTAACACAGCGGTTTTCATTTTTTTTTGGCTGTTTTAGCTCTTGGTTTAGTCCAAACACCACTGCACTTGACCTCCTTTTCCATGGGTTTCAGAATGATAAAAAAAAAAGTTAACCGTTGCCGTAGCAATTAACAAACTCGCAACAAAATATTATAATTCGAATGGTCAACCGTCCTCAAAATGGCACCGTAGAACAGGAAGTTGAAACCCATGAACAGACGGATACAATATACATTTAACCCATATCGATACTTTGCAGTGACGTCACGCTGGGGGTGTTCTACATGTGTGTCTACGGCGGAATGTTCAGCAGCTGCCTTGGTGACACAATGCACTGTCAAAAAAAGTCTTAAGATCGTCTGAAAACTCGAAAAAAAAATACGAAACGGATTTAAACAGCACATTTTCAGGAGTTTATGATCAATCCAAGCGTCATTGGTCCCGTTTAGTTTGGCTAGCTGAAAAAATGCTAATGCTAGCTAACTCGTGACTGTAATGCTACGTGACAGGGACTTGTTTAAGAGCACAAATCACATCACCTGTTGTAGCTGTGTCGAAAAAAACAAAGCTCTGATTAAAAACTACCTTGACTAACACAGCTTCAGACTGAGCAGTGCCTCCGGTTAGCATCACCACCCCAGGGAATGTTGATGACGTCAGCTGCAAAGTATCCACATCTCCTCCCCCGTCCTCACTGTCCATTCGAGCCCGTGGTGTCGTCGCTCTCCCCGTCCTGCTCCCTCTGCCTCCTCGCCGCCGCCGCCATCTTGCCCTTGAGGAAGGCGCTGCCCGGGTGGAGGCTGTGGAGGTGCACCATCAGATCGTCCTGGGTGGAGGCGGTGTGGCCACACTCCTCGCACACGTACAGCTTGTTGCGGCGTTCCTTGTAGGCGTATTTGAGCGTGACTCCGTGGATTTTCTTCATGTGGGATTCTAGCGAGCAGCGCTGGGTGAAAGCCTTCTCGCACAGGTCGCACTTGTACGGGCGAACTCCTGGAAAAGAAAAATATGTTTTAAAAAATGTATGTAGAGATATTTCTAATTATTTATTTCAGAATATATAAAGAGAATTGTGTGTGGATGAGGGTTGGATGGATACTAAAACTAGACTAAAAAAGTCACATTCACAGGACAGAAATGAACCTTTCCGTATTTCTCAGAGTTTAAGTCGTACTAGAGTATAAGTCGTACTGGAGTATAAGTTGTACCAGAGTATAAGTTGTACTAGAGTATAAGTCGCACCGGAGTATAAGTCGTACTGGAGTATAAGTCGTACAGGAGTATAAGTCGTACTGGAGTATAAGTCGTACTGGAGTATAAGTCGTACTGGAGTATAAGTCGTACTGGAGTATAAGTTGTACTAGAGTATAAGTTGTACTAGAGTATAAGTCGCACCGGAGTATAAGTCGTACTGGAGTATAAGTCGTACAGGAGTATAAGTCGTACAGGAGTATAAGTCGTACTGGAGTATAAGTCGTACTGGAGTATAAGTTGTACTGGAGTATAAGTTGTACTAGAGTATAAGTGTGTACTACTAGAGTATATCGTCGCACCGGAGTATAAGTCGTACTGGAGTATAAGTCGTACAGGAGTATAAGTCGTACAGGAGTATAAGTCGTACTGGAGTATAAGTCGTACTGGAGTATAAGTCGTACAGGAGTATAAGTCGTACAGGAGTATAAGTCGCACTGGAGTATAAGTCGCACTGGAGTATAAGTCGTACTGGAGTATAAGTCGTACAGGAGTATAAGTCATACTAGAGTATAAGTCGTACTGGAGTATAAGTCGTACAGGAGTATAAGTCGTACTAGAGTATAAGTCGTACTGGAGTATAAGTCGTACAGGAGTATAAGTCGTACAGGAGTATAAGTTGTACAGGAGTATAAGTCATACTAGAGTATAAGTCGTACTGGAGTATAAGTTGTACTAGAGTATAAGTTGTACTGGAGTATAAGTCGCACCGGAGTATAAGTCGTACTGGAGTATAAGTCGTACAGGAGTATAAGTCGCACCGGAGTATAAGTCGTACAGGAGTATAAGTCGTACTGGAGTATAAGTCGTACAGGAGTATAAGTCGTACAGGAGTATAAGTCGTACAGGAGTATAAGTCGTACAGGAGTATAAGTCGTACAGGAGTATAAGTCGTACAGGAGTATAAGTCGTACTAGAGTATAAATCGTACTGGAGTATAAGTCGTACAGGAGTATAAGTCGTACAGGAGTATAAGTCGTACTAGAGTATAAATCGTACTGGAGTATAAGTCGTACTAGAGTATAAGTCGTACCGGAGTATAAGTCGTACCGGAGTATAAGTCGTACCGGAGTATAAGTCGTACCGGAGTATAAGTCGTACCGGAGTATAAGTCGTACAGGAGTATAAGTCGTACTAGAGTATAAATCGTACTAGAGTATAAATCGTACTGGAGTATAAGTCGTACTGGAGTATAAGTCGTACTGGAGTATAAGACGTACTGGAGTATAAGACGTACTGGAGTATAAGTCGTCCTGGAGTATAAGTCGTACTGGAGTATAAGTCATACTACAGTATAAGTCGTACTAGAGTATAAGTCGTACTAGAGTATAAGTCGTGTGTTGTTCACATTTTGGTACCTGTTTATTTGTTTATTTGTTTATTTGAAAAGGGACAAAGCACATTAATGAACACCAGTAAAAACTACACGTGTAAATGTGCAGAAGTTAGCTGAACAGCTACTTTTCATTCTCAGTCCCTTCCCTGTGTGTTTTATCGGTTAGTTTCAGGTGTGTGTTGTTCACATTTTGGTGCCTGTGTGTTTTATCAGTTTGTTTCAGGAGTGTGTTGTTCACATTTTGGTACCTGTGTGTGTTTTCAGTTCGTTTCAGGTGTGTGTTGTTCACATTTTGGTACCTGTGTGTGTTCGGACGTGTCTCTTCAGGTCGAATGTGTCGTTGAAACCTTTTCCACAGAAGCTGCACAGGTGTCTCTTATTTTCATTGTGGCATTTAATGTGACGATTCAACATCCTCTGGAACTGGAACGTCTTTTGGCAAATCTACAACAATGACACAAAACATGAGTCTACAGTTAACTACATAACAAACTATGTATTATCAGACTTATTCACTTTTTATATTATTTTATTGCTTAATTTTTTTTTTTATTATATTTTTTTATTCTATTTATTATATATATATTTTTATTTATTAATTTTTTTATTCTTTGCAGTGACCTGGAGGTGTTCTACATGCATCTCTATGGTGGTATATTCAGCAGTTACCATGGAGACACTACGCACACATTAACACAGCCAAAAAAAAAGGTTTAAGATAGTCTGTAAACACATTTTCAGGAGCCTGTGATCACTCCAAGCCCGTTTAAGTGTTTAATTTTCAACAAAAACGTAAGAGTGACTCGCTAAAAACCTGTTGGCTAACGCTAGCTAGCTTGTGACTCTACTGCTTTGTGTGTGAGACTTGTTTAAGAGCACAAATCAAGCCAAGTCAGCTCTTTCTAGTCAAAAACAAAGCTCAGATTAAAGTCTAATTTGAGCAGCAGATCTTGAGACAGAGCAGTGCCTCTAGTTAGCATCACACCTCCAGGGGAATGCTGACGACATCAAAACGTTCTAAAACCACTAGAAATCTGTGGTGGAAATTGGTGTTTCACTGTCAGATTGAAGATTTGTTGACCTGGTTTATGGTTAATTCATAATAATAATAATTAAATGGTTTAAAAAAGTGAAATGATTTATTCACGACAGCTTCAGAAAGTGGTGCCAATATTCAACCCCAAAGACGAGAGTGTTGCCATAAGATTAATATGACAAATTAATCTCTAAGAAATTATGAAAAGGTTGAACATTTGTGGACCATATGTTTGAATATTTCTTTCTAAAGCAGCAAATCGTCCATTGTCCACCACCCTCTGAAGTGAACACAACCTACTGAAATATACATAATCGGACGCCATCTTTAAAGAAACCTATGTATTTACGTGATATATTAATAGTTTTATATATTTACCTGGCAGGAGAAAAGTGGGACAGATCCTGTGGCTGTAGTCTGACTCTGATTGGTCGATTTTGGTGGCGTAGTCTCTGTTTCCATGGCGATTAGTGATGTCACAGTCTGCGGCGGCAGTGATTGGTTGGTGCCTGGCAACTCACCTGTCGTGACCTGGAAAAAAATCACCTAAAAGTTAAAAACTACAACTACAGCTGAGTATCACACAGTTACATTTACTTGAATAACTTTTAAATAAAATTGTACTTTTTGGAGTAGTTTTTGGACTCCTTTATAGTCGTAAAAGACAATATAAAATGATATCTTGTGTTTCCTTGTGCCGCTCCTTCAGTTTTTTATTTTCATTTTTGTGTCTATCCTTTGAAAATACCAGAGTTTGTGCTTTATTTCAAGTTTTATCCTTCCAATAATAACATTAACTTCAAATAAAAGTCACGACAGTCACTCTTTTAGTTGAGTAGTAGTTTTCCCAAATACTTTTTACTCTAGTTATTTCTTGGACCACTACTTTGTACTTCTACTTGATTATTTTGAAGTAACTGTACCACTTTTGCACATTTGCAATGCTACATGTTAGCTAATGCATGTTAGCTAACACTTCTGTAGCCACACTAGCTTTATCTACGCAGTTTATCTTAGTATACAAGTGATTAAAAGGTTAATAATGCACATCATAATATCACATAAAGGTGAGAGTGCAAATCAACATTTACACGATCAAACTTTATGGAACAATTGTACCTCCATAACTCTTGTACTGTGGTGTATTTGTTGTATTGTATTTTCCACGTGTTTTGTTTTATTAGATTGCACTTTATATTGTACAGCACTTTGGCCAGCGGCGGTTGTTTTTTAATATGCTTTATGAATAGATTTGACGTGATTCTCACCTTGATTTTGGAGCGCACATAGGAGCTGCCGCTGTGTTGGGCCCTCCTCCTGCTCTCCCCTCTCTCGGGCTGGGGTTCTTGGGGGTCCTGGGCGTCCTGGGGGGCCTGGGGGTCCCGCTGCGGGCGTCCTAACACGGTGCTGGACGGTAACTCTGCCGTGGTGAAAGACGACTCTGAGACGGACGGTTTGGTCAGACACAAGGGGGCGCTCTCTGCAGCCTCGGCCTCCATCATCAGGGCGGACGACGGGAAGATGGACCCTGGAACCAAAGGAGAGAGAAGTTCGTTTTCTAAGATCAAATTTTGTGTTCGTTAAAGACACTGGACCAGATTTTTACTGTGAAAAAACATGAGAAAATAGAAATTCTGCATCCTAACTACTCACAGTGATGAGTTTATAAGCTCTTTTCAAAACTTTCAGAAGCCAGAGCATTGCAAAGTTTTGTCGTCTCAGGAATACTAACAACAACTAGCATGCTAACAGAGCACCAGCCTAATTTCCTGGTTTGTGGACAATAAAACCACTTTATAATCACAGACAGGACGCCTCGGTCTCATTTTGACCCTAAGAGCTGCTTTTTCCAACATACCTGAACTGGAGCGTCGTAATTACTCACAGCGATGAGTTTATAAGCAAGAGACCAGTGCGTTTTGCCGTAACAGTAAAGCTAACAACAACTTCACGCAATTATCGGACAATAAAATGCTTAATAATCAGACGTATTTTGACGTGTTTGCATCTAATTACTAAGCATTTTACTGTCTTTATGATTATTATGTTACGGCTAAACTCCACACTGGTCTCTTGAGAGTGGTAAAAAGAGCTTATAAACTCATCTCTGTGAATAATTACGACGCTCCAGTTCAGGTATGTTGGAAAACGCAGCTCTTAGGGTCAAAATGAGACCGAGGCGCGCTGTCTGTGTGTGATTATAAAGTGTTTTTATTGTCCACAAACCAGGAAATTAGGCTGGTGTTAGCATGCTTGTTGTTGTTAGCATTCCTGTGATGACAAAATAAAAAAGTGCTTATAAAGTCATCCTGGGGAATAATTAGGATGCTCTGAACGCGTAAGGTAAGCGAGGAATAACTTTGGACGACTGAAAATCGTTTAAAGTTGTGTTTTTGTTGTTTTTAAGATGGTAAAAACAGGTTTTAGCTAATATATTTACATTATACCTGTGTGTTATTGTATGGAGTGAATCAGATTTGCTGCCTCAAGTCGTTTAAGCTCTATGACCATAAATAGACTTGGCCGTTACATATGTCGACCACTAAGCTCCACTAAGTTTTTCACAATACCTCACACCTTACAGTAGTTATGTATGTGTTAGTGTGTGTGTGTGTGTGTGTGTGTGTGTGTGTGTTCGTGCGTGGGTGCGTCCATGTTTTGGCCTTTTGTTTTCTCTCGCTCCATTTTGAAGCTACAGTTGGACTCGTCGGACCAGATTGTCACGAGCGACCGGCTTCAATTCAAACAGCGATGTGTGACCTCAGCGTGCGGGACAGGCAGAATAATCCACCTGCAAATGCCACGGGGGGAATTAAGAGCAAAAGAGACGAGAGAAAAGTGATGCGAGAAGCGACATTGTCAAAGGACTGAAGTGACTGTAGGCCTGTCACACGAGTTTGATATGTATCGCTGAAGTAAATATAGACGATAAACGATAAAACTGAAACTAATTTAAGACAATGACAAAAGCCCAAGAGCA
This sequence comes from Periophthalmus modestus, assembly GCA_019594935.1. Classification (NCBI taxonomy): domain Eukaryota; kingdom Metazoa; phylum Chordata; class Actinopteri; order Gobiiformes; family Gobiidae; genus Periophthalmus; species Periophthalmus modestus. Next base: position 390,885 of record JAIEZT010000449.1, on the reverse strand, counting down.
GATTTAAACCATAAAAACTATTCAAATCTACAATATTGTTAAAAAAAAAACATGAGCTGCCATAAATAAACAGCAGAATGAAACACTTTAGTCGTTAGTTTGTGTCTGAAATGAGTCATAGAAGTGATGTGTCAAACTCAAGGCCCGCGGGCCAAACGTGGCCCTCCACATGATTTTATGTGGCCCTCGACAGGGTAAATTAAAATGTGTGATGGTCTTAAAATGTCATTTCATCAGGAAATACGCAGTTACACAGTAACAGTCACTTGAGACAAAAACATGTTTCTTTCTAAACACAGAAGTGTGAAGTATTCATTTTATTTCTGTAGTGTTTAGCGTGTTGTCAGTGACATTCACCTGCCACTGTCTGACCCTAACCCTGTAACCTCTGACCTCTGACCTCTGACCCACCTGCAGCTCCCTGTCCACAGCCTCATCTTTAAATATTTATTCATTTTATTGTGATTCTACAAAAAACTCATAGAGATAAAATTAAACAGGAAGTAGTGACGCTAACAGTGAGGTTGGGGGTGCTGTTATGCGCAGAGTAAGCACTGATGTCTAAACATGGCCGCCCATTGAAGTCAAAGGGCCCTGCTCAATGACCCATGTTGCTAGTTTAGCCTTTAGCGGCTCCGTACATCCCTCCTGTCCATGGATAATGTGCAGTTGAGCTACCCCCCAATGAGACTTTGAGCAATGAGAGCGACGAGAGCGGCGAGAGCGGCGAGAGCGACGAGAGCGACGAGAGCGGCGAGAGCGGCGAGAGCGGCGAGAGCGGCGAGAGCGGCGAGAGCGGCGAGAGCGGCGAGAGCGGCGAGAGCAACGAGTGCGATGAGAGCAACGAGTGCGATGAGAGCAACGAGTGCGATGAGAGCGAGCGGAGCGGCAGTGAAGGAGACAAGGGAATAATAAATGCATTACAAATTATAAATGATAATGTCTGTGCTTCCAGGAGCTTCTGAAACATGTTCTAAACCTGCGTCTCGTTCATGACAGTCGGGCTCGTTCACGTCGTTCACATGCTCGTTTATGTCGTACCACGTGACCACTCTGACCAATCAGAGAAAAAGTTGAATGAATGATTTGAAAATAGATCAAAATCACCACAAAATTCTACCTTTGTGAAAGCTGTAGGTGGAAAAATCCTCTCTGGGCAGGATGGATTGTTTCGTTGTAGTACCAATAAGTGGAGGCAGCTCGAAGATATCAGAGCTGCCTCCAGTTATTTGTCCAGTTTTTGCAGGTAAAAGTGCAACTCGGACATGTCTGAAATATAAAATCCATTTTCTTGGCTTGACTCTGGACAACGAACAACTGTGGACTTAACCAAATCAGTCGTGATTATTCCCACATCCCACATTTTTAAACAAAAGACAAAGACTATGCTCTGTACTATATTCAGCATGGTGTAACAAAGTACAAGCAGTAAAGTACTGTACTCAAGCAGAATTTTGAGGTATCTGTACTTTACTTAAGTACATTTACACTGGATACTTTTTACTTTTACTTGAGTACATCTGAGAGCAGTATCTGTACTTTCTACTCCACTACATTTCTGAACAGGACTGAAAAGTAAAAGTACTTTTCATATGATTTGAGGAGTTATTTTTACCATGTTCGTGGTAAAATCCTGAATAAAGTTTTCCAGTTCAAGCTTCGGCTTTGAGTAAATAAAAATAAATACTCAAAATTCATTAAAAAAATAAAGAAATTGATTCATATTGTTACTTTTGACCAAAATATGTCTCTTTTTTATCAATACCACCACATTTACACTTTAAAAATGTACTTTAAGAGTAAAAAGTAGAAGTATTTCACACAAGTATTGCTCATTTGTTAAACGAATACTTTTACTTTTTTCATGTTTTACTTTTACTTGAGTAACTTTTTACCTCTGTATCTGTACTTTTACTTGAGTACAAACTTGAGTTACGTATGTTCTGCCACGACTATTAAAACATGACAAAATGTTGCTAATAAACAACATCATTTTGAAATTACAAGTTAAAGCAACACTGCGGAACTTTTTAGGGCTGGCGCATCCATTTCCTGATTCCATGGAAACAGAAAGTTAAAACCAAACTTCGGAACATTCTGCCTGGAGATAAGTTTCTGTATTTGCCAAACTGTGGACGATTATGACCCAAAGCAACATCCAAAATGAAAAAAAAGCTTCAACTTTTTAACTTTTCCGATAAGTTTCAAATGATCTCAATCATGACCAAAAAAATAATTCTCGTTTTTGTTCCTTTATTGAGACAAATCTGTGTTTTCACGGTGGTAGAAATAATGTTTCCTCTTACACACCGCTCCTTTCTTTCTGGAGTAACGGATCTGAGCCTCGCCTTGACCAAACACAGCTCCTCTATGTCACTGTTTGATGAAGATAGTCTGTGTGCGCCGCAGTCACACATTAAAGCGCTTATATTACGCAAAAAACGACTCTCGTGAGCTTTAAGGCATGTCAGAATGGTGTTTCCACATCAAAAAAACAGGCCTGGAGTTGAGTTTTGTTTCATTCACACATGTTTGAGTAACCCTGCATTATTAGTATGTCACAACTCCAAATCTCACAACGCTCCGTCCCACCTTGTGATGTCATGAAGTGGCAGTTTTCAAGTTAACAGCTGTAATGAGCTGTAAATGAGACAAACCCTCAAACTGAAGAGCTGCCCAAGGTCCACAGTTTGTATAAACATACCATAAAATACAAAACCCACATATGGCAGTGATCGATCAGGATGTTTCAGAGCAAATTTATAATGACACAATAAAAAAAAAAAAGAGGGAGAGAGAAAAGAGAGAGCGAGACGGGGGGAGAGAGAGAGAAGAGAGAGAGACGAGGGGGAGAGAGAGACAAGGGGCAGAAAGAGGGGAGAGAGAGAAAAGACAGGAGAGAGAAAAGAGAGAGAGGGGGAAAGAGAGAGAGAGAAAAGAGGGGAGAGAATAGAGAGAGGGGGGAAGAGAGAGAGAAAAGAGAGAGAGGGGGAGAGAGAAAAGAGAGGGAGAGAGAAAAAAGAGAGAGGGAGCAACAAGAGAGGGAGAGGGAAAGAAAAGGTAGAGAAAAGAGAGGGAGAGAGAAAAGAGAACAAAAAGAGAGGGAGAAAAGAGAGAGGGTGAGAGAGAGAAAAGAGAGAGAGGAGAGAGAAAAGTCACATTTGTTCCTGTAAAGGTTTTACGTCGGCTCCAGAGCAGACGGAGTTTTACTGCAGATAAACACAAACATAAGACAGACACAAAAACATTCGTCTATTAACTATTGAAATGTGCTGCAAAATGAGACAATTCAAAATAAAACTAAAACTTGCAGCGTGATCTTTCAAACAAGGTCACGAGCAGATTATATTTTTACTCTTTTTTTTTCAGTAAAGCAGCACTGAGTAACTTTTCACCACCTGCTCGTCTCCATGGAGATGTATGAACTTCATCTCATCTACTGTACGTCCGAGACAAACGGGTAACAGTGGCAGACGAAGTGTAGAGCGGACTTCTGTCGTCACGGTAACGCTAACAACAACTAGCCTGCTAACGTGCACTTCCTGATTATCAGAAATGCTGCTCCAGAGCTGCACTGGGGCAAGAAAATAGCTGTTTAAATGCATGAAAAAAATAAATAATTGTGTTCTTTTAGCTGTTTTAGCCTGTCATGATATCAAATTTAAAGTTTGATATGTCGCTGAGGTAAATATAGACAATAAACGATAAGATTGAAACCAAATCAGACGCAAAATGATCCCACAAAAACAGTTTCCCAGCACAGAGTCATACAAGTTCATGATCGCACAGCTCAAATGTCATCGAAAAACAGAAAAATAAAACTAATTTTCCCAGTAGTACAAAGAAAAAGTACCTGTGATAAATACTCACCTCCAAAATATATCGTTCCAGTTTTCATATACTGAACGGTGAGTCGATATTGACCTTATTTGGCCCCGCCCACTTTTACTGTAAATGTGACGAACCTGCGCTCGCTTAGTTCACTGGAAATCTCATTCACTTCCATAGAGAATCTGGGGAAAAGTTTTACCGCTAAACTCTGACATAAAGTAGTTATATTTGTGTAAAACTTTCGATGTTCATGTGTCTGAACCGATTCTCTGGAAGCTTTAAAACGGCTCCCTATACGACTCAGCAGCTTCGTGCAAACAATACAACAAAAAGACGATGGCGGCGTCCGAGGTAACTTCCTGAACGAGGTGGGTAGTGTTTATCGAACCACGTCCTCGCGCATCACATTTTTAAGCATTACACGAAAGTATAGTGTCCAAACTGGTCCAAACTAGTGCTCCTGGCGCCGGCAGCCCTCTGACGGCCTCCACTTCACTGTCAGTAATCTTCATTCCTGCGTCTTTAAAAACAGTCGGACAGGTACAGCGGGTAACGGCGCATACCGCTCGTCCTGATAACACACGAGTGAACCGGCGACGCTGACATTATTACACACAATTAAGATTTTATTCTGGGTGTGAATGTTTCAGGGCGGACGGATCTGTGTCACGATGAATGTCAGGTTTCTCTCGTTTACTTTTGGTTTAGTCCTGGTTTGGTCCTGGTTTGGTCCTGGTTTGGTCCTGGTTTGGTTCTGGTTTGGTTCTGGTTTGGTTCTGGTTTAGTCCAGGTTTAGTCCTGGTTCAGTCCTGTTTTAGTCCTGTTTTAGTCCTGGTTTGATCCTGGTTTGATCCTGGTTTGGTCCTGGTTTGGTCCTGGTTTAGTCCTGGTTTAGTCCTGGTTTGATCCTGGTTTGATTCTGGTTTAGTCCTGGTTTAGTCCTGGTTTAGTCCTGGTTTAGTCCTGGTTTGTTCCAGGTTTAGTCCTGGTTTGGTCCTGGTTTGGTCCTGGTTTGGTCCTGGTTTGGTCCTGGTTTAGTCCTGGTTCAGTCCTGGTTCAGTCCTGGTTCAGTCCTGGTTCAGTCCTGGTTTAGTCCTGGTTTAGTCCTGGTTTAGTCCTGGTTTGGTCCTGGTTTAGTCCTGTTTTAGTCCTGGTTTGGTCCTGGTTTAGTCCTGGTTTAGTCCTGGTTTGGTCCTGGTTTAGTTCTGGTTTAGTCCTGGTTTAGTCCTGGTTTAGTCCTGGTTTGGTCCTGGTTTAGTCCTGGTTTAGTCCTGGTTTGATCCTGGTTTAGTCCTGGTTTAGTCCTGGTTTGGTCCTGGTTCAGTCCTGGTTTAGTCCTGTTTTGGTCCTGGTTTAGTCCTGTTTTGGTCCTGGTTTGGTCCTGTTTTAGTCCTGGTCTGGTCCTGGTTTGGTCCGGTTCAGTCCTGTTTTAGTCCTGGTTTGGTCCTGGTTCAGTCCTGTTCAGTCCTGGTTTAGTCCTGTTTTGGTCCTGGTTTAGTCCTGTTTTGGTCCTGGTTTGGTCCTGTTTTAGTCCTGGTCTGGTCCTGGTTTGGTCCTGGTTCAGTCCTGTTTTAGTCCTGGTTTGGTCCTGGTTCAGTCCTGGTTCAGTCCTGGTTCAGTCCTAGTTTGTGATTCTGGGTCTTGGTTCAGACCCAGTTGGTACTAGCCGAGTCCTAGTTTAACGCTGATTCTGTGCTGGATTAACAGTATTTTCAGAGCTTTGAATCGTGTTATAGCTGTTTCCCTTCACACTTTACTCACCCAAACTTTTGAGTATCTTTAATCTCTTATTTTCAAGGCGCCATTTTGTCGATCAATCCCTGTTTTCACCTCCACCTGCGACGTACGCACTTCATTCTCCAGTTTTACTTTGCTTAATCGGTGATACACGAAGCATTTCGGCAGCGGCGCGTCGCCATTTTGGTCGAAATGAACAAAAAAACTTAATTTTTCTGCTAAAACCGTCACAGTTCTAGTTCTTACGATGGCTGTGTGTGTGGAATCCCTCAGTCGTCCAGGTCTGATCCATCGTAAAACAAAAATTCAAAGCAGTCAGCTGGACAAAAAGCTTTTAGAGTGAAGACGTTTGGCTGCTCTTCTTCAGTTCTGGTCAGATTACTGCTGGACAAGCTCCTCCCTTCAGATACATACAAAACAGTGTCCACCTCGGCCTGTCACTGTGGATTTTAGGGCTCAATATTCATCTTAGGGACTTTTTCTTTGCAAAATTGGGGAGATTTTTGTTATTTTGGTTTAAGGAGATGAGATTTGAGCTGTAGAGTGTTGAATAAGTCACTTCTATGGCCAATTATTGCTTCGTTTGGCTATTTATGTGTGAATACTTTCTATTTAAAAATGTGTTTAGTGGGATCATCTTGCTGTATTTTAATTGTATCACTGACATAACAAACCATACATATGTGTATTTTGTGTATGTACTGTTATGTTATTACGTGAATTACTGTATTTTCTGGAGTACTGGAGTATAAGTCACACTGAGGTATAAATCGCACTGGAGTATTAGTCGTATAACTTGCACTGGAGTATAAGTTGTATAAGTCGTACTGGAGTATAAGTCGTACTGGAGTATAAGTTGTATAAGTCGTACTGGAGTATAAGTCGTACTGGAGTATAAGTCACACCAGCCAAAAAATGCATAATAATGAAGAAAAAAACATATATTTCACATATAAATCACATCTGAGTATAAGTCGCACCCCCGGACAAACTATGAAAAAAGTCAGTAAAATACAGCTTACATGCAGGTTTGAAATAAATATTCTAACTATCATAAAATAGGTCCGGCAGTAATCTGACCAGAACTGAAGAAGCGGAACGTCTTCACTGGGAAAAGTTTTGTCCAGTTGGCAGATTTAAATTTCTCTTTCACTCTTAAGAACAGCATCATGTGTATTGTGCTGCTGATGGGTGTGGAGCTCAAATGTGATGAGCCAGTGACGCAGGAGAGAATACCTCTGTTCACACCTGTAAATGTGCAATTACAAACCAATACTGTGACTGGGTGCAGCCTCCAGTTCATTTAATATGATAATCTGTGCAAAGGTGAAGGTAAACTCGGCCATCTGGAGTAGGCCGTTGGGATTACACCAACCTCTGCTTTAAATAAATGGTTGCTAATGACTGTAATTACGGGTTAATTGAAGTTTAAAAGAACGAAGCTGGTTTTGTGAGTCTAACTTGCTCTGTGTGTTTCTATTAAAGCGATTAAACAAATGTAGAACTGTGGGACAAAGCCTAAGAAACCACATACCTGGAAATGTGTGAGTAATCCTGCATTATCAGTCTGTAACATCTCAAAACGCTCTGTTCCACCTTGTGATGTCACCAAGCAGTAGTTTTCAAGTTAGCATCTACCTTTTATGTTGAGATCAGCAGAGATTGGACATTCCAGGGTTGAAATCATCCAAAATGATTCTAGTGAAGGTGTGTGGAGTTTACACACAGCGGAGCACTTCCTGTATTACCACTTCATGACATCACAAAGTTGAACAGAGAGTTTTCTTGTGAGGTTTAAGCCATGTTATAATGCTGTTTCCTCCTCAAAAACAGACCTGGAGTCGCATTTTGTTTCATTCACATATATTTGAGTCACACTTTAGTATTAGTCTGTAACATCTCCGAAGCTCAAAATGCTCTGTTCCACCTTGTGATGTCATGAAGTGGTAGTTTTCAAATTAACAGCTCCTTTTTTACCTTTAGTTCAATAAAGATGCGCAATTCCGAGGCTGAAACGTTTCAAAATTCAGCCCTGAAATGATAGAAATGAAGGTGTGTGGAGTTTAAAAACACAGTGGCGCACTTCCTGTATTACCACATGATGACATCACGAGGTGGAACAGAGCGTTTTCAGTTTGAGAGAAGAACTCGGTGTAAATATGCAGAGTGTAAATGAAACAAAACACAACTCCAGGTCTGTTTGTGACGAGGAAAAAAGCGTAATATGGACCGTTTAACATTTTTTTTACATAATTTGATCGTGTAGCTTATTTTTTGTCGTCTGGGTCAGAAGTTACTTTGGTCACTGAAAGATTTTGTTCATAAAGTTAATGAAAAAAGTGTGTGTAGGTCTATTAAATTACACAGAGGATATTGCACCGTAACAGACAAGCAATCAAATGTAGCGTAAAGAACCAACGAGCTTATTCACATTATAACAGAATACAACACAGATGGGGCTTATTCGTCACATGAACATAAACCGTTTTGCACAAATCAACACTACAGTACTTCAAATTTTAGCAGCAAAACTTCTCTTACATCCTCTGAAATGAACGGGATTCCTGCTTAACCTGAAGTGCTGCCACAAAGAATGTGTGGAGCGTTTAGAGGCAAAAGTGGGCGGGGCGGATGGGGGATAAGAGCCAGTTTTTCCTATTAATTACATGGTAGTTGAAAGCATTAGCACGAGTTTTGTTTTATTTGTCTCACTCTTAAACCGTGTGTTGAGTTCTGTGTGTGACAAACATTGAGTTAAACTTGTTTCTCAGTAAGAATGTGACACGTGCTTATGTTAGACGTCTACACTGGGACCTGCTGCTTTAGTTACATGACACAGCTCTTCATCTTTTTAGGTTGACTAGAGCCCTTTTCAGTGACTGCAAGCATCTTTTAGTGACATTTTCTACCTCCCCGTGAACAGCTAATATATATATATATCCACTTATGACCTTCTAAATAGGACCAGCCTTCTATAGATAGTACCTTTCTCGGGCTATAAGTACTAGAAAAACTCCCTTGAACATAACGAATGTGCCTGCTATCTTAAACTTCATTCATCTGATCAGATAAACCTCTTTATGCAATTACATTAGTCTACTACCATGAAATATCCAAAAGGTAAATTCACAAATGTTGAACCTGATCATTTTAATTGACAAGACCCAAGAACTAACTGTAACTGTAGGCGTATTAGGCTACAACAAGAATCTGCATTTTAAGTATTAAGTAGTGTGCATAATTAATATTAATCTTAACCGTATAGCCAGCTATGTGGTATCTAATGTCTATAACGCAGCTTTTTTAAGTCCAAAAAGCACATTTAAAACGCTAAACTATGTGAACAACTTAGCGGTTTATAAAACTTCAGAAACAGATTTTAAATAAAGTTATAGGTCTTGTGGTGATTAGTTACCACAAAGCTGAAACTGAGCTTTAAAATGTGTATTTACTTTTTATTTATTTATCTATTTATTTTTGGGGGTTTTTCCAGAACATCTATGAGGAAAAAAATATAGGAAATGTATTATTTATTTATTTTATTTTTTCAAAAAGTGTATGAGGAAAAATGATAGGAAATGTATTATTTATTATTTACTTAAATTTCACTGTTGAGCTCCTTTGGCAGAAAGGATGTTACCATAGAAACCACAGACTGTATATTTACATTTGTTCAAAGAACTTAGTGGTTTATAAAAAACAGATTTTAAATAAAGTTATAGGTCTTGTGGTCATTAGTTACCACAAATCTGATTAGCCAGGAGCTTTTAAACTTTATTTTAATTAATTATTTTTTTTCTTTCTTTTTTTTTTTTTTTTATTTTTTTGTCAGAAGGTCTACTATAAAAATTATAGTAAATGTATTATTTATTATTTACTTATGGAACAGGGAAGTAAATTTCACTGTTGAGCTCCTTGGACTGATAGGACGTTGCCCTAGAAACCACAGACTGTCCAGCTCTATTAAACATCCAAAATAGCCCAATTAGAAGCCTGGAAGAGTCTCGCTGCCTTCATTAAAACGTTTCTATTTAGGCTACTGTTAGTGATTACTTCCACGGATGATTAAAGCCATCTAACGGTGCTGTGTGTGCTCCCAGGCCGCAGACTGAGCTCCAGAGGCCGGGGGGAGGGGCAGAGCACAGCCGGGAGAGGCGCTACCTGCTCTGGGTGTAGTCCGTTAGTTTGTTATCTGATACCGGCGGAGTTCCTACAATAAAACCCGCGCCGCTGGCAACAATAGCGATTGTTTTCGAGGTGAAAGAGAAAACTGGGAATGAGGGAATGTTTGGGGAAGGTGTAGTCACCCCAAACGTTGGTCTATTCACATGTAAAACTTTGGGTAAACACTTTTTAAGCTAATCGTCTCGAAATTAGCTAACAGCTCGTTTCTAAAGGGAAACAGTTTTCAACGTTGCACCCAAAAAAGCCCAAGAAGCAATGTTTAAAGCTCGAATATCCGCCAAAACCTTGTACAAACATAATCTAACACTTTTTAAACAGTTAGCAATAATATTTGTATTATTTTAAGTAAATTATTCCACAAAATAAAGGTTAACTCCACTTGTGTAGACCTGTTTGAAACATGACACTGTTCTAACGGAATCTGTCACCCTCACTATTTGGACATATCTTAACTTGTCACAATTTTAGCATTAGCCTAATAGTTTTTTATTTAGATAAATAATTATTTTTAATTATTGATGGATTGCGTTGAGTCTAATTATAGACTAGATTGCGCTATTTTTTAAGGGTGGTGACTGCATTCTTGCATCATTGTCAACACATTTGTAGCGCATTTTGTTTTGAAGAAAAAAAAAAAAACAAGTATAGGCCTGGGATCTAACAAATGTATTGGAGAATTTATGTTTTTGAAATCTGTTAAAAAGTCAGTTATGCAAAATCATAATTATGTTTTTGGGTCTATGTGCCAGTTTAGTAGCCTGCTGAGCAAAAATAAAAAAAATAAAATAAATGAAAAAATAATAATTAATTAAACTTGGAAACGGTTATTATTTGAATTACTTAAACTAGGAAGGAAG